>CM031242.1:603010856-603356368 GCA_018340775.1 Taxus wallichiana var. yunnanensis | reverse complement strand
TTCATGACTTACTCTCTGCCACCTATTCAAACAGGCTTTCCTTCTCAAGCTCAGCCTACCTTTTCATTCCCATACTGCACGTATCCATTAACCTCGACACCTTATATGGGACATCCCAATGCAGTGGCACCATCGCCTCATCCCGACCCACAGATTTCATCAAGCGAATGATGGACAAAATACAAACACGGAGGCTTCCGTTTCAGAAGTCGTAGCGCCTTGACATACGAGCAAGTTTGTCAGAGAGCCCATTCACCCTTCTATCCCCCTTCATTCATATCCTCCTCAATGGGAGTTGCCAAAAGTTTACTCGTTTTAACGATAAAGGATCCTCGACAACACTTGCGATCATTTAGACATGCTTGTTATTTGATTGCCCATGATGATGCCTTGTTACTCCGCACCTTTCCCATGTCCTTATCGGGGCTTTGCCTTGGAGTGGTACGGTGCTTTAACCCACGACCTCAATCTTCTCTTTTAACCAACTAGCCCAATCTTTCTTGGATCATTTCTCCATTAACATTGCGAAGAGTATACATCAATGACCTCTATGCCATCCGGCAAATTCGAAGACGAATCTATCGCGATTTCGTTGGACGATGGCGGGACCTTATCAACCAACTTCGTATGCCTTGCCTCAAACCGAACTTATCGAACTGTTTTACGCGGGCTGCGCTTAAGCACATCTCCCCTACCCTCCAAATTCAAACTTTCCGTACATTCGCGAGGCCTTTACTATGGCTCGAAAATTAGAAATTCGAGCCTTAGAGGAAGAGAAACTGCGGTTGCTTGGCAGCAAGAACTCCACTTTCGAACTCCCCGATTCTACGATAAACCCAAATACCACCACTCCTCACGCGTCCACCTCTTCTAAATCAAAGGAGCTGTCCACGCGGTGATGGTCAAATCCCAACCACCGTCCCGATACTCCACGAAAACCACCTATAAATCAAAGCCGAACCCATCATACACTCCCTTGGGAGAAACCTATGATGTGATTTTGGAGAAATTGCTCAAAGTGAGGCTATCACCTTGCCCCACTGTTAAACCTCACTCTGGGTTTGACTCCACCCACATGTCAATACCTTCTGGTCTGAAAAAATGACTTTTGTAACTTTCACCACGTAAAAGGACATAGTCATGAAAACTTCTGCAGATGTTGAAAAACATAGTGCGAGAAATGGTTGATCGGGGGATATAACACTTTCGATAATCCTAACGCCACTATAACTTGAAATCTGAAAATTTTCAACAAGCCATTCCCGAATCACTCGTCCAATAAGCAACGCGTGAACCAAGATATCTTAGGCGAGAGAGTGTTCATGAGATCCATGCGGTCTTCGATTCTCAACCAAAAGCCTCTATTGAGAAAATTTTGAATCAAGCCTCTTCACTAACACTTGGGAGCCGAACCTCCTTTACCACCATCAAGCCAAAGCGAAATCGTTCCTTTACCCATAGAAGAGTTAACGCCTGAGCTTCTCTTCTCATCAATGAGTCTTCTTACACCACATCCCTCTGAGACTGGCAGGCGGATCTTTATCTAATTTATCTATTTCCCCAAGCGTCCCCTTCACCACTCTTGCTTTACACAAGAGGAAGGCTCACCACTCCTTTTGACATCCTTAGGCAGAAATCTCTTACACTAACATCACCACATTCTTTTAATGTGGCTGATCTCCTCGAACATGCCCTCCTACCTATTAGTCCCTCATCGCCTAAATCTTTTCAACGGCCGGTTGACCTCCTAACATCTATTGATACGGTGCCTCATCCGGCATTCGCCTCTGTGTCACACCCGCGATAATTTGGAATTACAACCCACCTTTCTTAGTACCAAAATTACAAATCACACACAGGCTGTCATTCCACGGAAGATAGACGAGGCCCTATGGGAGCGTTTGAGTACCCCTTTTCCTACTCAAATGCAAATGACTAATCGATCTCTCCACCATCTACCCGAAGTGCTTACGAAGCTTAAAATGCCCCTGTTCTCGCCTTCACCCCCTCACCTCTACCAAATGCCCAGTCCACTTCTATCAACTTAACCGGATCTTCCCCTATGCTTGGACCTCACCAATGCCCAATCGACACACCCACCTGGCGACTCGATCTATCCAAAATAAATCCGTCCGCCACCTAGAGACGAAGCGCAATCCGGTCTCTATCACAATTAAAACCCTCATCATCACACCCACCTTCCATATTGGGACCTCATCCCTCCACATTACACCCAATATATCATACCTCCTTTGTTTTTACGCAAAAACGACCTCGCCTTTTACACCTGTCTGAGAGATCAAAGGTATCACAACATCGTTACCCACGTATCCGGTCCACTATCACCCTAAACCAATCCCATCATCAAAGGATTTATTTTCTATCACTCCCCTTTCTCAAGTGGTTGTTTCCTTTACCATGCCATCAGCAACCTCATCATCTAACCAACATTTGACGTAACCACGTGTCCGAGAAACCACGTTTAGTGAAAAACATGTGTCGACACCCCTCGGCTAAACCACCACCCATCTGAACTAAACACGCCCAAACATTACCACAACCCACACAATCAATACCCTCATCTTCTTGATTTTGACCCACTCAAAGGATCTTACGCCAAAATCCTTGCTATGTTGGTGGAGAATGCGACCATCTCCTACCTCCACTTAGACCTTATGACCCGTCTAAGCCCGGCACTGTGGATTATGATGAGTCTAAAATCTGCGCCTATCACCAGCACACTGGACATGATGTGGAAGGATGCAAGCTCTAAAAACCATCCTTCGCCAGAGTCACCTCTTCCGGATAGAAAGATTAAGAAAGACAACTTACGAAGGAGAGACCTCTGCGTCAATTCCTCTACTTATACCATCTTTGTCCCCGCCTCACCAAGATCGATCATTATTCTGACCCCACCTCTTAAAGACCATGAATTATCCCAACCATCTTCTTCATCTCGGGTCTACGAGATTAATATGATTAGTGTCATTACTAGAGGATAGAAAAACAATGGGAAAGCGAAAGAAAACACACCTGCGGCATCTCTTTCTCCTTGACCATCCCGATTACACCACCACCTAAAGTGGTTATTCGCGGACCCGCCTATCCGTCTCAATGGAGTTGCCCACCGAACCATGATCAAACGGCTTCATCAATGGCAGTAAAAATGACACTATATGATCTCATTCGGACTTGAATCTCATCGACAAGCTCTCGTTGAGATCCTTGAGGATAGAGGTTTTACCCAACGAAACCACTGCCCGTTGCCTCCATTCTAACACCCAATCACGTTGCCTCTCTCACCCGAAACAATCCATCTCCCCACCACTTCCGTCTCAAAACAACAAGCAGCTGCGGTTAGTTTCTCGGAAGATGAAATTATCGACTTTGGTGCGAAGACCACGACCACTGCCCTTTTCATTTCGCTTACGTCAGAGACATTGAGTCGTCGGGTTATGATTGATGGGAAGTATTAGCCTAAACATCATCTCTTGAAAGCCTTCCAACAAATGAACATCCCTTACAGTTGCATGTGTGCTGACCCCATCATGTTGCGATCATTCAATAGCGCTATTACTTCTACCTTAGGCACCGTGATCCTCAACATTCGCGTAGGCCCGTACTTTTCCCGAACTCTTCTATGTCCTTGAAGGAGAGTTCGATATAATATATTCTTTGGGTCGTCCTTGGATTCGAGCCATGGGATGTGTTCCTCAACATTACATCGATGCATAAAATTTGAGTACGAGGAAGTCTTACACTTTGTAAAGCTGATCCTCCCCCTTCAAAACTTGCGATATGTTATACCGCCCAAACGATGTGCTTATACCATTAAGACACCCATACATTCAACCCAACCTTCCTCTTGAATGTACCTCGACCATCCACCTCATTTGCTCCTGCCTTGGTGATGAAACCACCATCGCACAGCCACTTCTCTTCCCGCAGCTAACATCCCAACCTCCGGCCCTTAGTAGATGTTTTCATCGCCTCACTGCTGAGGAGTACCGCCTATATAACGTTAGTTCTTTCCCTACCCCGCGAGAATGCACGGACAATTACATGCGCATCCCACCTACGAGCCACGCGTGGGGAGGTAATCTCTTACGGACCACCCCATTGCCGCACTAACCTAACGTATGGGGGTGTTGACATCCTCCATTATCCCAACCTCCTCTTGGTGTGGTTCCTTCGATCCGATTTTCAATACTTGACAAATCGTCGTTTCATCCCTCACCTTCTTGACTCATTTGTGCGTGGAAGGCTTTGGTTTTGGCCTTTACGAGCAAGGGCGACATACACTCATTCCCGTGACCACACGCAAACATAATGATCGCGGTGGTCTCGGTTTTCAAAACACCTACACAAGAGACACCTCACAATGTCAATTTGTATCTGGAAGAGGAAGGCGTTGCCCCTACCGAAACATCATCACCTACTTTGCCATCATCACCTGAGAATCGATGGACCCTGAATCTACCCTCTAACTTTTTTTTTTTTTTTCATAAATGCTATCTTCATAGGTCCTCTCACTTATCAGCGCGATAATGAGGACCCATCTTCTCTTCCCCTACGTATCCGGACATGATCGAAGAGGATTCACCTTTGATTAATGTTGTTGAATGCCGGGATGCGACTCCATACTCACTTACAGGCGCGGATGATTCTTATATTGAACGCCCTACCATCTGAAACCCAAACTATCTTTGAATGAATCTACTATAGAAATCAACATCCACACGGAGGAAGATCCTCACATAGTGAAGATTGGACAATCCCTTAACACATCAGAACAAGCCGCCTTTACTACCTTTCTCTGTGCTCCATGACAGCGTTACGCATGGTCTTACGCTGACATGCCGGGAATTGATCCTACCATTGCCGTCCATAACATCACCTAAACCCCGATTCCAAACCAGTCAAGCATTGAGAAAAATGCATCCACGCATTGCTCTCTTGGTCAAAAGAGGAACTCCAGCGACTCCTTTACTGTTTCCTTCATTACTCTATTATTATCCTCAATGGATTTCTAACATCGTACACATCACGCAGCGACGGGGGACTTCGGATATGCATGGATTTAGAGATCTTAACCTCGCTTGCCACCTAGGATGACTTCCCCCTCCCAGTATTGATCAACTTGTTGATCTCACTGCGAGTCATGAAATGCTTTCTCTCATGGATGGCTTTTGAGGATCTGACCAAATTTTAATCGCCCTGCTTGCGATCAACACAAAATTGGCTTCATAACTCCTTGGGAACCTTTTGTTATCATGTCATGCCATTTGGCCTTAAGAATCTTTGGTGCTACCTATCAGTAGCTGGGCTATGACCTACATTTTCATGACATTATGCACACTATCCTTGAAGACTATGTCGACGATCTTCTTGGCAAGTCTAAACATCGTAGTGAACATCTCGATGTTTTAACCATTATTTTGATGCTTTATTACAATATTTTGTCCGCCTTGACCGAAGAAATGTGTCTTTGGTGTTCTTTGGGAAAACTTCTTGGCTTTATCGTCTCTTTGCGTGGCATTGAGGTCGATCCATCGAAAGTCAAAGCTATCCTAGAAATGCCCCCACCCAAAAATCTCAAACAATGCGTAGTTTACAAGGTAAGCTCATCTATCCGGCGTTTCATCTCCCGACTCTCGGATCGGTGTCAACCTTTCCATCACCTCCTTAAAAGGATATTGCATTCCAATGGGCGAAGAATGTCACCAAGCCTTGAAGCTCTCAAAGAACTTATCTCTTCTGACCACCCATGCTTATCCCACCCCAAGACAACCGCCCTTTCTACCTTTACCTTTCCGCCACCGACCACGCCACTGTTGTGGAGCCATGCTTGCACATCGTGACTGCGAGAATCACGAACAAGCCGTTTATTATATAAGTCGTACTTTGGTGGACTATGAGACTAGGTACACACATGTAGAAAAATTGTGCCTTGCCTATCATTCGTTGCCACCAAACTCAACACTACCTTCTAAATCACAAGACTTTCGTCATCACCAATCTGAGACCCCATCCATTACATGTCGCCCAAACCTCATCTGAACCAACGCATTGCTAGATGGCTCATGCTTCTCGCCGACCTCGACCTTGAGTTTATCCACTAGAAATCAATCAAAGGACAAACCATCGCGAGACCAACTTACGGACGCTCTGTGCAGGGAACAATTTACCAATTTCACATTTCCCATGCGAACTCATCGCTACTCTTTCCCTCACGGAGGAGTCGTACCCAATGACCCTCTTCTTCGATGGATCTAAATGCCAGCGCGGCGGAGGAGCTGGCGTTGTTCTCATTCCTCTCAACGCTGAACCTATGCCTCTTTCATTCCGACTTGATTTCCCTTGCACTAATAATACGGCGAATACGAGGCCCTTGTTACGGGTCTCGAGTTGCGTTACACTTAGGTATCAAATCTATCAACATTTTTGGCGACTCTCGATTGGTAGTCAATCAGTTATGGGCGTCTACCAATGCAAAAACGAGGAACTTCAAAAATACAAACACTATGTAGAATCACTTCTAGCTTTATTTACCCACTATTCTATACAAACCATTCCCCGCTCCACTAACAAATTTGCGGATACTATGGCGTGCTTAGCCTCGCAAATTCCTTGCCAATGTTGACTCTGAATTATTCGTCATGGTCCAACAACTTTTTGCCCCATCTATTCAACCCCGATAGTTTGTATGATAAATCACGTATCTACTAATTCACGGGATACAGTGTACCACCATTTCACGACTACCTTACAATCTCTGTCCTCCCACACATCTTACTAGTAACGTGCAAGCGTGCTTTTCTTAAAAGTGTTTTGCGTTATGTTGTCATGGGGGACTCCTCTATAAACGTGGCTTTGATGGTATCCTCCTTGTTATCTAGCGGCATGGAGGCCACTCATACCATCCAGCGGGTCCATGACGGTATTTGTGGTGGACATTTTAGCGGCCTTGCCGTGGCAACGAATCCTTCGCCTTGGTTATTATTGGCCTACTCTCGATAACGATTGCTACGAATATGTTAAGCGTTGTGTTATGTGTCGAAACATGCCAACCTTGACATACTCCTAGCCACCCGCTCCCATATCGCTCGAGATCTTTGGCCTTTCTCACAGTGGGGTTTAGACCTTATTGGTGAGATTCACCCAACCTCTTCACAACGTCACCGTTGGATACTCACAGCGACCGAATATTACACAAAATGGGTGGAGGCTATTCCACTCATTTCAATCAAAAAAGAAAAAATTGTCGAGTTCATTAACCACCACATTATCATCGTTTTGGTGTTCCTCACACTTTGCGATAACGAGATAATGGAAAATCTTTCAAAAACAAGTTGTTGCGAGACCTTTGTGACAACTTTGGTATCAAACTTAGTTTCTCATCACCTTACTATCCACAAGCCAATGGGCAAGCCGAGTCTTCTAATAAAACACTAACCAAAATCCTCATGAAAGTTGTCGATGAATGCGGAAGAAATTGGCACGATCACATTCCCTTTGCCCTTTGGGCTTATCGTACTAACATTCATACTTCTACTAATGCCACACCTTTTTCTTTGGTATACGGCACAAAATTTGTTTTGCCTCTCGAAATACAAATACCCTCCCTTAGAATATCTCTTGGGATATTCTCACCAACGATGATTTCCGCCAAGAGCGGTTAGCCCAGTGGAGCTTCTTGTGACGCCGTCTTACGGCTCTTGATCACCTTCAAATCTATCAAAAACGCATTAAACGTGCTTATGATAAGCGACTTCATGGCGTACCTTTAAGGTTGGTGATCTTGTCCTCAAAGAGAATCAACATGTAACCAAACTAGAAAAGAGCAAACGTGGAAAATTTGCTCCCGATTGGATTGGGCCTTATATAATCACTCACATCTATGGATAGGGTACTTATCGTTTAGCTTAAGCAATGGTAAACTTTGAGCACAGAGCCCCAATGCCTTGCATCTTCGACCATTCTACTTTGTTGAAATTAGTGTTATATCACTTCTTATCCACCTACTGCTCGTCCCTTGAGCTCACATACCACCACATACACTTGTCTCTTACATCTCGAAATAAAATCAAGCTCACCCCTCACCTCCCCTTACGATGCCTTCCCCTTCTTAGTCTAGTCCATGACTTCAAAGTATTAAAATAAGCCGTATTCTTATGGGATTTTCTTGAGTCAAACTTCCTACTAAACTAGATGCTTCACGCTAAAAAGAACATCTAGTCATCTAAATTAAATATAGACTGCTCCCTCGAAGGATAGCTATATGCCGAATTATTGCTTCGTTATTATATATATTTGCTCCTCAGAAGGACAGCTATGCATTACAATTATATCTGCTCTTACTATAAATGATTGCTCCCTCGAAGGACAGCTATACACGATCAGCCTTTATCGAAGCTTCTCGCATTGATCGACCGTGAAGACCTCAAGAATAAAACAATCAATATCCTTGGTAGACTTCCCGCATCGATCATTCATATTGATAAAATAAAAGCCTCATTCGGAAGAACTTTTGAGTCATGGACTTGTCTATTTAGGGTAGGTTCTCTTTCATCGAAATAATCACCTTGTAATCTCTCGAGCCCCCTATATCAACCACCTCACCTCACCATTTGTCAAAGCAACAAACCTCGGGACGTGGCGTATATACGATATGTTGTGATTATACAACTCTTTTCACTATCGACTTCTTGCCTATCAAGGGTACCTAGGGATTGAAGCTCATCCTATGTTAATCATGGTTTGTTTGGCTCTTCTCACTACGGAGACACCCTTTCCTCTTTGCCTCGCATCTAGGATTGTGTGTTGATCTTAATCGGGACATGGTTCCCTTTTCTTTGGGTAAGCTAACTTTCGCTTTACCTATACCTACATCAACATCGCCCATACCTTACCAACACCAACAACATTACCCTACCAACATCAAATTTTTACCAAACGACAAATTGCCTAAACCATACCAAATTGCCTAAATTCACCCCTCCACCGATCCTACGGGAGAACTACATCGATCACGAGGCCCTTCCTTGCTTTGTGCAATGGGCTATGTAGGCAGCACTTCGGAGACATGGGGTCTCCCAAGGTTAGCTCGACCATCCCCTACCATAACCTATCTTGTGTGGTGAATATAAATATTTTTGTGTATTTTTATTTTAATCACATTTCTCTTTATCCTTTTTCGAAACACCGAAAATCAAAACACCGACAATCTTATTATTATCATAACTCAAATCAACATACATATTCAGTTTTATTTAGATGTTAAACAAATACATCTTCTTTATCATCGACACGCAGGTCGGCATCCTTATTTATTCTCATACCTCGCTAACATATACTCAGACCATCACAACTCATCCCGAACTAGGTGATGATCGTGATCGTCGACCCCTCTCGCCGGGCCTCTCTGTCCTCAAAGGTACCGCGGCTATTGGTACCGCCCACTGATCTGCCAATCTCTCCTGTAACATATGAATACGCCCTCTCGCATGGAGAACTCCAGCCTCTAGTCTCGCCGCCCGTGACTCCGCAACCACTACCAATCCTCTTGTCTCATTCACCTGCGTTTGGAGCTGCTGAACCAAACGCTGCGAGGCATCCCTCTCTGCTGTAATCACCGCTATGTCAGGGCGCTCACGTACACCTCGCAGTTCTGCTACCCACCATAATCTATAGGCCTCTGTCATTCCTGCATCCATTACCCTGCGATCGGCTGCTATCTCCTCAGGCCCTTCTGGAGGTGTTGGCCGGGGTGGTGAGAATGCTGCCTCGGCATCGATCCTCATATATGGTCTATAAGCTGTGGTATGTCTGCACAAATCAAATTGTCGCCGCACGCGATCTATAGGAATCCTCTCATATTCACCTGGCCTGTGCCCCGCGATCCACCTCAATCGCTCAACACCTCTCAACTCCTCAGCTATGATTTCGGTTACCATATAGTTTCCGTATGGCCTCCAACAGATATCCGCAACCGTCACTCTCTCCCATACACCACTTTGCTGTAATACTCAATATCACTGTCATGGCACGGGATCGGCCTCTTGTTCTGTCTGGACCCATCGTCTGAATCCCAACCTCTGTACTCCGGTCTCTCCTGCCTGGATGGATCGGCCTATTGGTCGCACACAAACAATGTGCTCATAGGCCCAACAGTGTAATAAGTATGAACTATCGATTAATGGTCGCTTACGTGATTTCGCCTCTGAAGCCCATAAACCCACCGTATAGCTCAGCCAATACGCGAGGTGCCCATGCAAAGTCACATTCCTTTCTATCATCTCCCCGAGATAACACACATCAATGCCTTTGGAAATCTTCCCCCTTAGCCCTCGGTAATGCATAATACCCTCTTTGCTATCATTAATATCACTGCTAACCTTGTCTCCTCGGGTGTCTTTGCATACATTACCCCATATGAAAGCGATAAACCTCATTGTGTCAAATCTCGTGCGTATGGACCAAATATCTTTATGTTATCGCTCCCAGTGCCGCATTAGGTAGTGCACGATATCTTTGGTTCTCCTATAATAGGAAGTCTCAAAATCAAACACATCTTCCATATTCTGTCATTTCACTGTTGGCGGATAGAAGGTATTTGTCTCGGATTCCATCTCTCAATCAGCTTTGTAACATACCATGGTTTACGTGCGATTCGTGAATAATAACGGATTCCACTTAACCCCAAACGATTTATCAATGTCCATTCCGCTGGTGTTACATCCGCTCGGATTCGCGACAACAGCGCTGGCACGCTATCATTCATCCTCAACCCTGTCTCTGCCTGCATACGCCAAAAACGACAAACAACCATTCAATCCATTAGAGTCTTTTTCAAACATTCTGGAAATTTCTCCAGTAACCGGTACCGGTTATACATAACCGATATCGGTTAAGTAACCGATACCGGTTCTCCCTAACCGCTACCGGTCACTGTCAATTATATTCACCTTCCCTAAAAACAACCACCTACGACAATAATTTGCTCGTTTATTCCTTTTTATACATGCAAACATACCTGAAACCCCTGATTGCCTACCCTGTAACACTTACCTCACCTGCAACCCTTGTTATCATGTTTTCTTTCTCATATCTACCCACCTACTCTCCCCCATCTTATTCACAAAACATGCAGTAGTTAAATCACAAACAAAATGATACCTCTTGGGTTGCAGCAGCTTGAGGTGGCCCTTGTCTTCCCTCCTGTCCTTGCCTGCTGGATGCTTCTCCTCGTTCTGCCATGATCACCACCCTTTTCAACTTTGTCTTTCTGCCTTCTGAACCTCGGATCACATTTACTTTCCTTGTCTCTTTTCTCCTTCTCACCCAAATCTCTCATGCAAATCCCTGTCTCAGTCGTCAAAAAGCGTCGCGTTCGCGTATTTAACTTCTTGCATGGCTCTAAAATTAAAACTTAAGTTGCCACCCTAGCTTTTCTATTTTTAGAAAAGCTCATACCTAAATAACCGGTATCGGTTAGTTGACCGGTATCGGTCTATGACTACCGATATCGGTTACACACCTTCCTTTTTGAAACAGGGTTCTTTTCTTCATTTCTCCTCTAAATTTTTGTCGCGCCCGCCTCTTTGCCTGCATAAACAACACAATTTACCACATTTTGTTCATCCACCACACATAGCATTACAATTTCATCAACATCATTTATTTTATAAATAAACAAACCATCAACTACAGATACCAAAAACTATCACTCTATACATCATTTAGATCCAACTCATCAGTTACATATATCACACTGTCACAAAACCACCAATTTATCACATAACCTGACATTCATATATACGCACAAACAAACAAAAACATCAGCATCATCTATCTATCAACATGTCAATTAAACTCATCACACATTCTATATATTACCAACCATTTATTTCAACACATTTTAAACACAGCATGTGGATCAAAACATCATCTATATATATATATATATATATCCCAGTTTTCAAAAATACAATGTGCCCTACATCGGGGCCTCTGTGATCTCATAATATACCAAAGCCGGCACGCAGGCCGCAATACCTACCAAAAATATCGACTCGGCTCGCAGGCCGGTCTCTCATATCAAAAATATACTTCGGCTCGTGAGGCGGTATCAAATGTACAACCCGTACTGGCTCATGACGAGGCCGGTATATAATAAATAAATAAATCAAAACAATGAATAAGTGTAGGCACGCGAGCCTCTATCAATCAACCGGTTCGTAAACCGGTGCCCATGTCCTATACAAACCATGTCGGGGATCTATCGGCTCTCCCCACCGCCCTCGGCACCTCTCCCCGCTGGTCCTGTGGTGCCTCTCGCCTCCTGCCCGTCACGGACACGCCAGGCGTGTAGCTGCCCTCCACTCGAGATCTCTGGGCATGGAGGTCTCATGCGCCTATCTTGCATACGCACGATACTCGACTCCGCTACTATCAGAATATCCACGATAATAACGGGCCTCTGCTCTAACCTCCATATAACGATCTCTCGCCATGAAGGAGGCTGGGCTGGTCCCACGGCACCTAACACCAATATCCCCAGCACTGCACTGCGCACTTTGTGGTTTGTGGTCTTTGGTGGAGGTGTTGCTGTGCACATGCACTGCTTTGTGGCCGTGGTGGTATCTCAGGGGCACGTGTGCCATGGCTTCTTTCTGTGTACGGTGCTTTTGCCGTGCACATACACACACCACTTTGTGGTTTGTCTTCTTTGGTGGTGGTGGTCTTGCTGTGCACAATGTGTCACGAGCTGGGCTAGGCCCACCTGTAGGGACCCTATCTCGTGCTGTCTGCAACCAACTGTCCTGTAATATTGCACTTTGCCCAGAGCTGATCTCTCTCTCGATGCTTCAGCCAAGTCAGGCTGCGCAGCGGTACTATCCTCATTGCTCTCTGCCTTGCCCCACCAGGACCACTGTCTTTGCCGTGCACCCAGCATCATCCACACCTCACTGCTGGTCTCTCCACTACCCGGTCACGGATCCCAGGCTGTGGTGGCGCGGTGGGCCTCTACATCATCCCTCCCGTGATCGAGGGAAGGGAGGTGGCTCGTCTGTGGCGGCCCATCTGCTGCGTGCCCTCTCTAAGGGTATCCGCTCGTACTCTCCCGACCTCAGAATCCTGCTTTATCCGGAATGTATCTTGGATCGGGCGCAGTGTCTGCGGGCTCCTCTGCGCCAGTGGTGACCTCTGTAGGGTCTCCATATAATGTCTCTTTCTTTGTAAGGCCCTCTAACATATGTCTATAGTAGGCCACATCCCGACTGCGCAACAACTGCTCGTGGTTTGGCCCACGATCCCCAACCACCTCTCGAAATCCATATCGGTACCACGACACATGTGGCCACCGGCTGCTTTGGGGTAGCCCTCTGGCCTCGATGCATCGATGTGCTCGTATGCCCAACAGCATCTGACAAAAATGTAGAACAAATACCAAATCGCCTCCTCGTGATAGCCCCATAACTCCACTGTATAATTGCACGAGGATACACCTTGGTGCCCATGCAAAACAGTGTGCTCCTCCACCATCTCCGATGCACCCCCATCAATGCCCATGGGAAGCGGCCTCCCTCGAATCCGGGAGGGTGAAGCGGGTGATCCCTATCATCATCAACACGGCAAGCCGTGTCTCATGTCTACTGTGTGCGCGGTACATGTCACCATATCCAATGCTCACGCTATGATATGTAAGAAGCGCGGCTGCATCCCCAAAAACCTGCAGTATGCTATCCATGGCGTGATCTCTGAATCTACACTCGAAAACGGCCTCTCCTCGATCGGTAGCCGCGCAGATGCGATACACATCCTCTAATGTGACGGTCATCTCCCCGGTCGGCAGATGGAACACATTGGCCGCCGGATCCCATCTCTCGATGAGGGCGACCATCAGGCTGTGATCTCTGTCGATCGCTCTGTACCTCTGGACCCCGCCGAGCCCCACCTCGCGCATGATGGCCCAATGCGCCGCAGATATGTGTGGCCTCATCCGACTCAGTAGTGGAGGCATCCTATCACGCATCGTCAACTGCTGACGTGCCTGCAAAAAAAAAAAAAAACCAACCCACATTCTCAGACCCACTCTTTATTATAACATCTATTTTACCATCTAAACCCCCTTTTGTAACACCCAAAATCTAACCCCTAACCCAATCCCCTACCCCAACTCAACCCAACCCAACACAACCCACCCCACCAAGCCCCCCAACCCACCTTAAAACCTAAACCCTAAACCCTAAACCCCTAACCCAATCCCTTCCCCACTCCCAACCCAACCCAACACAACCCACCCCTGACCAAGCCCCCCAACCCACCTTAAAACCTAAACCCACAAACCCTAAACCCCTAACCCAATCCCCTACCCCAACTCAACCCAACCCAACACAACCCACCCCACCAAGCCCCCAAACCCACCTTAAAACCTAAACCCTAAACCCCTAACCCAATCCCCTTCCCCACTCCCAACCCAACTCAACCACCCACCCCACCAAGCCCCCCAACCCACCTTAAAACCTAAACCCTAAACCCTAAACCCCAACTAACCCCCCACCCTAATCCCCTACTCCAACTCAACCCAACCCAACACCTCAACCCATCCCTCCCCCACCGATCTGACGGCCGATCGAGACCGATGCCGGTCCCCCATTTTAACCTCACTTATTCTTTTTTTTTCGACGATGCTTGGTCCGCCTAGTGACCGACATCGGTCCTTTGTCATCCCCGAGCCGAACCAGCACGCCCCCAAAACTCATTTTTTACCTATTTCTACCCATCTACCCACCCAAAAACCCTAAAATTTTACACACCTAGCCGCCTTAGCCTATCTAACCTATCTACCCTCTCCCTTTCTCAAATTACCTCCATTTACCCATTATTTCCTACAAACTACCAATTCCTACCCAAATCCCAAAAACAACATAACTCAACCAAATCACCAAAATAAAGAGTTTAGAACCTACCGGTACGACGACACGTCGTCGTGGTGGGATGGGTGGTGGCGGTCCAGCTGGTCCAGCCCCTCCAGCTCCTCCTGCCTGTGCCATGGCTCCAATCTGCTGGGTCCCCGGCCAATCACCTGCGGCCTCCTCAACTATTCGGGCCCACTATCAACTCTCTCCGCCAATCAAATAGCTCCACCTCACTCAATACCCCTCCAACTCAACTCTCCACGTCAGACAAGTTAATTTGGATTGCAAATAACCAAAGTGACAATGACAGGCCGTATTTTTTCTTTTTATAGGTTTTTCGACCTTAACCGATGTCGGTTTCCTTTTTGCCCTAAAAAACCGGTATCGGTCCCTTAACCGATATCGGTCATGTAGAATCGACATCGGTGTTAATCCCAACTTTCCCCCAATTTTATCTTTTTGCCCCTATTTACCATTTGCCTCTTTTTTAACCACATATCGCCTATATCCACCTTTGCTGAACACCATTTGTTTACCTATTCGGCCCGACCTAAGGCCTCAACCTACCAATTGGCCCGACCTAAGGCCTCAACCTACCAATTGCTCCAAGGCCTCGACCTACAATTGGCCCGGCCTCGCCTAGGCCCGACCCAAGGCCTCAACCTACCATTTGGCCCGACCCAAGGCCTCGGCCTACCATTGGCCCGACCCAAGGCCTCGGCCTACCAATGGCCCGACCCAAGGCCTCAACCTACCATTTGGCCCGACCCAAGGCCGCAACCAAACCATTTGGCCCGACCCAAGGCCGCAACCAAACCATTTGGCCCGACCCAAGGCCGCAACCAAACCATTTGGCCCGACCCAAGGCCGCAACCAACCCATTTGGCCCGACCCCGAGGCCTGCACCTAACCATTTGGCCCGACTTAAGGCCGCACCAATTAACCATACCATACCCACAATCACCGTTTTAATTTATCCATCCATCATGTAGCTTTTTGTTCAATCGAGCTCACCTGTTCGTGTTTTAGCATGATTAGGGTCCTTGACTTGATCTGTTGACCAACTTTGCCTAGACCTAGACCGTGACGTTTATCTCAACCAAACCAACCATTTGGTACTGCCGAACATGCCTAAACATTCTTGTACCTTACCTGTTATATACCCTGGAGCTACTTCCTATGCCTTGGATACCGGATTATATCACCCTTGTTTGGATAAACTATCGACCTTTGCTATACATCATTGCTTGGTTTGCTCGTCAAATCATGTACCCTAGTCATACTATTGCATTTCAACATGTGTATGCTTCCTTGGACTACCCACACCTTACCATTCTCTCAACAACATATACCCTTTATCAACCCTATCCCTGATTTCCCGTTCACCCAATGTGATAGATTTGAGGGATTACCTATACCCTTAACGGGGAACCACTTCATATTATTGTCATGCAGACTTTACAAAACAAGCTACACGACAATAAGGGGCTAATGTAGACACCAAATTCGTGTCTTACGATCCCTTGTGACCCACATCTCATCTCGCAACCTAAACTCATCACCTAAACCTTACACAATTATTTATTAATTACCTCATAATTGATAAATCCACATCGCCTTACCCGCCACCTCACTTGCCCACCTCACCATGACTTAGCCCTAACCCTAAACTAACCTAATTAGGACCCATGACTTGGTCTAGACTCACATCCATAACTAATGCCTCCTTACTCGCACCCAAAGCCGACCTTCTAGCCACTTGACCAAGCCCGCAACTGATCTCTCGGGAAAGCGGGAAGGTGGGCTATTTTACTAAAAATAGCCTACTTTTTCCTAACCGATGCCGGTTCCTACTCGACCGCCGTCGGTTACGTAACCGCCATCGGTTCCCTGTAAATGGGCTCCCCAAACCAAAACAACGGATCGGAATTTCATTTTGGGAGATCAGTCGAAGGATTTTTGAATCAAAGGAGAGTCCAAAGCGATTAGCAGAGTCGAACTTCACTTGACCAAGCGAGGCGAGTGAAGAAACCGAAGAGTTGGCGACCAAGGAGATCAACCCAGCATCTTCATCAAAAACCAGTAAGTTACATCTTGCATGTCCTCCATTATAACATTTCTTATGCTTTTGGAATTACAGTCCTCCCAAATCCGTTTCTGGATCCATTATCCAACGTACCATTGCCTCTAGCTGTCATTCTTTTGTTTCTAACCATCCCGTTTCCCAAAAACTATCCAAAAATCAGCCATTACAAACTCCACAACCAGCCCAGAAGATCCTAGAACCCACGGTATCGGTTATCGATAACCGCCATCGGTTATAGGTAACGCCGAGCATCGGTTCCTTTGATCAAAACCAAAAACAGCCTTTCCCCTACCCAGATTCGCCAAGCAATTTAATTGATATTTTACGAGTATTTTGTGTTAACTCATATCGGCGAGGCCGACCACCTTCGAAAGGAAGTTTCATATTTCACGGCCCAAGGCGATTCCCTCATTTATTATCTAATCAAAATCTTGTGGTCTTGTGTTCTTATTTGCAGTAGTCCTTCTAAGACAAAAGGAGTTCTTCGCGATCGGCCTTGATCTTTCTCTACGAGCACGCGCACATCATCTCGACATTCTACAGGTATTCCTCCTAACCCTAACCTTATCTCTGTTTCTATAAGGAACGAAGCATTTCCGAGTGAAACATCTGGATCGGGCTTTGAGTTGCATAGTTGATTGAATCAAACCCTTGTAAACAAATTTCTATTTTTATGGGAGTAGGTTCCTAGAACTTAATGACATTTCTATTTTTAGTATTTATTAGTTAAAGGCCCAGTTGTAATGGCTCAGCCTAAGGAACTTATAAATAGTTAAGTGCATGAAGTCTTTGAGAGATAGAGGGATCATTGGAAAAGTTGTTCTTCAAGCTTGGAAGAGTGCTTTTGAATATTTAAAACCTTTCAATTGCATTCAAAGTGATATTTTACCATGAAGAATCTAAGTTATTGTGTTAAAGGTTAATCTATCTATGCTTTATGGATGCATAATTCCTTAGTATAAGTGGTTAACTTGCCTTTATTTCAGAAATATCTTATTTCATTCTATGTGAAGTGATATAATTGTTTTTGAATATCAGTTGTGGAGAGATTATTTTCCTTTTGTTATTAAAGCCATGCTATCATTAGCTATCATAAGTGAAATAGATACTTGACATGTGCATATTCCTTACTCTCATAGTTTTTTATTGTGTTTTCAAAGGAATTTATCCACATTATGTATACTTGGGGTCTTATAAGGAAAAGCATATTGTTTTGACTATGGTTTGTTATTTTCCTTGTCTAAATAGTATTCAAGTGAATCGATTGTAATAGTTTCTTTATTCTCTCTGAGTTACCTCTTTTCCGGTTTAAGGATCATCTGATTATCTAGTCTTACTCTTGGTGCATCACCGCATGTTTATTTATTTTGATATTTCTACCCCTAAACCTTGTAAATTGAGTAGGTATGATTTTTATAAAGTGTTTTAGTCTTGCACATTGATTCCGCATCAATTTCCCAAGTTCCAAAAAGAAGACAGACTTCTCCGGAGGTTCATCCTAAGGTGACAAGGTCCCACACCTTGGGGATGTTCCCATGTTGCACATGATCTTTCAATAGTTCAACATGTGCATGATCCGCATGACAACAAGAGGATCCATAAACCACCTAAAGTGGATAGTTGATGGGGCTTGTTCACGTCAGGTTTGTGGTAAGACTATTTAAAACCATGGAAGGAGAGATTTTGTATTTTGATGAAGATCATGAGTCATATTATAGGACATGTTTCACATGGGTGATCATACTCAGATGAGTGTGTGGATTGTGATTTTCTACCATGTTCTCACTAAGGGGTGGAAGTTAGGAATTATTATTGTAGTGCTCGCATTAATGAGAAAATATTCATGTATGGGGTGTTATTATAAAGTAAATAACTACGTAATTATTTACTATATAGGTTAGTAATTTGTTAGTTATTATTATATTAGGAGAATTATTTTAACAACTCTCACCTATATATTTATAGTTGTTATAGGCCTCCTAAAATATAGGAGAAGACCATGCCTAAAAATATGTATGGTTTCACATGAATAAAATACGAAGGTTACTTTATTATTTTATGTGTTTTAATCTTGTACCAAAATAGAACATACATACATACATACATATATATATATATCAAATGGACCGACCTGGTCTTTTTATGGTTGGTGTGTTTTAAAAACAAATCCTTGTTGAGGCCAAAAGGCATGTGTTTTCCCATAGCAGGGGTTATGCCCTAGGTGAAAAACTAGGGGAGGGTGTGAGGAGTGGCGTATGGCCACACTGCATGCGATGTTTGGATGGCCCATGGTTGTGGCGAAGGGTCATTGGGGGTGCAGTGGGGAGGATTGAGGAAAGGCTTCAGCCTGTCCCATATGGTATGTATGGTGCGGGCGTGTTGCGAGGTGTATACAAGTGACGGTCATATCCGTGTTATGGCCCAAATCCCTAAATTCATTTATTTATTTTCTTTTTTGTTTATAATCCTTAATAAAATATATAGGCATAAAGTATTATATATATATATATATATATACCTAAATTTTCAAAAAATTATGAGCATAACTACATAAATAAAGAGAAACAATTATATACATATACTTGTTTCTTAGCTAAAAAGTATAAAATAATTTTTATATTATTATAATTATACATGTGCGAGTTTAGAATTTACATTGTCATTGTCATTTTGTAATTACAACTATACATTTATGATTTCATTTTATTTTGTTATTACCATTTCATACTTATCATTATATATACATATATAAATAATGTTTTGATATTATTTCGTTAGTACTTTGTGTTTATTCATACATTTACTATTTCCACACAAGGCATTCTACTAGTTTCTAACTACATCTCCTAAACTTAAGCTCTCAACATTTTAATCTATTATACAACTAAGTTAATATATAAAATCAACAATCCCACTTATCTGATTCAAACCGGATAGTCTATTTTAATGTTTTCCTAATGGAATAGGTATGACTAATTTGTGTTCAAGTTATGACCATTTATCACGATTTAACAAAAATAGAATTTTGTATATAGCATAATATTACGAGGTAGTCACGCATGCTAAATAAACACTAAAGTACATATAAGAAACAAGCATAAGTAAGTAAAATATGAAACCCTAAGTGTAATAGAGGGAAATAATGACTTAGCTTATTCGCGCTTGATCCGAGAAATTGTGTAAAATGAAAAAACTAATACACATGAAGGGAAAATTATCGCAAGTATGCACAATAAATTCTTGAGTTTTCGGATGATCTGGACTATGGTTCCTAGAATGGGGTGAGGATTCTTAGGCATCGGATACCTCTATTGGGTGCCTGTGACTACACAGGAGCTCAGAACCTAGTTTTTCTGGTGTCACAAGATGGTCATTGATAGTCATTGTTGGTCGCATGTATGTCACACTATGATCACAAAATTCACATGTAACATGTAAAGAGATGATGACCTATAAAACCCTCAAACTACATCAATTCCAAAAAGAAAATATACAATATGGGGAGTCGGATCGACGGTGGTGGTCACCCAACTAGTTAACTTACGACCGAGCATTACACTACATCTTATAATCCATGTAGTTCTTGTGCGTGTGTGATAAAATCATGCCCTAGGAAGCCCTTATGCAAGTGCACGTGATAGTGGGCGATAGCTAGATGTACCAATGTAAATATATGTGTGGATGGAAAAATGAACTTCCCCTATACCGCATACGAAAAATATAGTCCCTTTTCCCTTGAATGAAAGCTATATGAATGCCTTTGATGCTCTTAGATGCCTTTGGATGCAACTTTAGGTGATGATAATAGATGCTTAGAGATTGGTCCTTTATTTTTGTCACATAGATTTGTATTTATATGATCCCTTAGTTGAATTTCATAATTGACAATTTGGAAGGCTAACCCATAAGAAAAGAAGATGCACAAAAGATAAAAGACACCCAAAAGAAGTGAGTAAGATAGAGAAGGGTCAAGGGCACCCCGAGGAAGGATGAGGGTACCTAAGGCCGTGTCCAAAGCCATAAAAGATAAGAAAGTGAAATACCAACTGGTTTGTAGGGTGTAACATACCATACAAAAGACCATAAACAAAGCAAAGAGGCCAAAGATAGATGTCAATTTCTAGTTTTCTCAATTAGGAATCATATGAATCCAATTATTTGTTTATGGACCTAAAAATGTACCCAAGCGCATGTTTTTGTGTCTACATTTAAACCTACTTTATGTTGTTAAGTGAATACTCGATAAGATAAAGTAGATAATATATGTGTACCTAATAACCATATAGAGTCGCGGTGATAGCATCTTTGAAGATATAAGTAAAAGTGTGATGTGATAAAAATTAAGCTTGGAAGCTAAGAAAGTGGAAGTAACCCTAGGGGTGAAGCGTATTGTGTTGTATAATGTTGAACTTGTTGTTGTGCTCGATGTATGACTAATTCTTGTTTCATATTAAGGATGAGAATGTAAAAATTTCATAAGTATGTGAAAATGTGTAAAAATTAAAGTGTGCACCTGATCCATGAAGAGTGAAAAGGTTAGAAAATTTCTTGAAAATGTTGTAGAAGAGTGAGTTTTTGGGCGATCTCACGTAAAGAGTGAGTTTTTGGTCAATCTCACACCAATAACAATTTTTTTGGGTGATCTCACTCCAAGAGAGAGATTTTGGGTGATCTCACACCATGGTAGAAGAGTGTTGGGGAGAGAGGTCTAATGTTACTCTCCTTCCATGACTACTTCTGAATTATACACCACTGCAGATGGTGTGATCTATGTTTAGTTACTGTATTTTTCTATATTGTTCCAAATGTACTAATTGTCCCAATTAAAGAAGATTGTAATGAGATTGCATACATTATACATTCGAGGCCATCGCCTGATCCTATTAAAATACTCTATGAATTATTGTAAATTTTCTTAATCTGAGAAAATATTTATATCTCCCCAAGACATAGGTTCCCTGTGGAAGTCGGGGAGCGCTAGGCACTAGTGTCTATATTTGGGTGCTAGATTTTGTGTTGAACTAAGGACCCAAGTCAAAATATGGGTCATTTTATGACTATAACTATATTTTGTTCATGTATTGTGTATTCATGTGAGATGTTTTATGGGGTGACTAATTCACCCAATGTATGCTCCCCTCGTTTGGGTGCATGCAACATCATTAGGAGAATGTGGCCCAAAGGAGAGGACTTGATGTTGATGTAAACTTTATCCTTGTAGGGGAGGGAATTTGCATGGTAGAAACCAAGGCACGTGCAAACAAAATGGCTAGTAACATGTGTTATTAGAAAAGAAGTAAGCATTTTATAGAAAATTATTGTAATAAGCAAATGTGCATACAAGAGAGACCGTGAAAAGTGGGTTGTAAACATGGTACATCACTCACAATGTCACAAGACAATCAGGGCCAAAATGGCCAAAAGCATACAAGCAATTATCAAACAAGACATAGGGCATAGCCTACAAACAATGGCATACAATGGAAAACAATGTCAAGTGAAGTGTAACATAAAACCATGGTTACAAATAGGCCCTAAAAATAAAATGTTTCACATGAAGCACTTGTTAACATGTTAGAAAGATAAAAAGTATGTCAAAGCATGTATGTATCAATGTAAAGTAATGTGCTAGTAAGAATAGGAAGTAGTATAGAATGAAACAATAACACTTGTAGGTTGCAAATAGGACCTAAAAATCAAATGTTGCACATGAAGCACTCGTTAAAATGTTAGAAAGATAAACATTATGTCAAATCATGTATGTATTAATGTAAAGAATATTAAATCTAATTTCAGAGTCACTATAATGATATACAACAAAATACAAATGCTAAGCACTCTAAAGATGTAACCATGTAAAAAATGAGAGAGATAGGGAACTTATCTAATTTTTGCTTATCCCAAGTATGTCCAATTGGAAAACTGATGAACAGGATAGGAAGAGTGTCTCGATATAAATTATGGAATCTTGTAGAATGGCTAGACATGGGTGCTTGGGTAGGGGAGGGCGTACTAGGCACCAGAGACCTTCTATAGCACCTGTGACTACATAAAGGTCGAACTATGATTTTTCTTATGTGTCACTAGGGTTTCACTATCCTTCATTGTTGATCACCTATGTATGTCACTAGATGATCACCAAATTCACTTATAACCTAAAAACAAATGATATCCTACAAAACCCCAAACTACATCAAATCCTAAAAAAGAAAGATGCAAATGGGGAGTCGACTGACCCCAATGGTCACCCAACAAAGTGAACTTACGATCGAGTGCTACACTACATCTCAGAATCCATGTAGTTCTATGTGCTTGTGTGTGAAATCATGTCCTTAGGTTTCCCTCACCCAATGATGCCAAGATAGTGGGCTATAGCTAGATAGAATGCAAATGTGTGGGATGGAATTCAAAACTTCCCCTTCTATGCAGTGTATGTAGAGTAATAAGCCCAAAATGTAGTCCCTTTGATAGTATGTAGATAAGATAGCCCTTGATAAATTTTTGCCCTTATAATGGTATGTATGTTGTGTATATATAGGGATCTCTTGCTTGAATTTTGACACTAGTGACATGACATGTCACTAGGACCTCGGGATAGGAGTAAGAAAACTAAAAGGCCAACCACAAATGTCAAAAATGTGAACAAGAAAAAGAGGACAAGAGCACCTCCAGGTGGATAGGAGCACTTGGGTGCACTAGTGTCCAGACTGGGCTTGTGTCCTAGAGAAACTAATGACAAATGTGAAAGAATACTATAGACATGGATCCTTGTGACCTGACCAGAACTAGGTGTAGAAGTGACAAATGTGAGAGATAAAAAAAAAAAAAAATCAAAGCAAAAGCAATGGACTAGGAAGTGTGTCACCAATGAATACTTTTCTTACTCAAGATCCATACATATAACAACATACTTGGTGGTATAGTAAAATAGTAGTATATGTGTGTGATGATTTTGTGTCTACATTTTCCCCCTTTATGTTATTTGAATGAAATTCAAGTAGTGTAAAGGAAGTAAGGAACATACATGTGAGAAGTCTAGAGAAGCCTTATTTGTAGAAGTACACACAAATATGAGAACATATAGCATGTGGAAAACCATGGATCAATGTGTCGATCCATGTGGCATAAATAGAGATGGTGAAATTGTTGTAAGGAGCACTTGGAGAAATTGATGATTTGATTTTGAGATTTGAGATTTTGAATTTGTTGTTATGGAGATTTGAAGGGGTAGGGAGTGATCAATTCCCAACCCAATTTTGTATGTTTGAAAAAATAAAGGATTTGGGCATCCTTCCCCACCAGAGAAGAGTGTTAGGGAGAGAGGTCTAGTTTTACCCTCCAACTATGACTACATCCTCAAAAGGTCCAACCATTGTAGATGGATAAAGACCAAATTTTGTTCCATTTTGATCCATGTTTAGTTCATGTGTTGTTAAATAACCCATATAGAGTAGTATAGGAAAGGAAATGACATCTCATTTCCCCCACTCCATGGGTGTCATGATATGTATAGTGCTATAGATGGATTCCATGTTAGGTCATCTAGAAGTGATGTAAAAAATGATTCCCATGTTAGGTCATCTGGGAAAGTGGTGATGCAACTCCCAAGTTAGGTCATCTGGGAGAGATAATGAAGTGATGTTGTTGTATTTGATTGATTGATTTGATTCAAATATTGAATGATTGTTTTGAAATTGAATGTATGTGATAGATTACTCATGGTGATATTTTTTCACTTTTTTTTCCCCCATATTAGGTCATTAGGGGAATAGATAGAAAGTAGTAGAAAATGTTGAATGTTGTATGAGAATTTTTTTGATAACAATAATATGTATTAGGAGTGTGTAGTGATCATATAGTAGCCTGAGGGGGATCATAGGGTGATCCCCATTATATGCCCCCTTTTTTGGTGAAAAAAGGGGAGTGGTAGTAAGAATGAATGAACGTTGAGCCAAAAAGTAGATGTGAAATGATGTAATAGTGAGAAAAATGTAGTATAGTAGATGTCATAAAATTGTGTGTATGTTGAGTTGAAAATGTGCCAGATTGGAATATAACATTGTGGAATGTGTATAATATGATGGTAGGAGAAATTTTAAACCAAATGGCATGCAAATGAGGGAAGAAAAAATGGAGTAGTGAAGCTCAAGATATGAGAAAAATCATGTGTGTGTGTATTAGTTGGAAGAATGAATGCAAATGGTAACTATAGTAAATTAAAAATTGAAAAAAATGTATATATATAGTAATGGTAAAAGTGAATAGTGACTTCATTTGAACCTTGATTGATTGAGAATTTGAGCTCTGAGCTTGTGAGGATGCCACATATTAGAGGCAAGTGAGGTTGACTAGGTTTGAGATGGTGGCAGATGGTGGCGTGGCATCACAAATGATAGATGAGTTGGTAAGTATGAGTATTTTTTTTTGAAAAATTTTTGATGAAAATTTGTTTGATTTTGTCAATTTTTAAAAATTTTGAAATTTGAATTTTAGGTGTTTTTACCTACTTGGGAGAGAGTGGGCAGGCATTATGTCCTTTGAGGGAACATAGGTTCTAGTGTTGGTGACTGTGACTAGTGACTTCTAGGTGCCCATGCATCCTCTCTCTGGGCATTGGTGACCCAGAGAGGTTTTTGACCAGAAAATGTGAAATATGTGAAATTTGATGACTTTTTAGTATTTTATATTAGTTGTTTTTGATATATATGAGGTGTTAATGTCATGTTTTTGGTGTTTTTGTTGTGTAGAGAGGGATATTCATTCGAGGGAGTTCCATGGAGGTT
Source organism: Taxus wallichiana var. yunnanensis (assembly GCA_018340775.1). Lineage (NCBI taxonomy): Eukaryota > Viridiplantae > Streptophyta > Pinopsida > Cupressales > Taxaceae > Taxus > Taxus wallichiana. Next base: position 603,330,575 of record CM031242.1, on the reverse strand, counting down.
GACATTTGAGTACATTGTTGACTTTGGGCTTATCTAATGTTGAGTGGGATATACTAGACCATGTCGGCTTGTACGACACATATAGTGAGATTGGGGAGGTACCCCATAATATGTCTATGATTACTACATTATGTGAGAGGTGGTGTGTAAATACTTGTACTTTTTGGTTTCCTACTTAGGGATGATGATGTGACCCCTAGAGGATGTATATCACATATTGTGACTTACCAGTTATGGGTGAGAGAGTACAGGTGATGGCCATAGTGGATGCTCAGAGGAGATGAGGAGCTAGATAGGTGATACTTTACAGGGACACATGGGTACAAGAAAAAGACCCATATTAGTCTAGATGTCCATATTGAGATCAGGTGTTCCATGATTGTGGAAGTTCATTATAGTTGATTATTGCTTCATCATAGTGGTAGTGGAGGGTGGTGGTGTGGGCATCTTGTATAAGATGCATGATATTTTCAACGTATAGAGGAGGATGGGACTAGGTTTGCATGGGCATGATGTGTGTTGGCACATTTTTATAGAGACTATACAGTTTACACAAGAGGACCATGGTGGTGGACTTGGAGCCACCACATTACTACATGTATGGGCTTATGAGCACATTTGTTATATTGAGGCCACTTGGTGGGCCATGTGGAGTTGGGAGAGGCCTGATATATTTTTTATGAGATGGGTAGGTACTTACAAGTAAGAGGTTGGACACCACTACTTATAGATCTATGCTTTGATCACATGGGCCCAGGGGCCATTATATGGAGGCCATATCGAGACTATGGTGGATGGCTAGAGGATGGAGTAGAGATATGGTGTATTCGATGTACTATGTGGTTAGAGGATCGGTTCCCAGGGGTAGCCAAGTTATTTCAGGTAGAGCAGTGTCATGAGGTAGTTTGGTATGGCTCAGATGTGCCCCCAGAGCCATATGTATGGGTGTGAGCCACTAGAGCACCGAGGAGGCCAGAGAGTGAGACCAGGCCCCATAGGAGCACAACTAGTGCCTCCTAGTCCAGATGAGGTGGATGCGGCCATAGAGTGATACAGGTGGATGATGCGATGATGTACCAGGCCTATATAGTGCATGGTGGGTGTCACATCGATGGGTGTTATTGTTTCCATTTTGTAGATGTGGTGGGTGCACCACCACCATGGAGGAGAGAGGGGGGGGACCCTTCCCCCGATGGTGATGGCATATAGCAAATGCTAGTAGAGTATAAGTATTTGTTTTTGTTAGTTGTTGATTGATTATTAGTTGTTGTTTTTTTGTTATCATGTGTGTAACTAATGTGGTATTGGATGGTTGTAGGTGATGCTTATTGGTCCTTGATCATGGATTCATCAATCCACACATTGACATGGAATGTACCTCCTAGATGTGCTCTGTGGGAGGTGGGATGTTGGAGTGAGTAGATGTTATTATGGGTGAGCATGCCCATTTGTTTGAGCTAGTGGTGATATAGTGGCTACATGTACCATATTATTGAGTGAGTGTGATGAGGCATGGGTAGAGACTCAGTGAGCTAGGGAGGTTGTAGGAGGAGGATCCCTAGCAGCAGGATGTGTTCACAAGTATGTAGAGTTATAGGGCCGATTCACAGAGAGCATTCGGTCGAGGTGGCTATTATTACATAGAGGGTGTGGAGAGATATAGGGGCCATAGTGACCAATGGCGTAGATTGAGTGAGGTGAAGCATCTAGTTCTAGAGCTCCCACAATTGTATATAGTGATAGTGATGATGATGATATGATATATATGATGTAGTGATGCATGGGGGTTTTCCCCCCAATGATTGTATTTTTGTAACTATGATTTTTATTTTTATATATATATATATGGATGATTGATTGGTATTATTATTGTGTATTTATTGATGTTTTTGATATGTGATGTGATGATTGTTGTTCATATGTATATGTTTGATTTGATTGTGTATGTAATGATGATATTGATAAATGGATGATGATGTTGATGATATGAATATGATAGATAATATTGAAAATTGGATTGATGTATGAATAATGATATGATAGTATATATATGATGATATATATGTATGTATGTGTGATGATGATGAATAATGTGATGATAATAATGTGATTGAAATGATAGTAAAAATGTAATGTGTATGTAATCATGTGTAAGTATGATGAAGAGGGGGAAGAAGAGTGATGCCCCCATGTATGTGTAAGAAGATGAGGTTCATTTATATAAGACCCTCGAAATCAAGAATGAACCATAGAACAAGAGTGTGTCATCATAGAAATGGTTTGATAGTGTATGCTAGATAGATAGATCAATGAAGTGTATAGTGCAAAAGATGGAGTGGGGTTCTTATTGTAACAATCCCTCAATAGTCATGTAAGAACCATAAGAACATGAGTGCATCATCATCATAATGAGGTGAGAAAAATCACCTACCAAAGATGAAGAGGTCGAGAGAGGAGTGGTGGAAGCATGTGAAGTGGTAGTAGCATGAGTGTAAGAGCCAAAATAAATGTCGGATGAGATGGTGCCAATGATGGGAGATGTAGTGGTAGGAAGCACAATGTTGAATGGACTTAGGAAGCCAATGTGAAGTAGTAGCATGTGAGGTGAGATGAGATGATGTTGTGGTGGATGATGATGAGTGAGGGAGGACATGGATGAATGATGATCTTTAGAGATGGATGAATGATGAACCTTAGAAGTGGGTGGAGGAGAGACAAGTGAACTGAAAGTGGAAGCACACTTATGTGGAATTGAGAAAGAGACCACTCACGAGAGAGAGCCAAAGGAAATGACACCCTTGTCTTCTAATTGTTGTAATTTTCATGAAGGGTGCACAAATATCATTGTCATGATGGCCATTGATGTGGTGAAATTGTAATAAGGGTGATCATGACTGTGAAAGTGATGAAGGATGAGATGATGATGTTGATTAGAAGGTAAAGTGAATTAAGTGCTTTATCAAGAAAAGAATGCACAAAACATCATGAGGCTTAACAACATGTGAGAAATGTAATGGCTCCCAGTAGGAGATGGAAAAGACTTAGGTGGAGAGTGATGTGGTGGTGGAGATGGAGGATGATTATGTGGTGGAGGGATGGAACATGCTTACGAGGTGGAGGAGGAGATGGAGACCTTGGAGGATGCTTAATAGATGGAAGAGGAGAAGAAGAGAAGATGATGAATGTAATAAGTAGAAGAAGTAGAAGGGGATCTATAACATGTGTAGCAATTAAATCTTGTTCTAGATCAATGACCTTATAGCATAAAAGTGTAAATGATTCACATGTATCATATTGTAATCTTTTCTTTTAATGCAAGAATCAAGCCACGAAAAAAATAAATTTCTTTTCTAGATCAATAGGCTGAAATACTAACTAATGCATGCAAGAATTGAAGCATAAAATGTAATCTAGAATAGGTTCTTTCTTTCCTTGATGCAAGCTAGGTAAGTGATCATGTGTAACTCTAGGACCATTGTTAAGCATAAAGTGTATAAGAAAAACATCTTCCATTTCACAATATGTACTAATAGATCCAAAAGGAAAATGAGTGTACCATTGAAGAGCATCATCAACAAGACTATGATGAAAAAGATTTTAGTAATAATCGATCATTCAATAAGAAGCCATAGCTAAATGATAATGCTTAAGATGTAAATATGGATTTCAGTGCCATTGAAACATGAAAATGTAGGCATGATAAAATCCTTAGGAAATGTTGAATTGTGAATTTTCTTTGGAATAGGATTTCCATGAAGAGAGTTATTATCAATAGAAGCATAATAGGATTTTCTTTCAAGAGTGAGAGATTGAACTTGAGATTGTAAATGGCCAACAACATGCATGAGTGATAAAATATCATGTGAAGGAATCATAGAAGATGTGAGAGGCACATTGAGAGGTTGAAGCTTTCCATTATGAGTGATCATGGGAATGTGAGAAGAAGAAGTGGAAGATGAAGATGTTATGGGAACACTAGATGTAGATGTAGAAGAAATAAGAGGAGGTATACTAGGAGAAATAGAAGAAGAAACATGAATATCATCAAGAGAAGAAGAAGAAGGAAAGAGGAGGAGAAGAACATGGAATATTAACAGAAATGCTAGCAGTAGAATCAAAAAACCATAAGAGGTGAGCTAGTAGGAGTGGTAGAATCATCATGAATGCCATTGGAAAAACAACCTCAAAAGTAGAAGAAAGTGGAGTGGAAAATTCACATTCAACAGTCTTAAGAGAAGTAACATCCTCACTAACATGTTCATGATTAAAATAATCAACATCAATATCAGAAAAAGTTTCACATGCAAGTATTTCATCAAGCGAGTCATCAACATATAGAGAAGTAGGAGAAGAACTATCATAAGATATATCTTTACAATCATTAGAAACATTTTCAAAAATAAAAGAAGCATGAGATATAACTTTACATTCATCTTGACTAGTATGAGAAACATCATCATGCATGTACATTTTCATCATTGGAAATAACATTATTTTTATCTATAGTAGCACAATCAAGACCAAGCATATAATCTATAAGAGCATCATCAAGTGTTGTAGCATAAAATAGAAGAAGGTGGAGTAGCCTTGGTGACTATGGAAGAACAAGGATTACATCCAGAAAAAATTTTGGTCCTTGAAACAATGCTTAGAGTAGAGTTAGAAAAAACTAGTAGGAACTTTGTGTTCATTAGCATCAAACAATCTTTGAACATTGTCATCAAATTGAGCATTATGATAAAGATCAAGAAGTTCAACCTCAACAACATCATCAAGGATAGGATTGACACTAACATGATGCATAGCTTTCCTAGGAGAGGAAGATCTATTTTTAGCCATTAGGGTTTTGTGGATCCTAGGGCAAGGAGTTCTAAGAGAGGGTTCACCAAATGATTTAATAAAATCTGAATATTAAATCTAATTTTAGAGTCACTATATGATATACAACAAAATACAAATGCTAAGCACTCTAAAGATGTAACCATGTAAGAAAATGAGAGAGATAGGGAACTTATCTGATTTTTGCTTATCCCAAAGTATATCTAAACTAGAAAATGATGAACAAGAATGGGGGAAAGAGTGTCAAAATGCTCAATATAAATTTTAGAACTTGCAGACTAGGACTAGACATGACATGGGCACTGGGTAGGGTGAGGGCAGCAGGGCACTCAGAGACCTTCTATAGGGTGCACTTTGACTACACAAGAGGTCAAACCTGATTTTTCCTGTGTCACTGTTTCACTATCCTTCATTTTTGTCACTTTGTATGTCATGGATGATCATCACCAAATTCATTAACTAACTAAAAAAAATGATATCCTACAAAAACCCCAAACTACATCAAATCCTAAAAAAAAATATGCAAATGGGGAGTCGAGACTGACCCCAATGGTCACCCAATAGAGTGAACTTACGACCGAGTGTTGCACTACATCTCAGACTCCATGTAGTTCTATGTGCTTGTGTGTGAAATCATGTCCTTAGGTTTCCCTCACGTTGCACATGATGCCAAGATAGTGGGTTATAGCTAGATAGAATGCAAATGTGTGGGATGGAATTCAGAACTTCCCCTTCTTATGTAGTGTATGCAGAGTAATAAGCCCAAAAATGCAGTCCCTTTGATAGTATGTAGATATATTAGCCCTTGATAAATTTCCACCCTTATAATGGTATGTATGTTGTGTAGAAGAGCAAATGCCTAACAAGAATAAAGGGGTTAGGAGCACTAGGTGCTAGTGTCAGATCGGGGACTAGTGTCTAGAGATAACTAACAAAAAATGTGAAAAGACCAACATAGACATGAGGATCCCTGTGACCTAACCAAAACTGGGTACAGAAGTGACATATGTGAGAGAGAAAGACAATAGAAACAATCAAAGCAAGTAGATGGACTAGGAAGTGTGTCACCGGTGAATACTTTTCTTACTTAATATCCATGTATATAACAACATACTTTGCGGTATAGTAAAATAGTAATAGAAGTGTAATGATAGACACCTAATGATGTTAGAAGGGGAGAGAAATAATCATGATTCTTCCCAGTGGGTAATGATGAGTAAGTTATCCAATGAAAGTGAAGGGCAAGGGTCCTCCACCGATGTCCGAGGAGATAAAGGTGTGTGACCATGCTCTAAGATCGGTGGTGTATGAGATTGATGATGTATATGTGAAGGAATCCTAGGAGGTGAATGCCTATGTGAAGGAGACCTAGAAGGTGATGAGCACCTATTCGAGCGAGACCGATGGGGTGATGAGCACCAATGTGAAGGATACAGGAGGTGATGAGAAACTATGTGAAGGAGACCGATGAGGTGATGACAACCTATCGAAGGATATCGAAGAGGTGATGAGAACCTATGTGAAGGAGACCTATGAGGTGAAGGAGGTGGTGAAATCTTATATGAAAGGGTTTCTTGAGTAGGGGACTTAGGTCAAGAAATAGACTAATTGACCGACAAGGACAAGTAGATTGTGTACAAATAGGCAAGTTAGGTGCAGAATATTCCTTAGATTTGAGAGGCCTAGGGGGCCTAGATGCTTCGATTAATGACAATACATCCTTAAGAGGAGACAGAGGCAACGATGTGGATGGTGGAACACCTTTAAGAGTAATGAACTTGATTATCATAAATGAATTTAAGACACAAAAGGGTCATGGAAAAGATAGCCTTAGCTTCATAGATACAAGGAAGACCTAAGAGCATGTCACAACCTTTAATTGAAGGTACCACATTGAATGGCACAAGTTGATTAACAAATGTTGAATTTGTGAAATCCTAATTACAGAGTCACATATGATAAATAAACACTAAAGTACATATCTAACCCAAGCAATAAGTTAGATAAAAATGAAACCCTAAGTGCAAGAGAAAGGAAGAATAATTATCTAATTTCACACTTGATCCTGAAGTATTCAATACTAAAAGCCAATGAACATGAGGACCAGGACTTTCACAATCGAACACGAGAAAATCCTAGAAGCTGTAGAATGAGCCTGACTAGGGCGCATGGAGCAGGATGGGGGTGCCTAGTGTGTCGGGGACCTCTGCTAGGTGCATGTGGATTGCGCATAAGCTCAAAAATCAATTTTTTTATTTCACACAAGTGTCGTTAACCTTCTATTTTGGTCACTTGTATGTCACTAGATGATCACTAAATTCATTTGTAACTGCAAAGCGAAGATAACCAACAAAACCTTCAAACTACATCAAATTCCAAAATAAAAAGATGTAATATGGGAGTTGTAGATGACCGAGGTCACCCAATAGAGTGAACCTCCGATTGAGCACTTCACTACATTTCATACTCCATGTAGTTCTTGTGCATGTGTGTAGAAATCATGCCTAGGAAGCCCTTGTGCAAGCACACGTGATAGCGGGCGATAGTTAGATGTACCAATGTAAGTAGGTATGTGGATGGAAAAATTAACTTCCCCTCCTATAAATTATATGTGGAAAAATCAGTCCCTTGTCCCTTGAGTGAGTGTTATATGGATGCCTTTGATTTGCTTAAAATTCCTTTTGATGCAACCTTAGGTAGTTATAATAGATTCTTAGAACTTGGTCCTTTATTTTGGTGAAATAGCTTTGTCTTTATATGATTCTCTTCGTTGAATTTTGTAATTGACAACTAGAAGGCTGGCCCATAAGAAAATAATATTCCCAAAAGATAAAAGAGGCCCAAAAGAGGCGAGTAAGATAGAAAGAGGTTAGGGTGCCCGAAGGATGAGGGCACCTTGGAGCTTACATACATACAGCTAGGTGTTAGTGTTCAAAGTTATAAAAGATAAGTAATTGAAACACCACCGGACCGTAGGGTGTGAAATACAAGAAATAAGAAAAGAAACAAATAAAAAGGCCAAATATAGTTGTCAATTACTAGTTTTCTCACTTAGGAAGCATATGAATGTAAATATGATTTTAGGACCTAGAAATATAACCAAGCGCATGATTTTGTGTCTACATTTTCCTCCACTTTATATTATTGAGTGAATACTCAATAACATAAAGTAGATAAGAGATGCGTACCTAATAACCATGTAGAGTGTGATGGAAAAAACATGCCCAAGAGACAAGTGAAAGCGTGGAATGATAAAAATGAAGTTTGGAAGCTAAGAAAGAGGAAGAGACCCTAGGGGTGAAGCGTATAAGTTGTATCGTGTTATACCAATTATTATTGTATTTTGTTGAAGGGTTTCCTCTTGTTGCGTATTAAGGACGGACCTATAAAAGAAAAGTGAAGGAGTAGTCAAATTCATTTGTTATGAAAACTTTGTAAAAGTATGTAAAGATGTGAAAAGTTGTGAAAGGAAAGTGTGCACCTGATCCATGAAGAGTGAATGAGATAGAAAATTTCTTGAATTGATGCGAAAAGAGTAATTTTTTAGGTGATCTAATGCCAAGAGAATTTTTTTTTTTGGGTGATCTCACGCCAAGAACAAGTTTTTGGGCAATCTCACGCCAAGTGTGATTTTTGGGTGATCTCACACCACGGAAGAAGAGTGTTGGGGAGAGAGGTCTAGTGTTTATCTCCTTCCATGACTACTTCCCGAAGTTATAAACCATTGTATATGGCGTGATCTCGTGTTTTATTTTTGATATTGTTCTAGTTTGATCCAAGTAGAAAAAGGAGATATAATGTAGTCTAATAGCTAGAGGAGTGCCTATCTCGTGAAAACTACTCTGTGAACTACTAAAAACTGTGTTGATATGAGAAAGTAACTATAATTGTTCCCAAGTCATGATGCCAGGAAAGGTCAAGAGCACTGGGATCTAGTGTTTGTATCTGGTCTTTGATGTTTGTGTTGAACTGAGGACCCAAGTCAAATTCTAGGTTGCTTCTATAATTGAAGACTATTGTGTTCATGTATTGTACATGCTGCTCCAGTACTAAAGCTTTGAGTTGTTGTATGGGGTGACTGATTCACCCAATGTATTCCCCCTCATTTGGGGTTCATGCAACATCACAAGGAGGATGCATCTCAAAGAGAGTACCGGATAATGATTTTAAATTGATACCCTACAAGGGGAAGGGAATGTTGATGCACTATTTTTAGTAAAAACTTAAAATGCTTATATCTTTTGATTCGAGTGTCTGTTTGAGTCTATTTTTTTAACCAATTATTTCATGAGTGGAACATAGTGGTCAACTTTCCTTACCATTTAGATCCATTTTTGGCACATTTTGGGCCCAAAATCCGCCATCTAGGGGTCAAAATTAGGATTTAAGTTGTAATTCAATGTTTTCCTATTTTAGGGCATTAGTTAATGTTATCCAAAATTCCCCCTCAAGGTAATTTTGATAACATGCATCAAATTGTTCGATCCTGAGCAAGTAGATTGATTCGAGGCCCAAAATCATGTTTTTGGTCCCTCGGCCTTTTTCTAACTCTCCCATCGAAGAATAAATCCCAACGAGTTAGAGAAAATGGAAAAATGCAAAAAATAAGGTTGCGGGACTGTTTTAAAGTATTTCGGGTTTGAAGGGTTCGGGTCATGCGAGGTTTGTCGTACCAAGCTTGGGGCGAAAAAGCAAGAAAATCGGTTAAGTCAAACATTTTGTCCCGGGAAGTCAGGGACAGTTGGGACAAAAGTAATGCGTGAGGGACATGTGGGATGCAAAAGGTGAAAAGTCCGCAAATGCAGAACAAGGAAGCTGAACCGGCCGAAGCGGAGATTTTCGTCCCAGGACAGTTGGGACAAAAGTACGAGGGATACATGGGATGTGAAAAGGTGAAAAGGCATAAACAGAACAAGGAGGCCCACGGACAAATCGAGAATGTGCCATGTTTCAGAAGGGGAAGAAAGTTGAAAAAATTGCTAAGTGTTTGGTGCAAGGTAAAACTTTGAAAGGAGGCCCACGGACGAATCAAATCTCGCCACGTGTCTTCACCATCAACCTAAACGGAAGCGAGGCAAAAATTAGAATTTTTGGAAAAATGTTTTGCCGAAAGTCCAAAGGGTGAGTTTTGGCCCGCTGCCCCTGCCATCGAATGGAATCTTGACACATATCATCCAAGTGGCAGAACGCGGGGAAAATTTGAAAAAATTTCCAAAGACCAAAGAGGTAAAATTTAAAATTTTTCCCGCCAATCCGATTTGGGCTGTTTTTGCCCTAAAACTTCAAATCGCCATATCTTTCTATCCGAGCTCGGTTTTTCACGTTCTTTATATCAATGGAAAGCTGGTGAAATTATTTACAAGATTCCAGGGTCATTTTTGAATTTTGATGGAGTTTGGAGAGATAAAATTGAAAAACACCTCTAGCACGTGGTAATGGCCAAAAATGACGTTTCAACAACCGGTTTTAATGCAAAATGGGTTGCATTCTTCTTCAGCATGGCCAAAATGTCGTGGGATGGGTCTATAAGGATGCCCATGTTGTTTTACATGTTTTCTCTCTCTGAGGCTTGACCCATGCATTGTAAAAAGCGATTTGGCTCAATTTTTGGGAACATTTCTTTGGATATGCAAGCTTCTTCTTTCACCTTCAACAAGTGATTTTGGAAGTATCAGACCTCTTCCAAAATTGTAATAGGTTTTCTACCTCTTTGATGTTGTAATGTAGGGATTTTGACAGTGGAAATGACAATGCAAGCTCTGTGAATGGGTTTCAGTCCTTTGTTTGTGTTGCTTGCTTCATTTCAGACCTCTGATTACATCTTATCAGCTGTGCATAATGTTTTATGTTGCATTTTATGATATGTGTCTATCTGCATAAACAAGAAGTGCTCACCACTCCTTTTCACGGTGTATCACCGCTTTAGTGTAGGCTTTCATTTTATGCATTCTCTATCCCTGGTCCCTTGGAAATTTAGATTAGAATAGTTAGTTTCCTCTGCATTAGAGTAGATTGTAGCGAGGTAGTTTAGGAGCAAGAGAACCGCTTTCTCTGGAGGTCTATCTCAAGTAGTAAGTCCCACACTTGGATATAGTACCCATGTTATCCAATCACACCGTGAGTTCAAATATATGCGCTTGTATAAACCATAGAAGGGTCTTTGTGATTTGGTGATAACAGTTTTGGCATGCCCAGTGGGACCTTAGAGGTCTTCACTTTTATTGCAACAAGATCGATGTGCACTTGTTGTAAGTTCCAACTTTGAAAGAGCTTAAAATCGCACATCTAGTGACTCCAAAAGAAGCATAATCCGCTAGTTTCATTTGATCAAGCCTGGAAAATTTATGAGAAGAATACATACCAGGTCAAGAACTAGGGAGGAAGGATTGTTTGTTCATCTACACCTATCTCCAGGAAGAGAAAGAAGGGGAAGAAGAGCTCAAAGATCTCCATCTCCACCTAATAGAACCTTGTCAACACCTCCACCTAGTAGGCCTTTCATCCAATCAACAAGGGTTCTTAGGCCAATCAGAATGGCGCAACCACCGAATCTATATGTCAATTTCACTAGCGCGTGACCCACTTGCTCTCAATGCACAACATCCAATCCCAGTTGCAGCATTGAATAACATTCCATACTTCACTAGAGAGAACTAGACTACTCCTGGTGATCATGTTAAAGACATTGCCAACCTTTGTGCAATTCATGAAATCAATGAGATGCAAGTTGCTGTCAAATTGTTGGCATCCTCATTCAAGGGAAAGCTTCTGATGGTTCGGGAGCCTTGCCTCGGGTTCTATCCAAAATTGGAACCAGCTATGTATAGCCCTCCATGAGCGATTTGGGGAAAAGGGAGACAACTTGTCCCTTTTGGAGCAAATGACAACTATCAAAAGAGCTCCCAATGAGTAGTAACCAATTTTAATTTCAGATTTCAAAGGACTTGGGAGAGAATTCCGGTGGCAGATAAGGCCGATGTGAAGGTGCTTTTCTATATTACCTTAAAGCCTTAAATTCTTATATTTCTATGTTGATTCAATCCATGGAGGCACAACTATCCCTGTTGCTTATAGTATTTCCATTAGAGCTGAAAATTGTTTGATCCAAGTGGCAAACTAGCCCCTAGACCTCCCATGCCATTATATCCAAGTTTAGAGAGCCCAAGTACTAGTCAAGTGCCTGTCTTAGCTCCTATTCCCACTCCTAGAAATCAGAATTCAAGTGAAGCTTCTACTTCATCTTCTAGTGCCTCAAACGAACTTCAAGAAGTCATGAAGCAATTGCAAAATCTAGGCAATGAGTTGGTTACACTCAAGAGGTAGCAAGCCCAAAGTTTTAGACCTTCTTATCAGCCTCAAGCTCGGCCTAATAGGCACCCATATTAGCCTCAAAGACCACCCAATCTAGCTTCAAATCAGAATCAAGCAAGGCCTCCTGCCAACAGACCATTTCAACCTGATAACCCCAATGTTGCATCCACATCCAGAGCTTTGGTACCGGTGCAAAATAACATGGCCCAAGAATATGATTGGTGTTTCCCATGTAGTCAGCCACATAACCAATCAATGTGCTTTAACGGTGCATTAAATCAAGCTCTTATGGTGCAAACCATTGGTGGGTCGCAAGAGTCCAGCCATGAAGAGGATCAGCAGTAAGAAGCACCTCAGCAAGGAACATCTCCGAATGAAACTACTCTTGTCAATTGGTAGGCTGAAGATTTCTATGGTATGAATCAAATACCCTCTCAAAGTGTTGCAGCCAACACAAGGTCAAAAAGGAGAAATTTGGGTGAAGGACAGCCATTAGCTCCAAGTAATCCACAACCTTCTACCACTCCACAAGCTTTTGGCAAACAAAATGTAGTCCCAAACATGCAAGGAGCACCCAAACCAGCTCCTAAACCAACTCAAATACCAGTTGTTGTTGCCCACATGACAAGGGATGAATATGCAAACCAAGGGACAACACAGAGAGATCCTTCATCACCATTTAGTATCATTGATCGGATGAAGAAGACAAATGTAAATATATCAATGTGGAATCCCTATCTATCCCGGGCCGAGAGATTTGCTACAAGCTTCCATGAAGGACTCGCCAACTTCAAATCAACAAGTCCAAATGCAAGAGAAGATGCTCATAAATGCTTGCCCACAAGGGAATCATGGAGGATAGCGGGTAAAATGTTGAAGCCCCCTCCTTTTTATGTCTCATTAATCATTGAAAACCAATTAGTGCACAATTGCATGATTGATTCCGGGGCAAGTAGCTCAGTGATGCCCAAGAAAATAGCTGATCAGCTAGGACTTCAATATGAAACCATATCCAAAGGGGTAGTGCGGTTGGATGGGACAGCGAGTAACATGATTGGAGTGATTAGAAACTTAAGTCTTACCTTGCATGCATGTCCAAATGTTGTTGTTTTACAAAATGTATCGATTATAGACCTTCCACCACTCTTTACCCTATGTTTGTCAAGAGATTTCACACCAAGATTGGAGGATATTTTTACATTGATTGGTCACACATGATGTTGAGCGAGGTATGGAACCAAAGCTACAATAAGGTCCGAACCTATTGCAAACTTCCACATTGAGCCCTACACTCCAAGTCGGATCAATGCCAGCTGTTCGAGAATTTGATCAAGAAGATCACCCAAGCTTGATGAAGCTAACACCAAGGTTGGAAGCATCCTAGATCTAACTCTTGATGAATGGGCAAACAAGGTGCATTCTTTTGATCCTTATCAAGAAGTAGAAGAATCGAGCTAGGAGTCTATTGCATACATGAAGAAGATCAGCCCATTCCTAGCATCACCAAGCCAAACCACAAGGATGACAATGAGGTATGGCAGGTTTTTTTTGATGGATCAAGGAGTAGATAAGGTCTTGGAGGGGGAGCCATCTGGTTTCACCTCAAGGAGTAAAGTACTATTCAGCTTCATAGGGTGTTGGAAGAGTTCCATGGTGGACCAGCTGGTGGTCATTTTACACCAAGAGTGACAGACCCTAAAAATCATGAAGGCTGGTTATTATTGGCCCAAGATTTTTAGTGATTGCTTTGCGTGGATCAAAGGTGCAAGAATTGTGCATTCTTCACGAGGTAAAGAGAGGCTAGCTGCCCTTCCATTGCATCGAATTTCATTTGACTAGCCATTCATGTAATGGGTTTTAGAGATTCATTAGAGTCATTAATCCCAATTGACCAAGGGCATAAGTGGATTTTGACATGACCCGATTACTTCACCAAATGGATGAAGTAGCGATAGCACTCAAGGAAGCAAATGAGTCCAGCATCTTAGACTTCTATGAGGGGATAGTAACCATATTTGGCATACCTGCTTTCTGAATAATCTCGAGATAATGCATTAGCATTCATTGGATCCAAGGTGATTGAGTGGGCATGTCAGAACGGGATCTACCTAAGTACTTCATCAAACTACTACTCTCGAGGTGATGGCCAGTTGAATCTACAAACAAGAACTTGTTGAGGATCATTAGGAGGACTCTTGATGAGAATCGAGAGGTCTTGGCATACCAAACTGAAATCAGCCTTATGGGCTGATAGGATAACTCCCAAGAGATCCACGAGGTAACTCTCCATTCGAGGCTTTTTATGGAAGAGAGGCAATCTTGCCCATGTCACTTGAGTTGCCAACATTGGAACTCATGAAGCGATTAGAGTTGCTAGAGTTTGGGCCCATGGAGGTGAGATATGCGGAATTGATGGAGCTCTAAGAAATCGAGATCGACATCCCAAGCAATGGAGAAGGATCAAGCTTTGATCAAGAAGACCTTTGATAGGAAGGCCAAGAGTAGATCTTTCCAAGTTGGAGATCTAGTGTTAAAATGGGATGCGAGATAGAGAAAAACCGGAAGGCATTCAAAATTTGATGCCATTTAGAGTGGCCCATACATGGTCACAAAGTTTAAGGATAGCAATGCCTTCCAATTTTCTTCATTGGATGGCGAAGAACTGCAGATTTCATCAATGGAATCTATCTAAAGCATTCTTACTAAAGGGAAATTCTCCACCTTGTAAATATTAGCTTAGGTTTTCATTCCTCCAAGTGCTTGTGCACATTGTTTTGTAGTAGGTTGTTTTGCTTTCCCTAAGTGCTTTGGCACAGGCTTGTTGTCCCTGGAGATGTTTTGTAGCCCTTGCTTCCATCGGGTGATATTCCATCTTCCTCCTTGCAACATTCTAAGTCAGTTGGGGTTCCAAACAGACAACTCATGACTCCATGCCCAATGGATGCTTCAGCAACTGATAACTTCATCCAAGAGGGCGAGATGACCCCGCTTAAGTCGCCCAAATTGTTATCCAAAATTCACCCTCAAGGTAATTTGATAACGAGGCATCAAATTGTTCGATCCCGAGCAAGTAGATTGATTTGAGGCCCAAAATCATGTTTTTCGGGGTCCCCTCGGCCTTTTCTAACTCTCCCATCCAAGAAGAAATCCCAACAAGTTAGAGAAAATGGAAAAAATGCAAAAAATAAGGTTGCAGGACTATTTTAAAGCATTTCGGTCCAAAGGGTTCGGGTCATACTTGACGTTTGTCGTACCAAGCTTGGGGCCGAAAAAGCAAGAAAATCAGCTCGGTCAGACATTTTTGTCCCAGGCGATCTAGGACAGTTGGGACAAAAGTACGCGAGGAAAGAAAGTTGAAAAAATTACTAAGTGTTTGGTGCAAGGTAAAATTTTGAAAGGAGGCCCGCGGACGAATCAAATCTTGCCACGTGTCTTCACCATCGACCCAGCGGAGCGGGGCAAAAATTAGAATTTTTGGCAAAATGTTTTGCCGAAAGTCCAAAGGGCGAGTTTTGGCCATGACCCCGCCATCAAATGGAATCTTGACACGTATCATCCAAGTGGCGGAATGCGGGGAAAATTTGAAAAAAATTCCAAAGACCAAAGAGGTAAAATTCAAAAAAATTCCCGTCGACCCGTTTTGGGCCTGTTTTTTCCCTAAAACTTCAAATCTCCATATCTTTTGATCCAGAGCTTGGTTTTTCACGTTCTTTATATCAATGGAAAGATGGTGAAATTCTCTACAAGATTATAGGGTCATTTTTGCATTTTTATGGATTTTGGAGAGATAAAATTTAAAAATGCCTCTAGCACGTGGTAATGGCCAGAAATGACGTTTCAACAACCGGTTTTAATGCAAAATGGGTCGCATTCTTCTTCAGCATGGCCAAAATGTCGGGGATGGGTCTATAAGGACGCCCATGCTATTTTAATGCATCTTCATTTAATGAGGAATGGCTCCCACGTTTTTACATGTTTTCTCTCTCTCTGGCTCGACCCATGCATTTTAAATTTGGCTCATTTTTGGGGGAACATTTCTTTGGATAGAAGCTTCTTCTTTCACCTTCAACAAGTGATTTTGGAAGTATTAGACCTCTTCTAAAATTGTAACAGTTTTCTACTTCTTTGATGTTGTAATGCGGGGATTTTGATGGTGGAAATAACAATGCAAGCTGTGAATGGGTTTCATCCTTTATTTGTGTTGTTTGCTTCATTTGGACTTCGATTACATCTTATCACCCTATGCATGATGTTTTATGTTGCATTTTATGATCTGTTTCTATCTGTAGAACAATAAGTGTTCACCACTCCTTTTCTAGTGTATCACCGCTTTAGTGTAGGCTTTCATTTTATGCATTCTCTCTCCTTGGTCCCTTGGAAATTTAGATTAGAATAGTTAGTTTCCCCTGCATTAGAGTAGATTGTGGTAGGTAGTTTAGGAGCAAGAACCAGCTTTCTCTGGAGGTCTATCTCAAGTAGCAAGTCCCACAACTTGGAGATAGTACCCATGTTATCCAATCACACCATGAGTTCAAATATATGCGCTTGTATAAACCATAGAAGGGTGTTGTGATTTGGTGATAACGATTAATTTTAGTCTCTTGAATGCATAGTAGGTTAGAAATTTGGAAATTCCTCTAATTTAGCCATGTAGAAGATGAGTGACAATTTTTTTCTTGTATGAATAATCATGCGAACTTACTAAGAATAAGCGAGTTCTAGTAAACTACTAAAAATAGTAAAATTTGCCATCTATAGTAGATTTAGTCAAACTTAGTTAGATTTTTCTTGGAAACTTGAGTTGGAAGTTTTCTTATTTATGAATCATTTTAATTCATCATTCAATAATGAAGAAGAAGATTTATTCTCTTTGAGTTTAAAATATTTGCAAAGTAATGAGTATGTGTTAAGTTTGGCTACATTATCTGGTATCAGAGCAAGTTCGAGTCTTGGTGGAGAAAAAAAATAATGGCAAGAAAATGAAGAGGAAGAGGGGGTGGTATTTCCCAGATGAATAGAAACATGTAGGATCTGTAGAGGCAAGTTGTTGAGCTTGCTACAATTATAGCCCAGAGAGGAAATCAAGGTGGAGATGACACATATGAAGAAGTTTGTGAAGAGGAGGAAGCACAAGGACCACCCTTAGATTTTGAAGAAAGGATGATGTGAGCATTAGAAGGAAATAATAATGGGATAAGATTTTATTTTTTAGAGTATGGAGGTATCATAAAACTAGAGGAACTAATAGACTGGTTGAATAGCATGGGAAAAGTTTTGAGTGGAAGGCTATGTTAGAGGAAAATAAGGTAAAATTTACATGTATGAAATTAAAAGGTTATGCTTTATGTTATGGTGGAATCACCTACAAAAATAGTGGTCAAAAAGGGGAAATAAAGGATTAGGACATGGAGTAAGATGGAGAAGAAGCTAAAGGAAAACTTGCTCCATGTGGATTATGCACAAACCCTTTACATGAGGTTTCAAAATCTCAAACAGAACTTACAAACCATGCAAGAATACACTAATGAGCTTTACAAGTTGTCCATTCATGTAGAGCATGAAGAAATTGAGGAACAAATGGTTACAAGGTATGTAAATGGATTAAAATTTTCTATTCAAGATGAGATAAGCATGTACAGGATCAAGAGCATGGAGGATGCCTATCAACTAGCTTTAAAGGCCGAAGAAAAACAAAACCATCAAAGTTTTAGGAGATCTCCTAGGATGAATAGGGGGCTCGTTCTCCTTCTGGGATGAGTTGGTTTCAATCAAGGTAAATTAGAATAGCCTCATGGAGTGGAAAAGTTATAATATACAAGACAAGATCTCCCAAATCAGCAAAGAGGTAGAGGATTTCCTAGGGGTAGAGGATATGCTAGCGGCAGAGGATGGGAGGCTCCATGAAGACCATTTATTTGCTACAAATGTGGAGAAGAGGGGCATAGGGAATTTGAATTCCTACATTATTATACACATGACAAGAGGCAAGCAGATCCTCCAAGAGTAAATCTTTTTGAAGCTGAACAAGAAGAAGATGAACATGACCTAGAAATTCCACCAAATGTGGGAGAAAATATGATGATCAAAAGGACGATGATTTCTCCAAGAAAGGAGATCAAGGGGGATGCATGGCTACATACAAATATTTTCATAACAAGATGCACTTTAGGAGGAAAGGTATGTAATGTTATTATTTATGGTGGTAGTTGTGAGAACATGGTTTCAAATGAGATGGTTAAGAAACTAGGCCTACATTGTGAGAAGAATCATAACCCTTACCGTATTGCATGGTTTAAGAAGGGTAATGAAGTTATTGTTGATAAGAGATGTTAAATAAATTTTTCTATTGGGAAAATTTATAAGGATGAGATTTGGTGTGATGTTATTCCTATGGATGTAAGTCATATGCTATTAAATGAGACCATGGTGATTTGATAGGAAAGTTATTCATGATGGGGGAAGAATAAGTATACTTTTTGGAAGGATGGAAAAAATATTTTTACTACCTCTTAAGGAAGAGGAAAGGATGAAAATATGCTTTCTGCAAAAGAGTTTGTGAAGGAGGAAAACGCAATAGGTTTTTGTTATGTGTTGGTCACAATTAAGGATGAACTTGCAAAGTGCACAAATAACATTAGAGGTTGCGGAATTAATAGAAGAATTTTCTCGATGTTATTCTTGATGAGCTATAGGATGGGTTACCACCCAAAATATATATTCAACACCATATTGATTTGATCCCAGGGTCTTCACTCCCAAATCAAGCAGCTTATAGGATGATCTTGACATTACATGCATAATTGAATAAGAAAGTGATAGAGCTTGTGAGAAAGGTTGTAGTAAGGGAGAGCATGATTCTATGTGTAACTCCATATTTATTAACTCCAAATAAGGATGGAACATGGATAATGTGCATGGATAACAGAGTAATTAATAAAATTACAATTAAGTATAGTTTTCCTATACCTCACCTTGATGATATGATGGATGTGCTTGTTGGATCTAGGTATTTTACCAAGATTGATCTTCGTAGTGGTTACCATCATATTCGGATGAGAGAAGGAGATGAGTGGAAAACAACATTCAAGATAGGGATGGATTATATGAGTGGCTGGTGATTCCATTTGGGTTATCTAATGCACCTATTACTTTTATGAGGTTTATGAACACTGTGTTTTGGGAGTACACGCGTAATTTTGTTGTGGTTTATTTTTATGATATCTTGATTTTTAGTAAAACTAAAGAAGAACATTTGAGGCATCTAAGGGTGATATTTGAAGTGTTAAGGAAAAAAATCTCTATGAAAATTTGAATAAGTGCACATTTATGCAAGAGTGTTTGATTTATTTGGGTTTTGTTATTTCAGCGAGATGGGGTATAGATGGACTCGGAATAGATAAAGGCAATTATTGAATGGCCTAATCCACAGTATAATAGAGGTAACAAGATTTTATTGTTTAGAAATTTTTACAAAAAAATATTTAAAAATCAGCGGTATTGTAGACTTATAACATATTACATGTAGTGCCCATTTAAACAACCACTTGAGACCCAAGAAACAACCTAGGGTTTGCTAGAAAAATTATGGGATAATTTTTATTTATTTGAAGTGTCTACAACCAGGTTGCAAGACATCAGTTTTCACTAATAGGTTTCGAACAAGACCAATGTACTACAACATATATTCCCTTCATTAACTAATAACAAGTTCACAAGGTTCAAATTTTAGGGTTATATGTTTTAGTTAGGTTCAAGGAGTAATTTACCCCATGCCTACTCTCTAGCAGCCTCAGAGTTTCAATAGGATTTTTCTCATACTTAACACTTCCAAAATTTCCCTAAATCATTTCCATTGGATAGGAAATTTTCTCACCTTTCCAACCATATAAAGAAGTCCTCTTAACTCCTTATAGAACTCAAGATATGGCTAGGTGGAGTTTTGGGGCTAAATTTTCCCAAGGGGGACACGTGTCATGCAGGGGTGAAATCCCATTTGGCGGGTTGGTGGGTCGTGGGGTGGCTCTAGAAAATTTTCCATTACATGGGCGCAAGGTCAAGAAACATCCTACACCTCCGTGGGTCCTCCCGAGGACATGTGGCGGCGTCAAGTGATGACACCGAGGAAAACGAGGAAGGGGCGGAGCGACGGGAGGATTTAGCGCATTGCACCCGGATAGAAAAGGAAAATTCAACAAAGCACCCATGCACCCACGGGTCCATTCGAGGGACATGTGGTACTTTATGAGCCATCGAATATGAAGGAGAGGGGATTGCGGAGTGGCGGGAGAAGTTTTGGTGATTACACCGAAGGGAGGACAAAAATGGAGAAAGGGACGCGTGGGTCCATGTGCCCACGGAAGGAGAAAAGCCCGAGGTGGGGGTGGTGATGCGGGGCCGCGGAAAATTTGCTAAAAATTTTCCACACAACCAAAAACTGAAAAAAAAAAAAAAAAAAAAAAGGGATCCTCCCTCCCCACTACCACCCCAGTGTCACATGGCACCTTCTCATTGCTTCCCACGCCTCCTTGTAGCCCCAAGAGGACATGTGGCACCCTCTACGATTGGGCCGTTTGTTTGGTAGAGGAAAATGGAAAAAAATTTCCCAAACCAAATTTTTTTCCAAAAACTTTTCTAAGGCAAAATGACGGGAAATTTTTTGGATTGCGGGCCCAGCTTGAGAAAAATTTTCCAAATTTTCTTACCAAAGCACAAAAACTTCAAAGTCTTTATAACTTGAGCTAGAAAGCTCGGGATTGGGCAAACAAGGACTTTTGGAAAGCTCTCAATGCCCTCTTTTCATAGGAAGCATAATTTTTTTATGAAGTTTAAAGGGTCAATTTTACAAAAACGATCTGCAGGCTTTTAATTTGCAAGCTGGTAATTTCCAACTTTCATTTTTGATTAAATTTGGTTTCCTCCTTCACTCAACATGTCAAACAAACATGGAGAATTGATCTAGGGAGGGTTTAGAGTGTTTTCGGAAAGTTTATTTGTCCAATTGATTCAAGTTTGTATTTTTTTCAACAAATGACGAAAAACGACTGTTAGAGGGATTGTATTCGAATTAGCAATGGTTGAGTTGTTTTCTTAAGTTTTCTTTGTCAAATTGAGTTCATTACTAATATATCATATATAATTTTAAGGTTCCCAAGTTGATTGTTAAGTGCTAGTCCAAACTGTGCATTTTGTTTAAATTTACCAGTTTTAGAATTTACAATGCCAGTGATCAAAATTTTTAAAGGATCTATTTATCAATTTCATCATTTAAGTGTAATAACTTATTTCTAATCTAGTCTAATACATTTAATTGATTCAATCAACCATTCAATGGAAATTATACAAAGCCTGATTTCCAAATTTCAACTCATTTCAAAGAGAACAAAACATTGTCTTTTCCTTCATATGCATTCTTCTTTCCAACAGAGATTTTGATTTACAATAGCAATTCAATTCCAATACAATCATGCAAGTATGAGAAGGTAGAGCATTCCTTTATATATTTCAACAACAACTTTACAATTTATCTCTTTTCCATTTGATTTCTAAATACAAAATGTAATACATGTAACATCCTTTCACATTTCCTTTCAAAACAGAGAGTAGAATATAACTTCTTTACATTTCGAATTTCCAATTTCAATCTTCCATTATCAATACAAATACCTTCACATTACAAATTACTATACAATTCATCCACTCCAAAGTGGGAAGGATTACAATGAACTTGCTCAAAGAAGGGACTATCAAACTTGTATATTCCTCTTGCTCAAAAATAGCAACATGCTAGTTTCTTCATCTTTTCATCTTGATCACAACAAGGAAGGGGGAAAGGCAATACTCTCCACCCAACCAAGATATCCAATGAGAAGGGAGAATCCATCCTTCCTCATTGGCCCCTGAGCCCCAACCATATTGAAATAAGAGATGCAATACAACACATGGAAACAAAGGCTTCCACAACAAACATGTAGCATTTTCACATTCGAACACATTTCAAGAAGAATGTAGTTCACAACTATATTAAATAAGTGCAAACAAAACTAAGGCTTCATCAAGCAAGCCAACAAGAGCAAGGATCTATGGAAAATTTGCTAAAAATTTCCAAAGCCAAAAACCAAAAAAAAACAAAGGGTCCTCCCTCCCCACTACCACCCCAAGGTGCCATGTGGCACCTTCTCATTAAACTGCGGGCCGGCGAGGCAAAAATGAAACTTTTTCCCCAAAAATTTTAAAAAGGCTAAGGGTTAAAAAGGAAGCCGTGCCTCCACCGTAGCCCCAAGAGGACATGTGGTGCCCTCTGATTGGCTATAGCTGGAGGATAATGGAAAAAATTTCCCTGAACCAAAATTTTTCTAAAAACTTTTCTAAGGCAAAGCGATGGGAAATTTTTTTGGGTTGCGAGCCTCTTAGGAAAAAAATTCCAAATTTTCTGCCCAAAGCACAAAAACTTCAAAGTGCTATAACTAGAGCTAGAAATCCTAGGTTTGGGAAAATGAGGACTTTTGGAAATCTCTTGATGCCCTCTTTGTACATGAATCACAAAATCTACTTTTGATGAAGTTTAAAGGGTCAATTTTACAAAAACGATCACGTAGGCTTTTAATTTGCAATCTGGTAATTTTCAACTTTCATTTTTAGTAAATTCAGTTTCCTCCTTCACTCAACATGTCAAAAGACGTGGAGAATTGATCTAGGAGGGTTTAGAGTGTTTTCGAAATTTGATTTGTCCAATTGATTCAAGTTTGTATTTTTTTCCAACAAATGACAGAAAACGACTGTTAGAGGGATTGTATTCGAATTAGCAATGGTTGAGTTGTTTTCTTAAGTTTTCTTTGTCAAATTGAGTTCATTACTAATATATCATATAGAATTTTAAGGTTCCCAAGTTGATTGTTAAGTGCTGGTCCAAACTGTACATTTTGTTTAAATTTACCAATTTTAGAATTTACAATGCCAGTGATCAAAATTTTTAAAGGATCTATTTATCAATTTCAACATTTAAGTGTAATAACTTATTGCTAATCTGGTATAATACATTTAATTAATTCAATCAACCATTCAATGGCGATTATACAAAGCCTGATTTTGAAATTTCAACTCATTTCAAAGAGAACAAAACACTGTCTTTTCCTTCATACGCATTCTTCTTTCCAATAGAGATTTTGATTTACAATAGCAATTCAATTCCAATACAATCATGCAAGTATGAGAAGGTATAGCATTCCTTTATTTATTTCCAACAAAAAATTTACAATTTATCTCTTTTCCATTTGATTTCTAAATATAAAATGCAATGCATGTAACATCCTTTCACATTTACTTTCAAAATAGAGAGTAGAATATAACTTCTTTACATTTCACATTCCAATTTCAATCTTCCATTATAAATACAAATATCTTCACATTAAAAATTTCTATACAATTCATCCACTCCAAGTGGGAAGGATTACAATGAACTTGCTCAAAGAAGGGATTGTCAAACTATATATTCCTCTTGCTCAAAAATAGCAACATGCTAGTTTCTTCATCTTTTCATCTTGATCACAATAAGGAAGGGGGAAAGGCAATGCTCTCCACCCAACCAAGATATCCAATGAGAAGGGAGAAGTCATACTTCCTCAGTGGCCCCTGAGCCCCAACCATATTGAAATAAGAGATGCAATACAACACATGCAAACAAAGGCTTCCATAACAAACATGCAGCATTTTCACATTCAAAACACATGTCAAGAAGAATGTATTTCATAACTACATTAAACAAGTACAAACAAAACTAAGGCTTCATCAAGCAAGCCAACAAGAGCAAGGATCTATGGGGAACTACTTATGCCTCCCAATGTGAAATGGGAATCCACCCGATAGAACCCGCCAAAAAAACCATCTCACATATCCTTATACCACCCCCCCGCAAATTCCTCCTTATGTCCCCCCAAAGTTTCTCCCTTATGCCCCCAAGAGTAAGAAATGAAAGCTATTTCTTTTCCATGGTGGATCCCAATCCCAAAATCCCTCCACAATAAAACCAATTCCATTGGCATTCCCTTATGCCCCCATTTGAAATCCCCATAGCCTTCTCCTACACCATGTCCTAAGCAGTCTACCCAACCAGCAAACACACACATAACAACATTCACCATTTCATACATGCATGTAAGATAAATAAACATTTTCAAAAGGCTCAAGTTCCTACCTCTCCATAATGGAGTTTGTTCCAAGATCAACAAGCTTCCCAATGCCACAATAACATCCAAAATCAGCAACACACAAACATGCAATGGTCTCCAATCTTCTTCCATAAGCAAGACTCCAAAACAGCAAGAAATTCACCCCCAAGGAAAGTATGCAAAGTTTCAACAACCATCAAACAAGCAAGGAGTTCAAATTTTAAAGGAGAGGGAAGAGAAGAGGATGATGTGGATCCATGTGGGATGCCACATCATTCTTCCTCAACCCCAAGATCAAAGTCAACATCATTCACCTAACATAATAAATAAAATGACAAATTAACTTACACACTCCAAAATAATCCATACCCCAAAAGGACTGAATTTAAAACATGTAAGAGAAGTGAAATTATAACTTACAATTAGTCATTTCAAAATGCATTAAAAAGTTATAAATTTAACCTCCAAACCATAGGTATGGTTGGTGAATAATTTTAAGAGGTGTGGGACAAGTTTAACTTGTCCCACAAGCCTCCAAATATAGCCTCCAAGGACAAATTCGAATTCCCAAGAGGATGAAGTGTTTCACACTCCAAAATCTACCTTACATTCTCTTACATATCCCTTACACATTTCTTACACACTCTTACAACATTACATTTAAGATCAACAATTTCATTAATTACATTCTTATGACATATTGATTTATTTATTTTAACACATGATTATCCACAACATTAACACAACATATAATAACTAATGAAAAGGGTAACACATCACAAAATAAACACATGCAAACATTAATAAAGAAACCACATTACTAAATACACAACCCCATGGTCACATATAATGGAAATCCCCCATTGGAATCCATTGATCCAGAGGATCCTCACAGAGAAACACCAATCTAAGATCTTCTTAGAATAAGTTGCAGTCATTTTTAAAGCGTGGAGAAAAATTATATGATTCCGATGATATCTTGTTTGCAGGAAACGGAGCTCGTTTGCAAAAGTTATAGCCCGCTGAAATTTTTGGGCAACTGGCAAAATTTGGAGTTTTGTGCAGGTTGGACGTGTGCATGCTCGCCAAGTGTTTCGATTATATTGTGACATGTGGATGAATTGTGTGACGTACTAAAAAATGGTTTTGGAACGCCGGTCTTGGACACTCGTTCTCGAGACAAATGGACCCCACTATTTACTGGCTGGGGGCCCTCAGCCAGGTTCGACACACTTGATTATGGAGGGGTGTCTTGGCCTCCTTCTCATTTAATCATTAAACCAACTTGTGTATATAAACTCCTATAATTTCCTTTGCGCTATGCATGTGGGACTATTAGACATGCATTTTTAAACTATGCAATTTCCCACGCATTTTTTATTAATTTCCATATTCCCACGCATTGCATATTAATTCATTATACCATATTCCACGCATTATCCTTAGCTAATTGTCCACGCATTATCCTTAGCTAACTGTCCACGCATTATCCTTAGCTAACTGTCCATGCATTATCCTTGGCTTATTTTAGCACCTAAAAATAACAACCATGCGCTATCCCAAGAAATGCGCCCTCTCCATAAGCAATTACGGTGGCTCTTAAGCCAATTCAAACCGCCCTCCTTTGGCATTATTAAATGCCTACCTTTTTGCACGCCCCCACAATGTGGGATAAAACACTACAAAACCACCTAAGGAGAAGGAGAGAGAAGTGGAGGGGATTGGAACAGCTGACCTCCCATGCAAAAGTATAGGCACCTAATCATTGCGCCAGCTGTTTGGAAACAGTATAAAAGGAGTGATATTATATTTGTATAGCATTCGGGATTGTGTGAAAATATTGTAATGCTCATAACTTGAGCTAGGAGTGGAATTTGGAGGAGATGTAAAAAGCAACCCCTATTATTTTTGATAGAGGAAGACTGTGAGAAGGTCATAATTTTGTATAATTATTTTTAAAGAATTATTTTCAAGATTTTAATAGATCAGTCCCATTCAACCGGACCCGAAGACGTAGGCCTCAAGCACCGAACTCCGTTATCAATTCTTGCGTCAAATTGCTGGTGAATCCTCTTCATTTCTTTCAATATTTGCATAGTACTTGCAGTTTTATTCTTTTATTAAAAATACAAAAAGGATATAATGCTCAAATTTTACATCGAAAATCAATACAAAGCAAGAAAAATGTGTGTGCACAATTGCTAGTTAAATTTGGTTTTTAGATCATTGGTATCAGAGCTGGTTTTGACTGATTTTTGGTTTAGTTTAACGTGTTTTGGATTGCAAGTTGTGTGTTGGATGTTAACAAGGTCTCGATCTAAGAAGGGTGAAGGAGAGTTAGTTGAAGGAGATCCCAAAATTGGTACCAGACGATCTCGAAGTCCTACAATGGCGGATCGAGAGGAAGTGGAAGAAAAATTTCATCAATCATTCCAACAGATGAAGGAAATGGTGGAAGAAATGTACCAAGATAGGCAAAGGGAAAAGGGAACTAGAGGAGGTAAGAAAGAAGAAAGGTCTAGTTACGATATTCCAAAAAAAGACTCTTTAAAATCTGATTTTCCTTCATTAAAGTTAGATATCAAGTTTGAATTGCCTATGTATCTTTGGAGAGCTAAATGCGAGAGAAGTTGGATAAGCTGGGTCAAGTAGATAGAAGTATATTGCAGGGTTCAGAGAATTGTTGATGATGAAGCAAAGATTCATCTGGAAACTCTTCGGATGGGTGGCACAACACTCATTTGGTGGGAGAGTAAGCTTCAGAAAGTGGAAGAAAACAAAGGTATAGAAATCACTTCTTGGTCTGAATTTGTTTCAAATCTTAGGCAACAATTTTATCCTCTTGGTTATAAGCAACAAGCTATGATGGATTGGCAAACATTAAGACAAACTAAGGAAAAAGTTTTCAAGAATACACACAAGAATTTAGGAAAAGGGCTCTAGTGCAGGAATTTCCTAAACACGAAGAAAAACACTTTGCTTTCAAATATATTGGTGGATTGCATAGTTATCTAAGGCATATGATACTTGTTTTAGGTCTTACTAATCTTAATGCGTATGTGTTCAAGCAACCCATCTGGAAGCACAAGGGAAAATGACAAAGGAGTCCTCTTTCTCTTCTTTTAATCAGAAGAACAAGCAATCTGAAGGAAAAGGTTCAAAAGAACAAGGAAAAGGAAAGGGTAAGCATAAAACAAACTCTACTGTTAAGAAGGAAGATGAAAAACCATTTTGTAATCATTGTAAAAAAAACCATGATGAGTCTAAATGTTGGAAATTACATCCCGAAAAGAAGCCTAAATGGATGGTTAAGAAAGGAAAAGAAAAGAAAGCAAACAACTTGTAGTGCATGATCTTGGTTCTAATTCGGAGATGAAACCAAAATCACAACTATGAGTTTTCAAGGTAAATCAAATATTTCAATTTCCAACAATAGCACTACAGATGTTGCATATTCTTCTAGTAAAAAAACTATACCTGACAATAAGAAAAGAAATGAGCTTTTCCACATTAGAGTAATTTCAAAGCATGCGAAAATTGATACTCTTTTTGATAGTGGATCTCAAGCTAATCTAATTTAAGGAGGTTGTTAAGAAACTAGGACTCAAAACTAAACCACATCCTAAGCCTTATCCGTTGGGCTAGGTATGTGATGATGCAAAACTGCAGGTAACTAACACTTGTACTTTCATATTTGCCATTACAGACAAGTTTATTGATGAGGTTGAATTGGATGTAGTTCCTTTGGATATTTGTGGGGTGGTTTTGAGAAGTCCTTATTTGTATGATCGTAAAGCAATCTTCTATAGGGAAGAAAATAAATATTTTCTCATAAAGGATGGAATTGAGTTTATTATTAGAGCTCACCATGAAAAGAATAATCTATCCTTAGTAGCTGATTGAGTCAAATGAAAAGGCTTGTAAACTCAAGCAAAAGTTTTGTGCTCATGGTGGTCAAAGCCAAGGAAAAATAAAATGAGATGGCTTTTGAGACTTGCGATCTAAAACATAAGGATGAATTGGTAAAAATTGTTTCTCATTTTGATGATGTTTTTCAGGATCCACAGGGTCTACCTCCCAAAAGAGGGGTTCAACATGAGATACAGTTTCTTCAGGATGCACCTCTTCCCAATATCGGAATGTATAGGTTGTCAGTAGTAGAGAACGAGGAAATCAAGAGACAGGTAATGGAACTTTTGGCTCAAGGTATAATTCGTCCAAGTACATCCCCATGTGGTTCACCAATTATATTGGTTCCTAAGAAGGATGGCACTTGGTGAATGTGTGTTGATTTCCGTGCTTTAAACAAGATTACTATAAAGAATCGTTACCCTCTTCTTAGAATAGATGATTCTTGGATCAATTAAAGAATGAAATTTATTTCACTAAGTTAGACTTACGAAGTGGTTATCACCAAGTAAGAATTGTAGAAGGTGATGTTTGGAAAACTACTTTTAAAATGAAACAGGATTGTTTGAATGGTTAGTGATGCCTTTTGGTTTGTGCAATGCACCTGAAGAACATTCATGAGAGCTATGAATGAAATTTTAGACCATTCATTGATAATTTTGTTATTGTCTACTTAGATGATATTCTTATTTTCGAGTAAGTCATGGGATGAACATGTTAAACACATCTAGAAAGTCTTAGATGCACTAAGGAAAGAGAAATTGTATTTGAAGATGTAAAAATGTGAATTTGCAAAAACATCTTTAATTTACTTGGGTTATATTGTAGGAAATGGAGAATTGAGAATTGATCCCGCAAAAATAGAGGTTATTGTGAAATGGCCTAGACCCACAAATGTGACGGAATTTAGAAGTTTTCTAGGTGTATTTGATCTTGGAGAAAATTTATTGCTAACTTCTCATATATTGCATCTCCTTTGCATGCTTTGACAAGTATTAAAAAGGTCTTTCGGTGGGGAGGAAAACAACAAAAAGTATTTGATACACTTTGAAAGAGAAGATAAGTATCGCTTCGATCTTGGCACTTCTTGATTTACAACATTCATTTGAGATTGAGACGGATGCTAGTGACTATGATAGGGGCGATTTTGATGCGAACAAACGACCAATATGTTACCATTCGAAACCTTTACAAGTGCGGTAAGAAACTATCCAACTTATGATAAAGAGTTGTATGCTTTAGTTCAAAGTGTTAAAAAGTGGAAGCATTATTTAATGGGAAAATAAACAATTATCCATCTTGACCATCAACCGCTTCGATACTTACAAACACAAAGCAAATTGCAGTAGTCTAGACATTTCAGGTGGATGGGATTTTTGCAACAATTTCATCTTGTAATCAGGTATAAAAAAGGTATTCAAAACAAGGTTGCCGACATGTTATCCAGACCACCAATGGTAGTAGCATCTATTCTTTTGCAGCATAGTTCCTTGGCTCATGTTAGTTACAAGGAACAATATGTAAATGATGTTGATTTTAGAGAAGTGTATGAGGATCTAGTAAGTGGGAAACAAGTAGGAGAAAAAGATTATCATTTGCATGAAGGATTGTTATATCATTCTGGAAAACTTTGTATTCCAGAAAATGAGCGTGTGCATATGATTAGGGAAGCACATACTTCTCTTATTTCAGGGCATTTTGGTGTTAGTAAGACAGTTGCACATTTACAAAAATATTGCTATTGGCCTAGAATGCATGAACATGTAAACTGGTATATTAAGGGATGTGTTCTTTATGCCACAAGCAAGCCAAGTAACAGGAAATTAGGACTTTACACTCCTCTTCCTGTTCCAACACGGCCTTGGGAAAGTGTTTCCATGGACTTTGTAGGAGGCTTGCCCATGACACGGAAGAAACATGATTACTTATATGTGGTAGTGGACATATTTAGCAAAATGTGTGTGTTGGTTCCATGTACTAAACAAATAACTGGTGAGGGAACTGCACATTTGTTTTTTCAGTTTTTTTGGGTTCATTTTGGTTTACCTACTTCAATCATATCTAATCAGGATTCTAGATTTCTTGGGGAATTTTGGTCAACATTTTGGGGGTTAATGGACACAAAACTGAAAAAAGAGCACTGCTTTTCATCCACAGACTGATGGTCAAACAGAGGTTGTAAACCACACAGTGGTACAATTACTTAGGGGCTATAGTAACAAACATCCTAAATTATGGGATGAACATATTTATTATGTGCAACATGCTTATAATCATGCCTTACATTCTTCTACTTTGAAGTCTCCATTTGAGACTTGTTATGGATATCTGCCTAATTCTCCATTAGATATATATTATGGACATGAAACTGTTGTTAATGGTGCAAGTGATTCTGACAAGGCTAAAAGATTTGTGCAGAGAATACAACAGGTTCATCAGTATGTCCGTGAACAATTGGAGAAAATTCAGGCTAAGTACAAAGCTAGGCATGATAAACATAGAACTGATCACAAGTTCAAAGTTGGTGATTCAGTTTGGCTTCACATCAACAAGGAAAGACTGACAGGTGAAGGTAAAAAATTGAAACCTATACGGTATGGTCCGTTCCAAATATTGGAAAAAATTGGTAACAACACTTTTGGTTGGATTTACCTCCATATATGAAAATCTACTCAGTTGTAAATGTTGAGAATTTAAGATTGTATGAACCGCCTATGATTGTTGATCATGATGATTCTAACATTATGCCTTCCATTGATGATTTTGCTCCTGAGTATCTTGATGAGTTGCAGGAAGACATCATTTTGGACAGGAAAGTAAGAACTTCATGAAGGGGTGATATTGAGTATCTTCATGTTGGGTTCAAAGGCATGCATCCGAACAAGGCTAAATGGATGGAAACTGGAAAGGTGAGGGAGAAATACCCTCACCTATTCACCAATTAAGTTGACTTTTGGGGTCCAAAAGTTTCTCAGTGGGGAGGAATGATCCAGAGGATCCTCACAGAGAAACACTGATCTAAGATCTTCTCAGAATAAGTTGTAGTCATTTTTAAAGTGTGGAGAAAAATTATACGATTCCGACGATATCTTGTTTGCAGGAAACGGAGCTCGTTTGCAAAAGTTATAGCCCGCTGAAATTTTTGGGCAACTGGCAAAATTTGGAGTTTGTGCAGGTTGGACATGTGCACGCTCACCAAGTGTTTTGATTATATTGTGACACATGGATGAATTGTGTGACGTACTAAAAAAATGGTTTTGGAATGCCGGTCTTGGACACTCGTTCTCGGACAAATGGACCCCGCTATTTACTGGTTGGGGGCCCTCAGCCAGGTTCGACACACTCGATTATGGAGGGGTGTCTTGGCCTCCTTCTCATTTAATCATTAAACCAACTTGTGTATATAAACTCCTATAATTTCCTTTGCGCTATGCATGTGGGACTATTAGACATGCATTTTTAAACTATGCAATTTCCCACGCATTTTTTTATTAATTTCCATATTCCCACGCATTGCATATTAATTCATTATACCATATTCCACGCATTATCCTTAGCTAACTGTCCACGCATTATCCTTGGCTTATTTTAGCGCCTAAAAATAACAACCATGCACTATCCCAAGAAATGCGCCCTCTCCATAAGCAATTACGGTGGCTCTTAAGCCAATTCAAACCGCCCTCCTTTGGCATTATTAAATGCCTACCTTTTTGCACGCCCCCACAATGTGGGATAAAACACTACAAAACCGCCTAAGGAGAAGGAGAGAGAAGTGGAGGGGATTGGAATAGCTGACCTCCCATGCAAAAGTATAGGTGCCTAACCATTGCGCCAGCTGTTTGGAAATAGTATAAAAGGAGTGATATTATATTTGTATAGCATTCGGGACTGTGTGAAAATATTGTAATGCTCATAACTTGAGCTAGGAGTGGAATTTGGAGGAGATGTAAAAAGCAACCCCTATTATTTTTGACAGAGGAAGACTGTGAGAAGGTCATAATTTTGTAGAATTATTTTTAAAGAATTATTTTCAAGATTTTAATAGATCGGTCCCATTCAACCGGACCCGGAGACGTAGGCCTCAAGCGCCGAACTCCGTTATCAATTCTTGTGTCAAATTGCTGGTGAATCCTCTTCATTTCTTTCAATATTTGCACAGTACTTGCAGTTTTTATTCTTTTATTAAAAATACAAAAGGATATAATGCTCAAATTTTACATCAAAAATCAATACAAAGCAAGAAAAATGTGTGTGCACAATTGCTAGTTAAATTTAGTTTTTAGATCATCCATAACACAACACAACACACACACACACACACACACACACACACACACACACACACACACACACACACACACACACACACACAATAGTTGCCATGGTGACCTTGTTGAATTCACCTATAATTTCAATATGGTTAGTCTCTAGTCCCCCGACATTGTTGTGATATTTTAACTTGCAAAATGTAAATACCTCCTTCACCTCGTGGGCATATCGAACATCCCAAATGATATAAACAACATCTCAACATCATCTAAACATATGAATCACAACAACATCAAGAATTCAACATTATCATTTTCAATTAATTAATCAACTATATCATCATCAATAATCTTCCATACTAGGTCTACTCACAATATCCAATGTCACATGTCCAAAGCAACATCTATAGTATGTCCATGTCAAACATTATATCATCATCCACATATAAAAAAATGTCTCTAGTAGTCATCATGCATAATAACTTGAATCCAGATCAATAATTATCCCGATCTAACATCTAACCATCATAAAAAAACAAAACATAATAGTGTCCATAATAAGATCAACAATATCGAGATCAATATCTAAAAGTGTCAAAGGGAAGTGGGCACTACATCCCCCTCCCCTTAGACTTGACTTCCTCCTAGAAGTCACTGGAACAAATGTGGAAACTACACTCGTAATATTGTGGCATCCTCCCAAGTGGCTGCAGTCTTGTTGTATCTATCCCACTGCACCCGTACTTGATCAATCTCTCTACCTCAAAGGCCCAGGGTCCTACGATCTATGATACGGATGGGCTCCACCATCACCTGCCCATGATCCTACACTTGTAATGATTTCCAATCCAACACATGAGAAGGATCTGTAATATATCTCCTAAGAACCAAAACATGAAACACATCATGTATGCGAGACAAGCTGGGTGGCAATGCTAGACGGTAGGC
This sequence comes from Taxus wallichiana var. yunnanensis, assembly GCA_018340775.1. Taxonomy (NCBI): domain Eukaryota; kingdom Viridiplantae; phylum Streptophyta; class Pinopsida; order Cupressales; family Taxaceae; genus Taxus; species Taxus wallichiana. Next base: position 603,297,136 of record CM031242.1, on the reverse strand, counting down.
CAAAGGGCCGATACGCTCCAAGATCTCAAAAGGTCCAATGAATCTAAGAGCTAACTTAGAAAATTTTCCATAACAGATAGGGCTCTTTCATGGCCTAACACGAAGGAACACCTTCATGCCAACATCAAAGCTACGATAAATTCTATGCTAGTCCACATACTTCTTACGCCTATCATATGCCTCATGTAATCTCTGCCTCATCAACACTACCCGATGCTCCATGTCCCGTAGAAGAGCTGGTCCAAGAGATACCCTATCCTCTAACTCCGTCCCAGCCTAAGAGGTGTCATGCACTCTCTACCATACAAGGCCCGAAAAGGAGTCATGCCTATAGAACTCTAAAAACTATTATTGTAGGCAAACTCCACTAAGTCACAGTACTCCTCCCACTTAGTGACTTGTTGATCCATCACATACATCCTAAGCATATCCTTTAAAATACAATTCACTCACTCGGTCTTTCTATCTATCTCAGGGTGATATGTTGTGCTGAAGTTTATCCTCATCCCGAGGACATACTTTGCATGGTAGTCCAAAAGTGTGAAGTGTACAAAGGATCGCGGTCACAAATGATCTTTTGCAGAATCTCATGCAACCTAAAATCTCATCCAAATATACTCGTGCCACTGCTCTAGCTATATAAGTGGTCTTCACTAGAGAAAAGTGAGCCACTTTTGTCAATTTATCAACCGTGACCATAATGGCGTCATGGTGATATCTCGACATCGGTAGCCCAACAATGAAATCCATGGAAATGGTGTCCCACTTCCATTCCAGTATGGCATGAGGATAAATAAGGCCTATTAGATGCTGATGCTCAACCTTAACTCTCTGGCACTCTAAACACCATGACACAAACTGGGCCACGTCTCTACAAAGTCCTCTCCAATGATACAACTGTCACAAAGTGGCATGCATCTTCTTCACCCCAGGATGGGCTGAATAGGGTACATGATGTTCCTCTACTAAGATGTCCTACCTCAAGCCTCCATCTCTGGGAACATATATCTAGCCTCTGTGCTTGAGAAGACCATCTACCTATAAGGAAAAACCATCAAACTTCCCTTCTTGGCGGTCTCGTGACTCGATCTCTACTCATATTGCAATGTAGAAGGCATCAAGAGGAAGCTGCTAAAGAATCCTACTCCGCAAATCAGACTCACCGAGGTGGCCATAGCCACATGTCTCCATCTACCGAGAGCATATACTACCACATTCTCCTTCCCTTCACATGCTTGATCTCCATGTCATACTCATAAAAAAACTCCATCCAACGCTGCTAATGAGCATTGAGATTGGGGTCTGCGAAGAGGTGGCAAAGACTCAAATGATCAGTCCTAAGTGTGAATCTCCGTCCAAGAAGAAAATGTCTCCATCTAACCAAATCATGCACAACTACCGCAAGCTCAAGATCATGGGTTGGATAATTAAGCTCATGATCTTTGAGTTTGCAAGACTCAAAAGCTACTACTCTACCATCCTGTATCAACACACCTCTAAGTCCTACTAAGGAAGCATCCGTGTAAACAAAGAACTCACCCTGTGGATCCGGCACTGTAAGAATAGGTGTTGAAGTGAGGCACTCCTTCAATTTCTTGAAGGCCAACTCACATCTGTCTGACCAAACAAACTTCTTCCCTTTCCTCTGAAGGGAAGTGATAAAGCGCGCAATCTAAGAGAAGTCTGAACAAATCTCCGGTAGTATCATGTTAATCTTATGAACCCGCACACCTCGGTCATTATAGTGGGTGCTAGCCAATCCATAATGGCTTCTAATCTTGGAAGGATCAACTACGATACCTTCCTATAAATCATATGGCCCAAATATTGAACCTCTATCTCAAAAAGCACACTTCTCCAAGTTCCCATAAAGTTGCTGCTCACGAAGACACCGAAGAACTTGGAAAAGCGCGCCTCATGCTCCTCACGTGTACGTGAGTATATAAAAATGTCATCTAGGAAGATGAGCATGAAGTGATATAAGAAGGTCCTAAATACCCCATTCATAAAACTCATAAACACTGCAGGGCATTCGTCAAACCAAAAGGCACCACTGTGAACTCATAGTGCCCATATCTCGTATTTAAAGGTGGTCTTATGAATATATTACTTTGAAATCCTTAGTTGATGGTAGCTTGAATTAAGATAAATCTTAGAGAAAAATGTGGCTCCCTTCATCGATCGAATAAGTCATCAATACAAGGACGAGGATAACGATTCTTGATCATTTCCTTGTGCAACTAGTGGTAATCAATACACAACCGGAAGGATCCATCCTTATTCTTCACAAAGATTATCAATGCACCCCAAGGGGATACACTAGGATGGATAAGGCCCTTCTCTAAAAGGCCCTCAAGCTGTAACTTGAGCTCACAGAGCTCTGGGGTGGTCATCCGATAAGGTTCCCATGAGATAGGCTCTACTCTAGGAACTAGGTCTATATGAAAATCAATCTCGTGGGGGTGGTAACCCTAGTAGCTCCCCTAGAAATACATCAGAAAACTCTCTCAAAATGGGATGATCATCTAGTGATGGTCCACTAGACCCATCCTCTGATCTGATCACTGACTGTAACAACATACATCTGACAACCCCATCGCACACACGCTTAAGCTGCATAGCAGAGATGGTGTGAATAGAAATTGGTCTCCCCCGACCCACTGAAATCACCGACTCAACTCCCAAATCATCTCGCATGAGATATAGTATTGTGATAACAATCCATCTTGCCCCGTGTGCGTAAAACCAATCCATACCCAAAATGACTCCATACGAGCCCAAAGGAAGGATACGAGAGATCCGAGGTGGTGGTGAAAGGTCCCAAATCAACTACACACTCCTTAACTAAGGAGTCTCACAGAGATCTTGGCTCCATAAGCCATCTCGACATCCCAAACCTAATACCTTTCCTAACTACCACTAGTCTGCATCGCTCTACTAAAGATGGTGCAATGAAAGAATCAAGAACTAGAGTCAAACAATATAGAGGTAGGAATACCACCAATACTACTGTGATCTCAATGATCGTGCTTTGATGTTTCACTCCGGTGGTTTTTAACCACTACATAAATCTGTGGCTACATCCCATGTCACCTATAGTGGCTCGACATCTCGTGCCTTACCCTTGTTAGGGTTCTGAGGGCAATCTCTCCAAAAATATCCCACAACTCCACATCCAAAGCATCCACCTGATCCTCTCCAAGGAGTAGCACCTCCAAAGAGGTTCCCTAGAAGTATGTGGTGTGGATCCTGATGGTCTGGATTTGGTCTTCTATGGCCTCTATCGACGAGCTCCCACTAACCGAGCTCTGGAGTCCACCCCGTGTCCTAACGGGACCCCAGAGGAGGCCCCATACTCGACCTCTCTATGCATCAGCTCTCTATGGAGGTCTATGAGGTGGGTGGGACCACTACTATCAGTGGCCTAAAGGATGACTATGTTGTACCTATCCACCATGAGGAATAGGTACCGAACCCCTCGACCTACCATCCTACATGTGCCGAATGTGGTCCAGGACTCGGTCTCTAGCCTGTTGGGTCTTACCTTGAGTCTCCTCTACAATATAGGACTTCTCGATGGCCTCTGCTAATGTCTACAGACATTGGATCTGCACTGCACCTCCAATATCTAAATTCAAACCCCAGATGAACCTGTGAATCGCACCTACTCATCCTGCATATACTTTACATACTAGAGTAGATCTAGAAATCTACTCTCATACTCTACTACTGAAAGAGAAGCCTGTCGGAGGTCATGGAACTCATCAATCCTCTGCTGTATGAACCTCTCGTGATAAATATATGCTCTTGAATCTCTCCTCAAATAGCTCCCAGGTCACTGTCTCTGAATCTACATGGAGCTTCTGCTCCTCTATCCTCCACCATACTCCTGCTCCATCCCTCAGTAGATGGATCGCAACATGAGCTTTCGTGTTACTAGAACAAGGACAAAGCTTGAAGCAACCACTCAAGCTCACTAGCCATGCCTTTTCCTGAAATCCACCCATATCACCCGAGTAATGTGAGGGCCAAATCTTCGTGATCTCCTCGATGTGATCCGCCGATGTGGTCCTGTCGGCCTCTAGGTCTCTTAGTAAGACACTCATCCCTAAGCCTTGGGCTCCGAGACCTCTCTCTATGGTCCGAACTCGTCCACCCCGTCTCCTGGTGGTGACTCTGCTCGAGATGACTCCACATGGTAGTTCTATCCTCTATGCTCCTCGCTAAGTTGAGGAGATACCCGACCCTCGATGGAAGGAGGTCCGTCATGCGACTAGTTGCCTTTCCTCCACCTAATCCTCCCCGTAGAGTGGCATCAACATCCCGAAGGGTCCGTAGAATATGAAGTAGAATGGCTAACACAACCTAATCTAGTGGTGGTGGTGGTGGTGGTGAGTTTGAGTCTTTGTGAAGGTTCCTCTCACTCTGTCTGAGCCTCCTACACATACCAAAGTGAGATTTATTTCATTTTTCTAAGTTTATACAACTTCCATGTTTACTAAAACATACATATTCTTGCTAAGTTGTTTTCTAGATTTAAAGTGTGCTAGGTCTAAGTTTTCATGTCTCAAGTTTTCTAGTGTGCCCAATGGTCCAAGCCTTTGAACCACTACTCTGATACCAAACTATAGTGCCCGTTTAAACAACCACTTGAGACCCAAGAAACAACCTAGGGTTAGCTAGAAAAATTATGGGATAATTTTTTTTTGATTTGAAGTGTCTACAACCAAGTTGCAAGACATCAATTTTCACTAACAGGTTCCAAAACAAGACCAATGTACTACAACATATGTTCTCTTCATTAACTAATAACAAGTTCACAAGGTTCAAATTTTAGGGTCATATGTTTTAGTTAGGTTCGGGAGTAATTTACCCCATGCCTACTCTCTAGCAAATTTCGAGTTTCAACAAGATTTTTCTCATACTTAATGCTTCCAAACTTTCCCTAACTCATTTCCATTAGATAGTAAATTTTCTCACCTTTCCAACCATATAAAGAAGTCCTCTTAACTCCTTATAGAACTCAAGATATGTCCGAGCGAAGTTTTGGGGCTAAATTTTCCCCAAGGGGGACACATGTCATGCAGGGGTGAAATCCCATTTGGCGGGTTGGCGGGTCATGGGGCAGCTCTAGAAAATTTTCAATTACACAATTGCAACATCACGAAACATCCCGCGTCTCCACAGGTCCTCCAAGACATGTGGCAGCCACAGAGACGATGTTTGGGAAAACAAGGAAGGGGCGGAGCTGTGGGAGGATTTAGCGCATTACCCCCCGATGGAGAAGGAAAACTCAACAATTCCCACGCACCTACAGGTCTGTCTAGGGACACGTGGTGCTCGAAAAACCACCAGAGATGAAGCGAGAGGGGAGGGTAGAGTGGTAAGAGAAGTTTTAGGCGATAACGCCGAAGGGAGGACAAAAATGAAGAAAGAAACATGCGGGTCCGAGCGCCGCAAAAGGAGAAAAGCCCGAGGTAGAGGCGGTGATGTGGGCGTGGGAAAATTTTCTTAAAATTTTCCAAAGCCAAAACCAAAAAATAAAGGGGTCCTCCTCCCCCACCTGCCACCCCCAGGTGCCACGTGGCACCTTCTCATTAAACTGGGACGGCGGGCAAAAATGAAACTTTTTCCCAAAAATTTTCAAAAGGCTAAGGGTTAAAAAGGAAGCCGCGCCTCCGCCAGTAGCCCCAAGAGGACATGTGGTGCCCTACGATTGGCTATAGCCGGTGGAGGAAAATGGAAAAATTTCCCCAAACCAAACGTTTTCTAAAAACTTTTCTAAGGCAAATGACACGAAATTTTTTTGTTGCATGGACCTTCTAGGAAAAAAATTTCCAAATTTTCCCGCCAAAGCACAAAAACTTCAAAGTTCTATAACTTGAGCTAGAAAGCTCAGTTTTGGGAAAACGAGGACTTTTGGAAATCTCTCGATGCCCTCTTTGCACAGGAAGCATAAAATTTACTTTTTGATGAAGTTTAAAGGGTCAATTTTACAAAAACAATCTGTAGGCTTTTAATTTGCAAGCTGGTAATTTCCAACTTTCATTTTTGATTAAATTTGGTTTCCTCCTTCACTCAACATGTCAAAAAGACATGGAGAATTGATCTAGGGAGGGTTTAGAGTGTTTTCAGAAATTTGATTTGTCCAATTGATTCAAGTTTGTATTTTTTTCCAACAAATGACAGAAAATGACTATTAGAGGGATTGTATTCGAATTAGCAATGGTTGAGTTTTCTTTGTCGAATTGAGTTCATTACTAATATATCATATAGAATTTTAAGGTTCCCAAGTTGATTGTTAAGTGCTGGTCCAAACTATGCATTTTGTTTAAATTTACCAGTTTTAGAATTTACAATGCCAGTGATCAAAATTTTTAAAGGATCTATTTATCAATTTCAACATTTAAGTGTAATAACTTATTGCTAATCTAGCATAATACATTTAATTGATTCAATCAACCATTCAATGGCGATTATACAAAGCCTGATTTTGAAATTTCAACTCATTTCAAAGAGAACAAAACACCTGTCTTTTCCTTCATACGCATTCTTCTTTCCAACAAAGATTTTGATTTACAATAGCAATTCAATTCTAATACAAATATGCAAGTATGAGAAGGTAGAGCATTCCTTTATTGATTTCCAACAAAAAATTTACAATTTATCTCTTTTCCATTTGATTTCTAAATATAAAATACAATGCATGTAACATCCTTTCACATTTCCTTTCAAAACAGAGAGTAGAATATAACTTCTTTACATTTCACATTCCAATTTCAATCTTCCATTATCAATACAAATATCTTCACATTAAAAATTTCTATACAATTCATCCACTCCAAAGTGGGAAGGATTACAATGAACTTGCTCAAAGAAGGGACTGTCAAACTATATATTCCTCTTGCTCAAAAATAGCAACATGCTAGTTTCTTCATCTTTTCATCTTGATCACAACAAGGAAGGGGGAAAGGCAATGCTCTCCACCCAACCAAGATATCCAATGAGAAGGGAGAAGTCATCCTTCCTCATTGGCCCTGAGCCCCAACCATATTGAAATAAGAGATGCAATACAACACAAGCAAACAAAGACTTCCATAACAAACATGAGGCATTTTCACATTCAAAACACATGTCAAGAAGAATGTATTTCATAACTACATTAAAAAGTGTAAACAAAACTGAGGCTTAATCAAGCAAAGCCAACAAGAGCAAGGATCTATGGGAACTACTTATGCCTACCAATGGGAAATGGGAATCCACCAATACAACATGCCAAAATAAACCATCTCACATATCCTTATGACCCCCCAATTCCTCCTTATGCCCCCAAAGTTTCTCCCTTATGTCCCCCAAGAGTAAGAAATGAAAGCTATTTCTTTTCCATGGTGGATCCCAACCCCAAAATCCCTCCATAATAAAACTGATTCCATTGGCATTCCCTTATGCCCCCATTTGAAATCCCCATAGCCTTCTCCTACACCATGTCCTAAGCAGTCTACCCAACCAGCCAACACACACATAACAACATTCACCATTTCATACATGCATGCAAGAGAAAGAAACATTTTCAAAAGGCTCAAGTTCCTACCTCTCCATAATGGAGTTTGTTCCAAGATCAACAAGCTTCCCAATGCCACAATAACAGTCCAAAATCAGCAACACACAAACATGCAATGGTCTCCAATCTTCTTCCACAAGCAAGACTCCAAAACAACAAGAAATTCACCCCAAGGAAAGTATGCAAAGTTTCAACAACCATCAAACAAGCAAGGAGTTCGAATTTTAAAGGAGAGGGAAGAGAAGAGGATGATGTGGATCCATGTGGGATGCCACATCATTCTTCCTCAACCCCAAGATCAAAGTCAACATCATTCACCTAAACATAATAAATAAAATGACAAATTAACTTACACACTCCAAAATAACCCATACCCCAAAAGGAATGAATTTAAAACATGTAAGAGAAGTGCAATTAAAACTTACAATTAGTCATTTCAAAATGCATTAAAAGGTCTAAATTTAACCTCCAAACCATAGGTATGGTTGGTGAATAATTTTAAGAGGTGTGGGACAAGTTTAACTTGTCCCACAAGCCTCCAAATATAGCCTCCAAGGAAAAATTTGAATTCCCAAGAGGATGAAGTGTTTCACACTCCAAAATCTACCTTACATTCTCTTACATATCCCTTACACATTTCTTACACACTCTTACAACATTACATTTAAGATCAACAATTTCAAGTAATTACATTCTTATGATGTATTTATTTATTTATTTTAACACATGATTATCCACAACATATAATAACTAATGAAAAGGGTAACACATCACAAAATAAACACATGCAAACATTAATAAAGAAACCACATTACTAAATACACAACCCCATGGTCACATATAATGGAAATCCCCCCCATGGGAATCCCTAACATAACACAACACACACACACACACAAAAACAGTTGCCATGGTGACCTTGTTGAATTCACCTAGAATTCCAATATGGTTAGTCTCCAGTCCCCCACATTGTTGTGATATTTTAACCTACAAAACACAAATACCTCCTTCAGCCTCATGGCCATATCAGAACATCCAAAATGATATAAACAACATCTCAAGATCATCTAAACATATGAATCACAACAACATCAAGAATTCAACATTATCATTTTCAATTAATTAATCAACTATATCATCATCAATAATCTTCCATACTAGGTCTACTCACAATATCCAATGTCACATGTTCAAATCAACATCTATAATATGTCCATGTCAAACAGTATATCATCATCCACATATAAAAAATTGTCTCTAGTAATCATCATGCATAATAAATGAATCCAGATCAATAATAATCCCTAATCTAACATCTAACCATCATACTAAAACAAAACATAATATTTTCCATAATAAGATCAACAAGATCAAGATCAAGTATCTAAAAGTGTCTAAGGAAATGGGCACTACATTACACAAAAGGAAGGGATTTTTTCTCGACAAAGGCAATTGAAGATAGCTTTAACTTCTTGAAGAAGAAGGTGATAAAAGTACCTATTTTGCACTACTAGATTTTGATAAAGTGTTCTAGGTTGATTTTGATGCCTCACATGTGGGAATTGGTGATGTCCCGAGTCAAGGCAGAAGCCAATATCTTTATTTAGTGATAAATGTACTTGAGGTAAGGAAGAACTAATCTACTTATCATGTGGAATTTTATGTAATTTTACAAGCATTGAGCCATTGGAGGCATTGTTTAGTGCCTAAAGAGTTTGTGTTATTTACGACCATGTAGCCCTCAAGTATGTGAATACACAAAAGAAGTTGAATAGTAGGCATGCAAAGTGGGTATCATTTTTGCAGGGTTATACTTTTTCTCTAAAGCATAAATCAAGAAAACAAAACCAAGTTGTGGATGCATTGAGTAGGTGTGTGAATCTATTTACAACTATGGAGAATGAGGTGGTTGGTTTTGAAGCAATAAAGGATTTGTATTTTTCTGATTCTAATTTCAAGGATATTGTTGAAAGGTTAAGTAAACCATTGTCAAGCGATGCATGTGATGTCTAGGATGAGTACCTTTTTCAGGATGGTTATCTATTTAAGGGATGACAACTATGTATTCCAGTTGGGTCTATGAGAGATAATATAGTGAAAGAGTTGCATAAAGCAGAGGATTGGCTAGGAACTTTGGTAAGGATAAGACTATTGCTTTAGTAGAAGAGAAATACTATTGGCTAAAGATGAAAATATATGTGGTAAGATATGTGGAGAGTTGTATAAGTTTCCAAGTCTCCAAAGGTTACGCATTACGAATATAGGGTTATATGTGCCATTGTTTGTTCCTAAAGGACCGTGGACAAATTCGAGTATGGATTTTGTTTTGGGATTACCAAAAACCCAATGAGGTAATGACTCCATTTTTTTGGTTGTTGATATGTTCTCAAATATGGTTCATTTTATTTCCTGTAAGAAAACTAGTGATGCAACAGAGTAGTAGATTTGTTTTTCAAAGAAGTTGGTAGGTTACACTTTGGCATGTTCCAAAACCATTACTTCATATAGGGATAGAAGGTTCTTAAGTATTTTTTGGAGGAATTTATGGAATAATTTGGGAACTAAACTATATTCAATAGTGCGTATCATTCTTAGAGTGATGAGAAAACATAGGTGGTAAATAGGAGTTTGGGAAACTTGTTAAGGTGCATAGTTGGGGAAAAGCCAAAACAATGGGACTTAGCATTACCAAAAGCTGATTTTGCTTATAATAACTCAATAAATAGATCCACATAAAAGTATCCATTTTATATTGTGTATGGTATTGATCCAAATAGGGTGTTATATTTGTTGCAGCTACCAATTGATGGTAGAGTCAGTGATGATGCAGAAGCATTTGCTGAACATATACAACAATTACGGAAGAAGTGTGGAAGAAGTTGCAAAATATTAATGATAAGTATAAGGAAATAGAAAATGTGCACGAAGGAGAAATTTTTTTACAAAGGTGAGTTAGCTATGGTATACCTTTAGAAGTAAATGTTTCCAAAAGGAACCTATAACAAGCTAAAGTACAAGAAGATTGGTCCCTGCAAAATCGTGAAAAAAATAAATGATAATGCTTATGAAGTAGAATTGCCAAGAAATTTTTATATTTCTCCAATGTTTAATATTTCAAACTTATATTATTTTCATGGGGATAGTGAAGAAGGGGATGTTATTGAATAATTAGTATATTGAGGTAGCGGGTTCTATTGAAAAATAAAGAAGTGGATCAAAGTTTAGACAAGAAAAAGTGAACACCCGACATGGGCAATACAACAAATATTGGGTACATTGGAAAGGATTGGAACAAGAGGAAAACACATAGGTCACAGTGGGAGATTAAGAAGATGGATAAATATAAATGGAAAACATTTGAAGAAGACAACTTACAGAGCTACGTTTTTTCAAGCGAGGGGAGAATGATGCATTATTTTTTAGCAAAAACTTGAAATGGTCATATCTTTTAATTGGGTGTCCGTTTGAGTCCATTTTTTTAAATCAATTTTTTTGAGAAGCCATTTTCGCCCAAGATTTTCCATCTAGGTTAAGTTGTAATTCATTTTTTCCTATTTTAGGGTATTAGTTAATTTTAGTCTCTTGAATGCATAGTAGGTTAGAAATTTGGCAATTCCTCTAATTTAGGCATGTAGAATATGCATGGAATTTTTTGTGCCTCGTATTTAATAAGCATGAAAACTTACTAAGAATAGCGAGGTTCTAGTAAACTACTAAAAATAGTAAATTTCGCCATCTAGAGTATATTTATTCAAACTTAGAGTTTTCTTGAAACTTGAGTTGGGAGTTGTTTTCTTATTTATGAATCATTGTAATTCATCATTCAATAACGAAGAAGAATATTTATTCTCTTTGAGTTCAAAATATTTACAGAGTAATGAGTATGTGTTAAGTTTGGCTACATTAAATGTGCATGGTAGAAACCAAGGCACATGTAAACAAAGTGGTTTGAAATATGTGTTATTAGAAAAATAGATAAGCATGTTATAGAAGACAATGTAAAGAAGAAATATTGTAGACAGAGTAGACCTTGAAAAGGAGGCTTCAAACATGGGACGTTGCTCACAATGTCACAAGACAATAAGGGTTGAAGCATCCAAAAGCATGTTAGAGTAGGTATTTACCTTAGCTCATGTTCACCTAGGTACTTTATTTACCTTTATTGTATTTATCCTCACCCACTTATGTGTGTGGATATTTCTTTTATCTTATTCGGATATTAGGAGATATTATCTAGTTGTTAGGTATATTTCTTTCCTTGATCTATGGCATTGACTAGTTCTTTCCTTGATCTATGGTATTGACTAGATCCTTGATGTCTAGTTCTCTCCTAAATCTATGGTCTTGACTAGTTCTTTGATGACTAGTTATTTCCTTGATTTATGGCTTGATCTACGACCTTGACCGTTCTTAGATTGTTATTCCTAGCCTATTTAAGCAAGGCCCATTATCTTTGTATTGCATTGAGTTCCATAATAATATATGATATTGTTGCTCATTTGTTTGCAAAGGTTTATGTAAAGTTATTCTGGCAAATTGCTTTCATCTTATAAATCATGGTGTTTGATTAGCATCTGTGTTCTTGGCTTGGTACGATCTGGTTATCATTCCTTTCATGGTATCAGAGCAGGAGATTGTTGTTGACATCTGTCTGTAAGTTTTATTTTGCAAATAAATTATTTGTGTATTCATATATTTGGGATTTGGTCATATTTTTTTGCTGCATGCATTTTTATGTAAAACAGAGGCTTCCATTGGATCCGAAAGGCATGAAAACCCTAAGATCGACTGTAAACTCGGCCAATTCTGAGGCAATCTTTTTGTGGTTTTTTATTTTTTGCAGAGAAGCACACAGTGTGCCTTGGGATTCGAACCAAGGGAAAAAAAGAAAACGTGATTTTATTTATTCAGGTTTGTTGGATTTGTCGAGATTTGTACTGGGTTTTTTCACCCATTAAAATCCTTAGCCCTTGGTCATATGGTATGGTCATATGAGGGCTTAAAGCTTGTGATTCCTACTAGTAGGTGCTTAACTTCAGCCCCCTTTAATTTTATTTGTGTGGTGAAGGCAACAACAATTTATTTTATTTTAGTGGCAACTACAATAAATAACAGAGCAAAATAGTAAAAAGCTTGTAACTTTTGATCGGTAACTCAGTTTTGAGTGTCGTTTTTTTCAAAAGTGCTTGTTTTTTCATGCTCTTTCCATTGGAGTTATTTATTTTTAGACTTGCACTATAATTATAAAGTGCCAAATATGGAGGAGTGTTGTAATCATATTTTTTTCTCCCGAACCCACCGACATTGATCTTTCATTCTTGGATTATGTTCATACTCTTGATGCTCATACACCTATGAAGCTTGTTACTGCATGCTCTTCCACATTTGTGCCTATTACAGTACCACATGTTGTGTATCCTACTTCTACTCAGCTGCATGGCCTTTTTGAGAAGCATACCACTGCATTCAGATCTCGCATGCTTTGTTCTATGGGTCTCACTAGTGGAGTCATTGGTAGACATTCACAGGGTATTGTTTCCTCTATTCCACATGTTAAGTGGAATTCTCGTCATGACATTGGTTTTGAGCCAGATACTTCATTGGGATCACACATTGACAGAGCTCCTTTTTTTGTTCACTCGACTCTTTTTGAGGATCATGAGCAACACATGAGTTCTACATCTTCACTTAGGCTTGAGAAACCTGAGATTTCAGCTGTCAGACATGATCAACCTGACACACATTCTGATGTTCTTTTGCATGCACCCATTGTACATTTTGCACCAAGTCATATGCATGCATCTTCTTCATCCATACGTGTTGATTTGGGGTGGATATCTGATCACTCGTGGCGACGACATAGGCATTCATTGAGAGGACTCTACAAGCGTGGCTCCTCCACCATTCGGCCTCTTGCTCTACTTTCTATACCTTATGCATTATGATGCTTCTTATTTTGAGCATTTTTCTTTAGCGCAGTGTGTAGTGTATCTCTCTTATTTGTTGAGATATTTTCAGTATCTGTATTTTTCGACACTTTTGGCATGTTGATAGTCTCTCTTGTGGGGAGCTATTCTTGGTGGAGCCCAGTGTTAGTTTTTCAGTGTTTGAGTAGTTGTTTTGATAACTCATATAGATTTGTAGTGCCACTCCACCCATTCAAAAGTATGGGAGGGTGTGGTGTTGATTCTACTTTTTCAAGTTTCGCTTTCATTGCCTTATTACCTTGGCTTTTCTTGGATCGTGACACTGGATTTTGTGTCCTTACCTTGTTGCTTTGGTTTTTGTTCTTGGATCGTAGCACACCTATTTGCAACAATTGATCGAATTATGTTTGGTGTTTTTTTCACTTTCGACATCACTTTGTTGACAGTCTCCTTGTATGGAGCTATTCTAGTGGAGCCCAGTGTCAGTTGTTTTTGAGTTTTGTGATCGAGCAATGGATTCAAACCACAGTGCATACCAAACTTCTTCAAGCATTGTACGATTTTTTTGAGTTGAGCTTCTTGGGATGCCTTGGAGTAGGTTTTTGCTCTCTTTACTTTGTTTTTACTGGTTTTGGGTACCTTTCAATGTCCCTTTTTCCCAATTATTGTACATGAGTACCTCATCAAGCCTAGTTGTTGGGACTCATATTGTGGACATGCCACTTCTATTTTGGCCCCTAGCTTCACTTGAGGGGGTGTTAGAGTAGGTATTTACCTTAGCTCATGTTCACCTAGGTGTTTTATTCATCTTTATTGTATTTATCCTCACCCACTTATGTGTGTGGATATTTATTTTATCTTATTTAGATATTAGGAGATATTATCTAGTTGTTAGGTATAGTTCTTTCCTTGATCTATGGTATTGACTAGATCCTTGATGTCTAGTTCTCTCCTAAATCTATGGTCTTGACTAGTTCTTTGATGACTAGTTATTTCCTTGATTTATGGCTTGATCTACAACCTTGACTGGTTCTTAGATTGTTATTCCTTGCCTATTTAAGCAAGGCCCATTCTCATTGTATTGCATTGAGTTCCATAATAATATATGATATTGTTTCTCATTTGTTTGCAAAGGTTTATGTAAAGTTATTCTGGTAAATTTTTTCATCTTTTAGATCGTGGTGTTTGATTAGATCTGTGTTCTTGGCTCGTGCGATCTGGTTATCGCCCTTTCAAAGCATACAAGCATTGATCAAGAAAGACATAGGAAAATCCTGCAAACAATTACATACAATGACAAACAATGGAAAATAGTGACAAGCAAGGTAATGTACAATCATGGTGGCATATAGTCTTACAAAGCTAATATTGCACATGAAGCACCATTAGATTAGCATATTATAAAGATAAATAGTATGTCAAAGCATGTATAGATCAATGGAAAGTAGTGTGTTAGAAAGAATAGGAAGTAGTATAAAATGAAACAACAACAAATATAGTGTGTAAGAAAGTAGATACCCTCAAGAGCCTCAATGCGACTAGTAAGAGGTACAATGCTAAGTATCCATGTTGCATGTAAATATTTGTGTAAAGTTTGCATTCACAACTAGAGAACAAGTAAATGCACACTTGTATATATATAAATATAATGACATACAAAGTATCTATCTAGCATGTAAAACAAAGTGTATATGTAAATATAAGTAAGCAATAATAGATGTAACCAAGATATCCATTATGTTATGAATGAGTGTGATGGAATGGTATGCAATGTGAAAGTGATAAGAGAAATGTGCCCCCTATCGATGTGGACGAGTATGAGATGGGGTTCATTTATAAAATATCCTCAACAATCAAGAATGAACCATAGAATAAGAGTGTGTCATCGAGAAATGGTTTGAACATATGCACTAGAAATATAGATCCATGAAGTGTAAAGAGTATGACTAAAGTGTGATGTGATTAAGATGCATTATGAAGCATAGAGTGTAAGATGTATCTAATGTGATGTGAGGTTCATTTCAGATCTAGACCCTTAGCATTCGAGTATGAACCATGGAACTAGAGTACGTCATAGGGTAATTATTATACAAGTTTTTGTATCAAGTTGTGTAGGGTTATTAAGAAATACTAGATGTGAATCGCAGAGTGTAACGATAGAAATGAGATACACCGATAATATTAGGAGGGGGAAGTAATCATGATGCCCCTAATTGTATGATAATGAGTAAGCTATCAAACAAAACTAAAGGCAAAGGTCCTCCACCCAATTCCTACAGAGATAAAGGCATGTGACCATGCTCGAGATTTGTGACATATGATGTATATGTGATGGAAGCCGAGGAGGTGATGAACAGCAGTGAAGGATGTGAAGGAGGTTATGGGCATCTATATGAAGTAGACCTAGAAGGTGATGAGTACCTATATGAGGGAGACCGAAGAGGTGATGAGCACATTTATGAAGGATATCAAGAGGTGATGAGCACCTATATGAATGAGGCCGAGGAGGTGAGGAAGGAGGTGAACTCCTATGTGAAAAATATTCCCAAATAGGGGACTTAGGCTAAGGAGATGGAATAGTATACCAATGAGAATGAATAGGTTTTGCATGAATCAGAGAGATAGGTGTAGAATGTGCCTTAGATTTGAGAGGTCCAAGGGACCTAGATGCTTTAGCTAGTGCAATGGAAACTTCAAGAGGAGGATGTGGCCACATTTATGGTGTGCATGGAGGAACACCTTTGATGGTGATAACTTGCTTATTGTGAATGAATTTTAGACACAAGTGATTCATGGAAATGATAGCTTGAGTGACATGAAGCCAAGGAAGACCTAAGAGCATGTCACAAACTTTGATTGAAGGTGCCATAATGAATGACATAGGCATGGTACGAGGCTCAGTCATAACTAGAAGCTTAATGTGACCATAAGATTTAGGAACTAGATATGAAATATGAGAGAGTGGATAGTTGATAGCGATAAAAGTGCAATAGATCACACACCCATATGAATTGATGGATTGATCATTGTATTATTGATAATGATTCCTACTAGAAGAGTTAATATGTAATGTATCAGAATATAATGTAGCGTGGTAATCGTGATCAAAGAAGGTAATGAATGGTGGTGATGCATCAGTATTATCAACTAGAAAATTGAGATCCCCTGATGAAGGAGGAGGAATTGCACAATATGTATGATTAGTTGAAGAGTCAATAGATTTCTTATCATGCTTAGGAGAGGATCATTAAATATTTTGATATTTTTATTTTCATTTACTAGTGTAGATGTCAAAGGCTTGGGGAGCTCGATTGCATTTTTGTCAATAAGATCTTGAATAATATGTCAGAGTTTGAAACATTGATCAGTATAATGCCCAATGCATTGATGATAGTCACATCTAGTATTTTCGTTATAATTGTGTCCTTTAGGGTGAGATGGATCCAGATTAAGTGGAGGAGGAAGCATAATAAGATTTATCTCAATAATTTGTGGCAATATAATATGCAGATCCTAAGGTAATTTAGTGAATGTGTGCTTTGAGGTCATGTCATTGAATATTTTCTTGAGTAGAGACAACGTTAATAGTTTTTTTGCTTCAATGGCCTTAGTAGATGGCTTAAAATTTGACTTTCTTTTCAAACCGATTAGAATATGATGAATATTGATTGTGGTATTTGAGTTTTCCTTAGATATCATTTTACATTCACATAACTTAAGAGTATGACAGAGTTAATCAAATGAAGGAGATGTCTCAAAGATGACACTCTCTTGTATAGGTGGTAAGAGACTTTGGAAAAATAGATCTTGAAGTTCCAAGTTAGCGAGCACATTGGTTATCCTAGCTAGGTTGTTCTTATATCGTAAAACATAGTCTGTTAGATGCTCATTAGATCCTTGTTTAATTTGTGCAAGTTGAGAATAGGATATCTTAGAACTGATATTGATTAAAAATGAGTGAGAAAATCATCAGCTAAATGCGTAAATGATGTTACCAAATGAATAGGTAGATCGTAGAACCAACGCATAACATAATCTTGGAGGCTTATAAGAAATAGCTTTGCTAGTAAAGTATGATCATCTCGCATAATTGAGACATGCCACATGAAAAGATATAAGATGCTCTTGAGGGTCACCATGGCCATTGAAGGTGGGAAGCTTAGGGGTGATGAAATTTGGAGGAAGTGGATAGGTGGAGATGGAAAGAGAGAAAGGAGTATGGAGTAAAGTGGAGTCAAGAGATGGAGATGCATGATAAGTAGCTTACTTAAGTTTCTGGATTTAAACTTGAAGATCTTGATAAAGAGAGGCTAGGTCTTGAGTGCCAAAGAGAAGAGACTTGTCGCATGTGATAAATAAGAAGCGGAGTGAATTAGTTGGTGTGAGTAGGAAAAGATATGGTAACCTTGGAATTAGGTGGAAGGGTGGAATTAGGAGGTTGAGTAGAAATAGGAATGGAAGTGGTAGAAGAAGCAGGAACACTAAGCTCGCTTAGATTGGTGACCTCCTCACGAAAGCAGAGAATATGAGAAGATTTAGATCTTGTGGATGTTTCTGCAAGATGATCATTGAGCTCTTGAAGATGGGATTTAGTAAAGGGTTCATAAGATTTATCCATGATAACAAGTTGAAAAAATACCCGAGAAAAAAGGTTGAGTTTGAGTGATGGGTTCAAAAATGATTTAACAAATATAAAATTTTTGAAATCCTAATTATAGAGTCATGTATGATAAATAAACACTAAAGTACATATTTGACACAAGCAATAAGATAGATAAAAATGAAACCCTAAGTGAAAGAGACATGGAATAATACTTAGTTGATTTCACACTTGATCTTGAAGTATTCTCGATGGAAAACTCGATGAACATGAGGAACAGATTATCATAATCAAACACGTAAAAATCCTGAAACTATTAGATGAGCTTAAACTAGGCACATGGAACAAGATGGGGGCACCTAGGTGCCGGGGACCTCTATTTGCTAGGTGCATGTGACGCACATAAGCTCGATATCAATTTTTGTTGTGTCACACAATTTTTTCTAACCTTCACTCTTGGTCACCCGTATATCGTTGGATGATCGCCAAATTTAACTATAACTCCGCAAAGAGAAGATGGTCCAAAACCCTCAAACTACATCAAATCCCAAAACAAAATGTAATATTGGGAGTCGTACTAACCTTGGAGGTCACATGACAGAGTGAAATTATGACTGAGCATTTCACTACATCTCATAATCCATGTATTTCTTGTGTGTGTGTGTAGAATTGTTCCCTAGGAAGCCCTTATGCAAGTGCACATGATAGTGGGTGATAGCTAGATGTACCAATGTAAATAGATGTATGGATGGAAAATGAACTTCCCCTCCTATGAAGTGTATGTAGAAAATGCATTCCCTTGTCCCTTGAGTGAATGCTAGATGGATGCCTTTGATGATCTTAGAATGCCTTTGGATGTAACCTTAGGTGGTGATAATATATGTTAGAGCTTGGTCTTTTATTTTGGTCACATATCTTTGTATTTCTATTATTCCCTTGGTTTAAATTCATAATTGACATATACACGGCTGACCCATAGTAAAATAATATGCCTAAAAGAAAAAAGAGGCCCAAAAGAGGCGAGTAAGATATAAAGAGGTCGGGTGCCCATAAGGATGAGGGCATCTCGGCGTTGGCATCCTATTTGGGCACCGGTATCCAAAGTTATAAAATATAAGTAAGTGAAATACCAACCTGGCCAGTAGGGTGTGAAATACCATAAAGAAGACTAGAAATAAATAAAAGAGGCCAAATATAGTTGTCAATTACTAGTTTTCTTTCTTAGGAATCAATGAATGCAAGTATGCTTTTAGACCTAGAAATGTACCCCAAGTGTGTGATTTTGTGTCTACAAAAGCATGGTGAGAGGTCCAACTATAACTAAGCTTGATGAAGCCAAATATTTTGGAATTGATGCGAAATTTGAGATAATGTATAGTTAATAGTGACAAGGAGTGTAATATAGCACACACCAACAGAGTCAATGGATCGATCACGGTGTTAGTGACATCATAAGATCCTATAGAATCATTGATGTGTAGTGTATTAGAAGAAAATGTAGCATGATAATCATGATCAAAGAATGTGATGAGTGGTGGAGATGCATCAATATGAGAAACTATAAAATCAAGATACCCCGATGAAGGAGGATACACAACATGATATGTACATGATCGCCAAAGAATCAAAGCAGCTTGTTTGTCATGCTTAGGGAGAAGATCATTAAATATTTTCAACTTTTTGTTTTCATTGATCGGCTTAGATACCAAAGGCTTAGGGATATCTATTGCATTTTTTTCAATAAGATCTTGAATAATATTCCTGAGTTTGAAACATCAATCAAGAGGATGCCTATTTCATTGATGATAGTCACATCGATTATTTTCATCATAATTGTGTCTTTTATGGCAAGATGGATCTAGATTCAGCGATGTTGGTAGTGTAATAAGATTTCTTTCAATAGGTTGGGGTGATAGAATATGTTGAGCACAAGGAAAATTTGTGAATGTAACCTTTAGAGGTTTTCATTGAATCTTTTCAAGAGTAGAGACAAGTGTTACAAAGTGGCTTTAGCTTGATAAATTTGTTCAATGGTTTGAAAGTAGATTTTCTTTGAAACCGATTAGAAGATGAAGAGGAAGCATGATCATGATACTTGATTTTTCCCATAGATAATAGTTTGTTTTCACGTAACTTAAGAGTATGGAATAGCTGATCAAATGATGGAGAGGTCTCAAAGATGACACTCTCTTACAATGGAGATAAAAGAATTTGGACAAAAAGATCTTGCAATTCAGAATCCACAAGTACATTAGACATCTTAGCTAATTTGTTCTTATATCGTAACACATAATCTGCTAGATGCTCATTAGATCCTTGTTTAATTTGTGCAAGTTGAGCATAGGATATTTTAGAACTGATATTGATTGAAAAATGTGTAAGAAAAGCATCGCTAAATGTGTGAATGATGTTACCGAATGAACAGGTAGATTGTAGAACCAACGTATAACATAGTCTTGGAGACTCAAATGTGGAAATATATTATGTAATAATGTACGATCATTTGTATAATCTCAACATGCCATGTGAAAATATCGGAGATGCTCTTGAGATTTATTGTGACCATTAAAGATGGGTAGCTTAGGAGTGATGAATTTTGGAGGAATTGCATAAGTGGAAATGGTGGGTGTAAAAGGAGTGTGGAGAAGTAAGGTGGAATAAAGAGATGGAAAATCACAAGAAGTGTCCTATTGAAGTTGATGTATTTGAACTTGGAGATCATGATAGAGAAAGGCTAGGTCTTGAGTGCCAACAGAAGAGACTTGTTATGTGTGAGAAATAAGAGGCGAAGTGAAGTGGTTGGTGGGATTAGGAAAAACATATGAGTAGTAGAAGTAGGTGGAAGGGTGGAAATAAGAGGTTGAGTATAAATAGGCATAGAAGCATAAGTGGATGTAGGAATATTAAGCTCAGTTAGATTGGTGGCCTCCTCACAAGCAGCAAATAAGAGAAAATCTAGATCTTATGGATGTTCAAAAAGATGAGCATTAAGATCATGAAGGTATTCATCAATAAAGGGTGCATGAGTTTCAACCATGATAAAAAGATGAAAAAATACCTAGAAGCAAGGTTGGGTTCGAGCGATGGGTTCACCAAATGATTTAACAAAAATATAATTTTGTATAAACCCTAATATTGCAGAGTCACGTATGATAAATAAACACTAAATAACATATTTGACACATGCAATAACCAAGCAAAACATGAATCCTTAAGTGCAAGAGAGGGAAAGAATGACTTAGTTGATTGGTGCTTGATCCAGACTATGTTGACTGGAAAACGATGAACATGAAGGGAAGACTATCGCAACTATACACAAGAAATTTTGGAGTTTCTCATATGAGTCCGAACTAGGGCACCTACACTGGGAGAGTACGCCTAGGTGTTAGAGGCTTGTATTGGGTGCACATGACTACGTAGGATCTCAAAACCTAGTTTTTCTAGTATTGCAATATGGTCATCTGTAGTCATTATTGGTCACCTATTTGTCAAAGTATGATTGCAGAGTTCTCCTATAGCCTACAAATATATGATGACTTGAAAATCCCTCGAACTACATCAAATACAAAAATAAAATATGCAATATGGGAAGTTGGGTTGACCCGACAACACCCAACTGAGTGAACTTACGACCGAGTGTTGCACTACATCTCAGACTCCATGTAGTTCTTGTGTGTGTGTGATAGAATCATGACCTAGGAATCCTTGTGCAAGTGCACATGTTAGCAGTGATAGACCAATGTAAATAGATGTGTGGATGGAAAAATGAACTTCCCCTCCTATGCATGTGTGTAAAAATGTAGTCCCTTGTCCCTTGAATGAAAGCTAAATGGATGTCTTTGATGTTCTTAGATGCCTTTGGATGCAACCTTAGGTGATGATAATATATGTTTAGAGTTTGGTCCTTTATTTTGGTCACATAACTTTGTATTTATATGATTCCCTTGGTTGAATTTCATAATTGACAACTGGAAGGCCAACCCATAAGAAAATAAGATTCCCAAAAGATAAAAGAGACCCAAAAGAAGTGAGTAAGATAGAGAAGGGTTAGGGCGCCCGGAAGGATGAGGGCATTGGTTTATTTTCTAGGTGCTAGCGTCTCAAGCCATAAAATATGTGAAAGTGAAGTAATAATTGTTTTTAGGATGTAAATGACCAGAAACAAATCAAAGAGGCCAAAGATAGATATCAATTACTATTTTTCTCACTTATGAATCATATGAATGAAAGTGTGAGTTTATGGACCTATAAATGTACCCAAGTTTTGTGTCTATAGACCCACGATAAAGTAGTGAAATACCTCAACATCCTATATGGAAAAATGGTGTCAAAGAATCTAACTTGGTTATATTTTTAATTGATCTATATTATCATTTTGTTTACACAAAATGTAAAACCAAATTCTCTCAAAATGAATAGATCTCACTTTAGTGCCTTTAGATTCTCCATATCAAGAAGAAAGCGTATACAAAAATTTACTTTTAAGTTTCATTTTCACTAAACTATTGCATACTTCTCACCTAAAGATCAATATAAGATCAAATAATTTTCATTATCAAAAATGTTTACAACCTTTTCTCAATATACTACTAAGAGGAAATAATAAGATAATTTCACAATTCTTTTAAGCACTTTTTCCTTTCTATTTCAAATACATAGACACAATAGTAGAGCAAGAGATATTTCAGTAATGATCTTATTGATTTAACATAGGAAAAGGAGTACATTTTCCTATCTAACATAACTTAAACATTTAGAAATTTCCATTCTAATTTTCCATTACATTCCTTATTCCAGGGATAACAAATGTAATACAAATTACACAAGTTATTTCTATCTTACTTCCAAACAACAACATGGGTTTCCCACAATTGAAGTAAAACACATAGTCCCTCACCAATGCTTCCAATTATTCCAACGTCATCTCAAAAAAATCCAAAGGGGAATTGGAGGAAATATTCACTTACCAACCATGCAATGGGGGAAATATCTTCCCATTTCCCAACGAATCCCAAACTTCCAAGAGACTCCTTAGCCAACACCGCACTTGAAACAAAAATAAATTTCCCAATACCCATGCTCACATGCAATTTCAAAAATCTTATCAACAATAAAAATGATAAGGAATGGACACAATAGAGGGAAAGAGATTGCATTTCAAAACATAAGTACACACTACCAAGCCATCAATGGCCTCGCAAATTGAAATAGGTACATTCTAAATCACTTATCGCTCCACTAATGGATAGGGCATAAGTATTTGGCTCCTCCATATAAATAAAACAAGTGTGTAAATATCATGTATCCATCCACCTGGTTTTTCCACCCACTTATCCCTTTACTAGGACAAACACCACATCCCCTTGATTCTTCCTTTAGACTACAAAATGTTTACTTCAAATTTTCTTGCTACTTATCCCTCCAACATGAACCCTACTTTCCCCACACATTTACTCTTTTATCCCCACAATTGGTGCATATAAAGTACACTACACTATAAAATTCCAACACAACTCAAGAGAGAAATAAAACACAAACATTCCATCAAATGGAGCAAAGGAAAAACATTAAGTTTGTAAATAAACCCAAGGAGAAAGTAACCAAAATTTTACTCATCTTGTCCCTTCAAGTCTAAAATCCCTAAGAAACATCAAACACTTCTCTCGAAAAAAATCCCGCAACAATTCCTTGTGTTCAAGCCTCCCAAATGAGAAAATAAGCCTCTTTAAATAGGAAAACCTCAAGAAGTGCCCCGTTTAGGATTGTACCAAGTGGGATCATCCTAGTTTCCCAAGGCAACTATATCCCAACATAAAAAATAATTCCAAAGTAAGCCCATGTGGGTCAAATCTCAAACCTTGCAAAATCCAACCACGTAAAGTAAATGCTCATCCAAGAATTGACATGAAAATCAAATAAAATAAAAATAAAAATCCCAAAATTAAATATCTCCCAAATCACAAGACATCCACTTAATAAATGCAAAGTGGTTGAATGGTTTCCAAGGCTCATTATGGGCCCTTTTGAGCTCTCAAATAGCCAATAGGTCCTCAAAAATTACACCTACACCATGGGTAAGTGTATGGAAATGTTTTGGAGTGTGGGACAAGGTTTTTTTGTCCCACACACCACTCAAAATTGGCGCAAAATGAGAAATTAGATTTTAACAAAAATGGAAGATTTCCAACCACCCCATTTTAAGCAAAGCTAAACCATAATAAGTAGATTATCCCACTAACCCAAATATAATTTAGCCAAGAAATAATTAATTAAAATCAATTAAATTAAGCTAAAGGTACCATGGAAATGGGTAAAGCAACAAAATAATGCAATAATAAATCAAATCAACATTTAGTCACCATATAACATAACCAAAAACACCAAAATTCCAAGTACAAGTGACTCATGTTGGCCAAAGAGCTTCGCAAAAGTTGGTCCCCTTCCATCCTCTTGGCGTGTTTTAAATTTATTTCTTCACATGTAGATTTTGTGCACCTTTTTTCGTCTACACACTCAACACACACGTAATCTGCTCAAAATGATAACTAATATCACTACTGCTAATTTTGGAAATAAACACAACAACTATCCCTGTATTCCATTTTTAAATAGTAAATTATAATATGCTCATAATATATCAATTGACATCATTAAATTTATAATATCTAACTAAACATAGGCATAAAACATATATCCGATATAACCATCTCATGTCAAATATCACCAGAATAAACCATGTCCAATGAGTCAATCATAAGGTTGAACTAAAGATGCCAACTCAAAATCACAAAATAATCCATACTCTAAAGTAACTTGAGATTCTAGGAAACCCGTGGTGATGTGTGTGTGTGTGTGTACAATGAGTGATTAACTAAAAATGGGATATAAGGGTGGTTAATCTAATCTAGAATGACATGTAAATGCGGTAAATAAATTTAGTAAATAGCTATGGAAAATGACCCAAGAACTATGAAAATGGAAATCATAAACCCTAAAGTACTAAAAGAGTTCAAGTGAACTCAAGTGATTAGAGAAATCTTGTTGGATTGTGTCACAAAAATGACTGGATGAAAAGAGGAAGGAACATCTATACATAGGTCTCAAAAAGGATGGATCTAAGCTATCTAGCTAGACTAGAGCACCTAGAGAGGGATTGGGGTGCCTACGGGTGCTCTGGTCTATAGAATGGACATCTCGATTTGTGAAAAAGGTCTAAAACTAAGTTTCATAGGCCAGTAAGTGGTCTAAAACCCTCGTTATGTGTCGCATCAGATTTTCTACACTGCGCCAGTGTGTCACCGATAATACCATATGTATAAGACCCGCAAAAGACCAAAAAGAAGTATCGAGAACCCTAAAAAAGGAATAAAAATGAATGGGTCGAACTGATCTCATATGCCACAACAATGGGGCTTACTAATTGAGCGTTGCACTACATTTCAGACCCAAATGTAGTTTTGGTGTGTGTGTGCATCATGTGCCCTAGGTGATCTTGTGCCAATCGCACTTTGTGAAGTAGCAAGCAATAACTATATGTATAAAATGTAATATAATGTGTGCATGGAATAGAATAGAATCCCTCCCCCTATGTTTATGTGATGTAAATGAACTAGCCTTGTCCTTTTGATGGAGGTAATGGATGTAAATGATCTCCAAATGGATGCAACTCTAGGTGGATGATAGAAGTGACTAGTGTTTGGTCCCTCATTATGGTCTCATAACTTTATATTTATAGGGTTCTCTTGATATAATTTCATAATTAACCCCAAAATGGTTAGCCACCAAAAATATAAAGATCTCAAAATCGATAGAAATATCCCAAAAAGTGGCAAGAAAGTTCAAAAAGGGTCGGGGCACTTTGGTGGGACCAAGGTGCTCATGGGCACCCAAGATTAATCTGGGCACCCCACCAAGACTAAAATAATGCAAAACAATGAAATTTGACTTGGCATGCAGATGCAAGAGGTCGGGAGTGATGAAATAAAACAAAGTAAGATGGCCAAAAGATGGGGGTTAATTGTACTTTATTCACTCAAAAGCTTGTAAATAGTAGTATGAGACTCGGACTAAATGATGCCTAAAATGCATGATTTTGTGTTTGCATTTTCCCCACTTTATGTTAATGAGTAGAAATCTTGGTATCATAAAGTAGCTAGAGATGTGTACCGATGTCCATGAAGATTGTAGTAGAAAACGTGTTGAAGGACTAGAAAAAGCATGGAATGACAAAAAGATGATGGAGCATGGAAACTATAGATGAAAAAGCACAAAAAAATGATGAGAGTGAACCTAGGGTGGAAATGTGTGTGTAGTTGTTGATGTGTATGATATACCTCCATGGTTAGTATGGTTTTTGTTACCAAAAATCATTGTTGTTGATGCCTTTGTTGTTTTTGTTTCCCCCATTTGACCGCTTTATTTCGCATACGGATTGGGCCCTCAACGATAAAATGATCAAGTAGTCAAATATGTATGTATGTATGTATGTATAAAAATGAAATGTAAAATACACATGTAAAAGTATGTAAATGTAAAATATGTAAATGAAAGAGTGTAAATGGAACATGTGCACTGATCCATGTTGAGAAAGAGAGTGTAGAAGGATATCTTGTACCGCTTATATTTTTTTGGGTGATCTCATGTCACCCTGGTTGAAGAAGTGTAGGGAGAAAGTATCATTATTCTCCTTCTTGTAATTGCTTCCCTGAATGTGTGTGAATATATCTTTGTACATCCTAGTTTTTTGGGAAATCCAATGCTACTTGGTTTGAAGTAGTGTAGGGAGGCATACCCACTGTAACCTCTTAGATGTAACAAGTTATTCAATTTCACCCCCCCAGGGTTGAATTGATAACATACATCAGGATTCCCAAGTCCCAGGATGAAAAAGAACGAGCTCTAAGAGAATGCGAGAAGTTGCAGAAAATAAGCCTGGGCCAGAAAAAATTGTGAAAATCGGCTAAGTCCTTATCCTAGAAATATTTGGGACATGCGGGACACCAAGGCACGGTTCGGCCGAAACACCTCCAGGCAGCCCGCGAAGCAAAGGGACATCTGGGACAAATGGACGTGAAATGCCCGAATCGGCCAAAAGAAAGAAAATTTGTCCAAGTCCTTCACCGAGAGCAAGCGGGACAAGAGTACGCGAAGACTTGAACCGGCCGGTTCGGCCAAACAGAAACTTTTACACTCGGGACATTTGGGCCATGAGTGCGCGAGGGACGCGAACGCCGGCCCGGGTAAATGGTAAAAATTTTAGCACAAGGACAAGTGGGACAAAGGGATGCGCGGGACGCGGATAGCCAAAGGAGCCGAAAGCCAATCAGATAACGCCACGTGTCACCGCGAAAGGGGGACGTGGAAGCCCATTTCGCGCGGCCGGAAGAATTTGTCCCGACGGCAGACCTTTGGGACATCCGGGACAAAAAGACGCGGTGGACGCGAAAATCCGGCAGGCCCGTGGATGAATCACAGCATGACACGTGTCGTCAAGGAAAAAGGTCCAAAAAGTCAAAGGGGCGAGTTTTCGAGCACTGATCCAAACCAATGAAATAGTGCCACGTGTCCAAGTTTAAGGGGCCCACAAGAAAAACCCATGAAAAGGTGGAGAGAGGGAATTGCTCAGTGAATCAGAGCCCGCCACGTGTCGTCCAGATGGCAGAGCGCGGGAAAAGAAATTTAAAAATCTGTTTTCACCTGTTTTGTGCCCTAAATCTTCAGATCATCATATCTTTCGATCCAGAGCTCTGGATTTGCACGTTCTTGATATCAACAGAAAGCTGTTGAAATTCTCTACATGATTCTGGGATCAATCTTGCATTTTGGTGCTGTTTGGAGGGAGAAAATTAAGAAAACGTCTCTGACGCGTGGTGATAGACAGAAGTAATGCTTCAACAACCAACTTTAATGCAGCAGACAGCTCGCCGCTCCTGTTAGACAGCTCGCCGTTTTGCCAAAAGCTGCCACTTCTACCATAATGAGATGATTTTAAATGTATCTAGAAGTGGTTGTGGTATATTTGAATTTCCTCTCTCTTTCTTCTCTCATTCTTAGTATATATTGTAAAGAGGAGCTCCTTTAATGAGTCGAGACATTCTTGTTTTGCATCCTCCTTCTTCCACTCGCGGAGAATTTTTGGAGCTTTTCAAACCTCCCATATGGATTGTAATGCCATTTTTTGCCTCTTGGCCACTACAATGTACTGTATCGACTCTTGAGAAATATATATATGTTTGTGATTGATTCTCAACCCTCTCATGTATTCATTGCATTATTTTGATCTCTTATTGTAGTTTGGTTACCTGTGCATAGTGTTTGTATTGCATCTATGTGGTCTGTGTTAGATTTGCAAAACGAGTGTCTAACATTCCTTGGTGCATCACCTCTATAGTTTAGGTTTTATTCTATGCATTTTCTCACCCTGTCTCTCGACAAGTTAGGATTAGGTTTTAGTAAACCCTCTACATTTTTGTGTGCATCTGAACAGAGGAATAGGAACCAGCCTTCTCTGGAGAATCCTTTCTCATCTTTACAAGTCCCACACTTGGAGAAAGGATTCCATGTTGTGCAATCACACTGGATGCCTGAACATCAACCTAGAAGCCTGATCTGCATCCAGGGGTGCTGTGAGTCTGCAAACAACAGTTTGGGCAATACGCTTATGGGACACTACTGAGTCTCATTTTTTACTGCAGCAGAAAGTTGATATGCATCTCATGCAGTTTTCTTGCTTATAAGAGTTATTATTTGCATATCCGTGACTCCAAGGGGAAGAATTAACTGGTTTCAAAGAAGGTGCAGCTCGAAAACTCATGAGAAGAATCACCACAAGGTCAAATGATCGAGAGAAGAAGAGGTGTTGTTTGAATACCTGCAGTTATCTCCGAGAAGAAGGCAAAGAGGAAGAAGGATTCAAAGGTCTCCATCTCCACCAAACAGAACTCTCTCAACTCCTCCACCTGACAGGCCTTTCTTTCAATATACAAGGGTTTTAAGACCAATCAGAATGGCTCAGAACAACCCCTACGTCAACTTCACAGGTAGCAGCCCACTTGCTCTCAATGCACAACATCCAGTTCCTATTGCAGCCTTGAAGAACATTCCCTACTTCACTGGAGAAAATCAGACTACTCCAGGTGATCATGTTAAAGATATTGCTAACCTTTGTGCAATCCATGAAATCGATGAAATGCAAGTGGCTGTCAAATTACTGGCATCTTCATTCAAGGGTAAAGCATTGCAATGGTTTAGGAGCCTTGGGGCTGGTTCTATTACAAACTGGAATCAGCTGTGCATTGCACTTCATGAGCAATTTGGAGAGAAGGGAGACAACTTGTCTCTTTTGGAGCAGTTGACAACTATCAAGAGAGCCCCCAACGAGCAGCTGACTGACTTCAACTTCAGATTTCAAAGGTCTTGGGATAGGATTCCAGTGGCAGTCAAGCCAATAGCAGGGAGGTGCTTTTCTATATTACCTTAAAGCTTTGAATTCTAATATTTCTATGTTAATTCAGTCCATGGGAGGCACAACAATCCCTATGGCTTATAGCATTGCCATTAGAGCCGAAAACTGTCTTATTCAAGCTGGTAAACTGGCTCCTAGGCCTCCTATGCCCTTGTATCCAAACTTAGAAAATCCAAGCACTAGTCAAGCACCCACTTTGGCTCCTGTTCCCACTCCTAGAAATTAGAGTTCGAATGAAGCTTCCACTTCATCTCCAAGTGCTTCAAATGAACTCTAAGAGGTCATGAAACAGTTGCAAAATTTGGGAAATGAGCTGGTTACTATTAAGAGGCAGCAAGCCCAAGGTTTCAGACCTTCTTATCAACCTCAAGCTTAGCCTAATAGCGGTCCATACCAACCACAAAGACCACCTAATCCAACCGCAAATATGAATCAAAATCAAAGCCAAGTAAGGCCTCCTGCCAATAGACCATTCCAGCCCTATAATCCAAATGCCATATCTGCCTCTAAGGCATTAGTGCCAACACAGAACAACATTACTCAAGAATATGATTGGTGCTTTCCATGCAACGAGCCTCACAACCAATCCATGTGCTTCAATGGTGCTCTCAATCAAGCACTAATGGTGACAACTACCGGTGTGGAGGGCGAGGGAAGTCAAGGAAACTAGCCAACAACCAGAAACATTCCAATAGCAATCAGCCCCAAATGACACTACATTGGTGAACTGGTAAGCAGAAGATTTCTGTGGCATGAATCAGTAGTTTCTCAAGGTGTTGTAGCCAACACAAGGTCAAAAAGGAGGAATCAGGTGAAGAATAGCCATTAGCCCCAGCCAATCCACAACCTTCCACGGCTCCACAAATGATTGGCAAGTAGAGTCCAGTTTCAAATACACAAGGGCAGCCAAGAACAGCCCCTAAAGCCAACTCAAATGCCACCAATTCTTTGCCACGTGCGAGGAGTAAACGCGTAAACCAAAGGACAACAGAGAGATTCTTCATCACCATTCAAGATCATTGATCGATGAAGAAGACAAATGTTAACATATCAATGTGGGAATCCCTATCTATCTCGGGCCAAAGAGATCTCAAGCTGTAAGCTACCATGAAGGATTGGACAACTTCAATCGCAATGGTTCGGATGCAAGACAAAGTGCTTACAAATGCTGCCACCTGAAGGAAGTCATGGAGGACAACAAGGTAAAATGTCAATCCCCCTCCTTTCTATGTTTCATTAATCATTGGGGATAAACTAGTAAATAATTGCATGATTGATTCCGGGCAAGTAGCTCCGTGATGCCGAAGCAAATAGGCTGATTAGTGGGTCTCGAATATGAAGTAATATCTAAAGGAGTAGTGCAATTGGATGGGACAGCAATAAAGAATAGCTGGAGTGATTAAAAACTTGAGTCTTACCTTGCATGCATGTCCAAATATTGTTGTCTTACAAGATGTATCAATCATAGACCTTCCACCACTCTTTGCCGTTTGTTTGTCAAGGACTTCACACCAAGATTGGACAAAGATTTGTCCATTGATTGGTCTCACATGCTGCTTTAGAACAAGGTATGGAACTAAGGCCACAATCATATCCGAACCCATCAGCAAACTTCCATATTGAGCCTTACACCCCAAGTCGATTAATGCCAATTGCTCGGATTTGATCAAGAAGATCACCCTAGTACCGATGAGGCCGACACCAAGGTCGAAGTATCCCTGACCTAACTCTTGATGAATGGGCAAACAAGATTCATGCTTTTGATCCCTATCAAGAAGTAGAAGAATCTGAGCCGGAGTCTATTGATACACGAAGAAAATCAACTGTTCCTAAGATCACCAAGCCAAGCCATAATGATGACAATGAGGTATGGCACTGTTTTTTGACGGATCAAGGAGTAGGCAAGGTGCGGAGAGTGGAGCCATGCTTGTTTCACCCCAAGGAATAAAGTACTATTCACTTTTAGATTTCAATTTGCATGCTCCAATAACACTACTTTGAATATGAAGCCTAATCGCATCCAGGGTGCCGTGAGTCTCGCAACAACAAAGAACTACTTCCCGAGGAATGCTAAGGACACCATGTCCTATAAAAATTTTATGTACGGGGTTCATAGACTGGTCTAAACCCACTCATTGTATGTAACCCAAAATGCCAAGGGTGGAAAGTGCACTGAACTAAACCAGTGTAGAAGCATTGTGTAGAATGTAAAAACCCCAAATGATGCCCCCTCTTTGGGGCGCATGTGACATCGCTGATAGGAGAATGGGGCCCCAAAATAGGACCAACCGCATGTAATCTGAAAATTTTCCCTACATGGGGAAGGGAATGTACTTGGTAGAAACCAATGCACGCATAAATAATAAGGTTATCCAAAGACAATTGTTAGTATGAACAAGAATGTATATATAAAGCAATGTATAAGTTATGCAAACAATGTATAAACTACCAAAAAAAGCAATGTAAATCAGTAAGAAGAAAATGTAAGCCACATGAAGTGGGTTAAAAACATGGGACATCACTCACGATGTAACAAGACATGTAAGGACATCATGGCCACAAAAAACAAACAAGTTTGCATACCAAACAAAGGGAAAGGCCTCGCATATAAAAACATTATAACAAACAAGTATAGAAGAAAATATCCCTACATAACAAATGTTGCACATGAAGCACCTGTTAACATGTTAGAAAGATAACTAGTATGTCAAAAGTGTGTATAAACAAGTAATGTAGAGTGCTAAGTACAAAATGAAACAATAGCACTTGTGAGAGATGAATGTGGATGCCCCCAAAGAACCATTGTAGGAAGGGTATAAGGTGAGCATATGTATTGCATGTAAGAGACCTATATCTATGATCAAAAATAGAAAATACATGAACACACATTTGTGGATGATATAGATAAATGACATACAAGTAATATAACTAGCATGTGTAATAAAGCAACCATGAACAAGAAAAAGTAAGCAAGAGTAAAGAAAACCATAATATGCGCAATATATTTGTAGATGGATGGAATGGAATGCAAGATGGATGATAGGAGCTGTGTTCCCCCAAGTGAATGAAAATGTATGTAATGAGGTTCATTTGGTTTTCCCCCTCAGCAGTCAAGAATGAACCGTAAACAAGAGTGCATCATCGGGAAATGATCAAAGTGTGTGTTGTGTCTAACACGTTGTGATGAATGTGTATGTATTGGTGAAATGTGACCTAGTAACGATGTGTGCATGAACCTTATATCCGAGGTGTATATTATGATAAGATGGTCAAAATATTGATGATGTATCCTAAAGTGTGTATCACTACATGACGAATGAATGGAGTTATTATGTAGCCTAAAGTGTATACCATTTTGTAAGATGATATAGTAGGTGACAATTTAGCCTATAGCGTATGTCACTAACCTATTAATGTCTCATGATGGAAGGTCAAATTATGAACATGTAGTACTTGATAAGTTCCTTTTTATTTGTAAACCCTTAGTGGTTGAGTATGGACTGATGAACTAAAGTGCATCATAGGGTAGTGAGTGCAAACAGTGTAGAAAGATGGTGTAATATGCATGATGATAATAGACAACCATATGATGAATAGAATATGT
Source organism: Taxus wallichiana var. yunnanensis (assembly GCA_018340775.1). Taxonomy (NCBI): domain Eukaryota; kingdom Viridiplantae; phylum Streptophyta; class Pinopsida; order Cupressales; family Taxaceae; genus Taxus; species Taxus wallichiana. Next base: position 603,263,980 of record CM031242.1, on the reverse strand, counting down.
AATGTAGGATGTATAATATTTAATGAAAGATGCAATGTATGATGTATAATATGTTATTTGAGATGCAATGTACGATGTATAAGATGTAATGTACGATGTAGACTAATGAGTGTAAGATGTGTGTTATGTAGTATGTAAAATGATAGATTCGTAGACCATGAAAGTGTTGGATATGTATGATGAATACAAGTATGATGTATATGTGATTACTACTAGTAGGATGTGTAGGATAGGTAAGATGTGCAATTCAAAATTTCAAATGATGTAGACTAAATGTAGAATGTAAGATGTAATATGTAAGACATATGATGTGAGATGTGTGAAGAGACGCAATGTGTAGTACCTATTGTGTAGTGTGTGGGGTTCATGTGTAGAATGCCCTCAAAATTCAAGTTTAAAACGAAGCACAAGAGTGTTTCATCGGGTAATGATTGACACTAACATGTATGTATGACTATGCAAGATGATTTGATGCTAAGATGAGGGGGATGTGTGATTTATTTTTCCCCCCAAGTATGTACGTGATGGAGGTCTAGTCAAAAGACACTAAGTGGATCAATGTATGGAGTATTTTCCTTAACAAAAGTGATGGGATGTGATAGAGGAGTATGACCATCAGATGGTTCATCATCGTAGTAAGCATCATTTGGATCCCAATCATCAACATATGTAGGGTCTATAGCAGATGTTGGAATTACAAGTTTAACTTTAGGCGGTGATTGTTGTGTATGATGTGGTGATGTGGTAGATACCTTTAATGGAGGAGTAGTGAGATCATCCTTAAGAGGAGGTTGTTTAGTTTGACTTGGTAATATAATAGATGACTTAGTAAGAGGACGTGATTTAGAGAAAACCATGAGAAGTGATGGCTTGTTGTGAGGTGGTAATGCGCAGATGACTGGAGTAGGAGGAGGTGGTGAACTAATTTTGAGATATTTTTCTTACATTGACTTGGTGATGTTGTAGGTGGTTTCTTAGGTGACTCTTGAATATCCAAAGAAGGCACATGAGAAGTGGTATGGTGATGCTCATTAGATGTAGAAGGAGAAAACTTAGGATCCCATTGAGATGTAACATGACATTGGGTAGTGAATGAGATAAACCCCGACACGTAAGATGTTTTACTCTACATTGTAAAGCATAGAAATCGTTGTCATTATGTCCATTGATTTGATGATAATTGCAATATGGATGACCTTGATACTTTGTTAGCCAATAAGGAGGATAGTAATGAGTAGGTGGTAAAGTGATCAATCGACAATGAAGGATCACAATGTAAGAATTTCATGTTGCTTAATATTATGCTTAAATATGAGAGTCGCGGGTAATGGCATGACCTGATGTTCAAGTATATGACATGTAGTGGACATAGATTGAAGAGGAGATGTAGAGGGAGAACAAACATGGATGTGAGAAGAGTCCCTAAGTTGTTGGAATTCAGATTTAGAGATGTGATTGGATTCCATAGCTGTAAATTTGTCTTAAAATAAATCATGTAAAGCTTGAATTGAGTCCAATAGGGGTTGATTATATGGAGAATCACTAGGTTCGTTAAATAGACAAGTGAGCATAGGACTTAGTTTGTGTGGTGGCATATTGTCATCATAATACTTAGTTTCTACGAATTTTTGTAAAATAGTCTAGTGATTGGGATATCTCTTGAGTAAATCGACAAAGAAACTTGACCGACCTTATGACCCATGATAGAAGAAATATGAGGATCCTAATCATGGAAATACGTGGTTTCACCAAAATGATTAACTAAAAATGGAAATATATGATAGTTAATCTAATCTAGAATGACATGTAAATGTAGTAAATAAATGTAATAAATGACTATGGAAATTGACCCAAGAAACTATGAAAATGGAAATGCTAAACCCTATAGTACTAAGAGAGTTAGAATTAACTCGGCTAATTATAGAAATCTTGTTGGACTATGTCACGTAAATGGCCGAGGAGGAAAAGAACCGGAATAATCATGCAAGGTCTTTAAAAGGATGGATCTCGAGCTACCTAGCCGGACCGAGCACCTAGAGATGGACTGGTGCCTATGGGTGCTTTGGTCTACAAAATAGGTGCCTTGGTCTATGAAAAGGTCTAAAACTGAGTTTCATGGACCTTACAGGTGGTTCAAACCCTTGTTATGTGTTTCATCAAATTTAATGCACTTTGTGCCAAGTTTCGCTGATAATCCTAGATGTATGAAGACCTCAGAAAATACCAAAAAGAAGTATCAAAACCCTAAAAAAGAATGCAAATGAATGGGTTGATTGACCTCATCTACCACAACAATGGTCTTAATGAGCATTGCACTACATTTCAAACCTAAATGTAGTTCTAGTGTGTGTGTGTGTGTGTGCATCATGTTCCCTAGGTGCTCTTGTGTCAGTCGCACTTTGTGAAGTAGCGAGAAATAACTATGTGTAGAAAATGTAATAGAATGTGTGCATGGAATAGAATAGAATCCCTCCCCTATGCTTGTGTGATGCAGATGAACCAACCTTATCCTTGTGATGGAGCTAATGGATGCAAATGATCTCCAAATGGATGCAACTCTAGGTGGATGATAGTAGTGACTAGTGCTTAGTCCCTCATTATGGTCTCATAACTTTATATTTATAGGGTTCTCTTGATATAATTTCATAATTAACCCTAAAATGGCCAACCACCAAAAAGATAAAGATCTCAAACGGCTAGAAAGATCCCAAAAGTGACAGGAAAATTCAAAAGGGTCGAGGCACCCCTAGTGGGACCAAGGCTCCCATAAGCACCCCAATCAAGGCTAAAATAATGCAAAATGATGAAAGCTAATTGGGCATGTGGGTGCAATAGGTCGGGAGTGACGAAATAAAACAAATTAAGATGGACAAAATACGGGGTTAATAGTAGTTTCTTCACTCAAAAACCTTCTAAATAGTAGTATGAGACCGAGACTAAATAATTTCTAAAGTGCATGATTTTGTGTCTATAATGATTAACATGATGAGATCCATAATTTAAAAATTCCGGAGAGGATTAGGCACTACAAAAATGTTGAGGCCTTAGTATCATATACTTATTGGAATCTCTTCTCACCCTCTTGATCATATCATAGGGTAGCATATGTTACAAATATTATAAGAAAATTAAAAATAGTAAAATATTCTAATAATTCAAAAGCATTCAAATATTTCTATAATACAAAATCATGACATAAACATGGCTCTATTTACTAGTTATTTACTTTACATATGTTATTTGTCACATGGTTTGATAGATAACATATTTTATAATATTTGCACGCGTGAATATCACAAGTTATATCCATTATGGAACTCCTTCATGGGCGGGTGCGTGAGGTTTTGAAAGCGCCTGCTTTCCGCAGCTCCTGCCATCGAATGTCTCTCAAAAAAGCGTGATGTAGCAGCTAAGGAGCCGGAAAATGTGATCCTTGGTGGCGCTGCCGAGTCTAGAGCACAGGCGGAAGTTGTTAAGACTCCTCCTGACAAAAATGCGAAACCTCAGGCTGCATGTGATTTTAAAAGTACAAAAGATGCTGAAGGGGTGACCCACTTACAAGTGCCTGATGGATGTCTGCAAAGAGCTCTGGAGAAAACAAATCTGGCACTTGTCGGAAAATTTTTGGGGGCACGACCTAATGTGGATACCATTAGGAATTGGGCCATTCGTAGATGGAAACCAAAAGGGGATTTAATAATCACCACTATGGCAAAAGGATTTTTTCTGGCCAGATTTAATCTCCAATCTGATGTTGACTCGGTCTTGTTGGGTGGTCCCTGGTGTCTGGGAAATATGGGACTATTTTTAAAAAATGGTACCCCGGATTTAATCCATTTGTTGAAAATATTCATGCCATACCAATCTGGTGTAGACTCCCAGGGCTCCCTCTGCATCTTTGGGATGATGAAATCCTCCTTCACATTGCCAAATCGATTGGTTCACCTATTGGCCTGGATGGGCCCATGAGAAATAGGTCTAGGTCTGGCATTTTCTCGGTTCTGTGTCTCCATAGAAATGGATCAGGAGCTCCCCGATAACATTGTTCTGCAATCCAAATTTGGAGAATGGAATCAGCAAATAGAATATGAAGCTTTCAAGTTAAGATGTAGTAAATGCCACAGATTAGGGCATTTTGCCAGCAAATGTCCTGAACATACAGTTCAAAAGTTGGAAGATTTCCCGGTTATTCCTGAAGATCAAGAACAGAATCAGAAAGATAAAATGGATAAAGAACTGATATCTAAATCAGATACTGGAAATAAGCGCTTGGAGAGGCATTACAAGCTAAAAGAAAGGAAAAAAGGGTTTAAGGCAAAGAGACCACCGGTTTACAGAAAACTTTGGAAACCAAAGAAGCTGATTGAGCCTCAGCAAGTATTAGATCTGGGTTCGAATGAGGGAGAAAACAAAAGGGAGATGTCAGTGGATTCAATAATGAACCCTTTGACTCCAAATCTGGTAAAGCTGAACATGGAGATTGATGAAGAAAATGAAAAAGTTAGCATTTCTCTCTCATGCATGGAAGAAGAGGAAGACAAAATCAGTGCCCAACAAGAGCTGCTAAGGCGCAGCTCTATGGAGGAACTAAAAATGAGACAAGAAAAAGGAAAAGAGGATCTAGAATCCATTTCACGAGATCTAAAACAAGAGAAAGAGGACACATATGTGGAGGAGTTGACTCCTAAAATGGATAAGCAGGCTGATATTACCTCAGGAAAGGAGGATGGGGAAATTACCCCAATCAGTAAAGAAAATGATTGTGATAATGATGGATTCATCTTAGTGAAAAGAAAGAAAAGAGGTTCAAAAAGCCTAGAAGAAAAGCAATGGTAAGGCAGGGAAGCTTCCACCTCAAGAATCACAAGGGCCACTGCTAGAAGAACTACAAATTTTGGAGTAACCTTTAGAAAAGGCAGGCCATCTAAGAGAGAAGCAAGAGAAAAAGAGACTGAAAAAGAAATTGCAGATGGTACACAGAGAATTCTGAGCCATCCGGCAAATGCATCTCCAAATTTTTTTTAATGAAGGTTATCTCTTGGAATGTCAGAGGCCTCAATGGAGGGCCTAAGCAAAGAATGCTTAAGGAAATTAAAAGAGCAAACAAACCTAACATTCTTCTCATTCAAGAAACTAAAATGAAAAGTAAAGCAGTTGAAGACTTCAAAAGACATTTTTGGTAGAACGCTGCCTTTGCTGCTGACTCTCAAGGGGCCTCTGGAGGTTTAGCGATCTTTTGGGATACAAAGATGGTTGAAGGTAAGGTACTCTCCTCAACTCAGAATCATTTAGCTATTATCTTTAAAAGCCTTGAAAATAATCATAGCTGGATCTTATCTAATATTTATGCGCCCAATACTGCTACTGGTAAAAGAGGGCTATGGAAAGAGTTAACCTTGTTCCGAAGCAAGGTTGAAAACATGAACTGGTTGGTTATGGGAGACTTCAATACTCCTTTGAATCCAGGAAAATTTTGAGGAAGTTCTGAATTCTCCATTGGTATGGAAGAATTTGCAGACTTCATCTCGACTCTTAATCTTATGGACATAGAACTTCATGGAAATCAATTCACATGGTCTAACAGAAGATTAGGAGAGAACTTAATTCAGGTTAAACTTGACAGAGCTCTTATTTCTACAAATTGGATCCTGGACCAGAATTTCCATCTTTCTACTCTCCCCAGAACGGGATCTGATCATAATCCAATAGTACTCAATTTCTTCAATTGGACTAAACCTTTTCATGGTAATTTCAAATTTGAGACAATGTGGTTTGAGCATGAGGACATTCTGGATAGAATTAAAGAGTGGTGGGTTTGGGAAGGCACAGGGATGGCTCAATTTAGGCTTCTACAGAAATTAAAGAATGTTAAACAGAAAGTTAGAAAATGGAATAAAGAGGTTTTTGGAAACATTTTTGAAAAGAAGAAAGATCTTAAGCATCAGCTGGAAGAGCTTGAGATAAATATCTCCATGAAAGGTATGACCCTTGAGGACCATCAGAGGGAAAAAAAACTCCTTTCAGAGCTGCATAATATAAACAGTCATGATGAAACCTTTTGGAGAATGAAATCTAGAGCCCTTTGGCTTAAGGATGGAGATAGAAATACAAAAAAATTCACCTGACAGCCATCAAACATAGAGCTTGTAACAGAATTTCTGAAGTTGCTAAAAGAAATGGAAACATTACTAAGGATCCTGAAGATATCAAAACAGAGGCACTAAATTTTTACAAGAACCTCCTCACTGAAGATACCTCCTACAATGAACAAGCGGCATCTTTCCTTTTGGACTCCATTCCTAATAATATTATACCTGCTGAACGATTTAAAAGTCTCTCAAAAACTGTCACCATTGAGGAACTTAAAAAGGTTGTCTTTTCTTTAGAAGGGGATAAGGCTCCAGGTCCTGATGGCTTCTCGGCCAACTTCTTCCAAAGATGTTGGGAAATATGCTCTGAAGATCTCTTGAAAGCTGTCAATGAATTTTACAGATCGGGAAATCTTATTAAAGAACTAAATAATACACACATTGTGCTTGCCCCGAAAAAGATGGATGCAAAAGACTTCAAAGACTTTAGGCCTATCAGTTTGGTCAATGTTATTTATAGAATCTTTACAAAGATTCTCACCACTAGAATGCAGCCTATTCTCATGGAGATCATTTCTCAACAATAGAGCGGATTCATTCAAGGAAGAATTATTCAAGATGGAATTATCATGGTTCATGAAACTATACATTCTATGGATAAAAGTAAGAAGGTGGGGATGGCCATAAAACTTGACATGCATAAAGCTTTTGGACAGAGTCTCCTGAGATTCATGGATGAGGTCCTGCCAAATTTGGTTTTCAAAGCAAATTCAAAAATTATTCACTCTTGCATCTCTACCTCTAGATTCTCTCGTGGTTATTAATGGGAAACACAGTGGGCTATTTTGCCAAGTAATAGAGGTATACGGCAAGGTGACCCAATCTCCCCTCTTTATTCATTATTATGGTGACAGCTTTAAGCAGATCCATTTCCAAAGCTATAGACGTTGGCATGCTAAAAGGCTTCCTCCAACTTCGGATAATCAGATCTCCTCTCATCAACAGTTTGGTCGATGACACTTTGCACGCTACTAATGGCTTCTATTATTGAAGCTAAGGCCATTAAAACTGTCCCTCGATTTTATGAGGAAGCCTCGGGAAAAAAGTCAATTTTGACAAAAGCTCTATTTATTTCTTCAATACTCCCGAGGATAGGCAAAGAAAGATTGCTAATATTCTTGGATGCACAATTAACTCTCTACCACTACTTACTTAGGGTTACCTTTAAGAAATCGGCAATATTTCATGGAGGTATGGAATGATCTTATTAAGAGATTTCAAAGAAAGTTACCGGAAAGGAGCAGTTCTTTCAAGTGCGGTAAGTGTCTTTTGGTTAAAAGCACGCTTCAAAACTTGCCTATCTACATTATGTCAATGTTCAGCATGCCTACAGCTGTGATGAACAGTATTGAGAAGATTCAAAAACACTTTTTGTGGCACGGACGAGGACGATTCGATATCATCTTGTGGCTTGGGAACAGTTTGTAAACCTAAGAGACTAGGGGGGTTAGACATCAAAGATATCAATCATATGAGTACTGCCCTTACTGCAAAATTAGGATGGAGGCTTATAAAAGAGCACAGACCTTGGACAGAGCTGATTAAGACCAAATATCTTTCAAATCAAAGCAAGATTTCCTTCATTCATGATCAGTCCCTTCCGAATGGTTCTATTTTCTGAATAACCTTCTTTGCGCAGTGAGTACATTCTTTCTTAGGGCAATGGAAGCTTGGAGATGGGCAAAACATAAACTTCTGGACTGATAAGTGGACGGATTCTAACTGGATTTCTAATTATGATCATATTAAAGATAGCTTAATTACAAAGTATGGACACAAAATCTAGGGATACATTGAGAGGAATGGAAACAAAAGAAAATGGAAGCAGCTAAAAGTGGAGAATATTAATATTCAGGCTGATATTACTTCTCTTCAGAATCAACTTTCCCTAATCCATATAAGTAATCAAAATCTTAAAGATGAGCTCATCCGAAAGATTCTTTTGATGGGGAATACACTGTTAAAGCAGTTATAATTCTTTCTTTGCATCCATGGCAAGCGAAATTAAGTGGCAAAATTGTGGATGCGAGCTAACTCCTGTGAGAGTGAACTTCTTTAGTGGCTAATTATTAATGGCAAGATCCTAACTAATGACAACCTCATCAAGAAGGGATTCATCATGCCGAATAGATGTTGCATGTGTCAGCATGAGGCTAAAGATATAAAGCATTTATTCCTCCATTGTGTGATTGCTTCCAAAATTTGGCAGCTTGTTATTGCAAAATTCAATCTGAGATGGATCTTCCCCCTTACCTGTCCTCAGGCTTGGGAGCAATGGAACTCTCCGTTCAAACATTGCATGGTAAAAAGGCTATGGCAACTTGTTTTTCCCCACACTATGTGGAGAATCTGGAAGGCTCGTAATGATAATATTTTCAAAAACAATAGACAGGCTTGCAACAAAATTTATAAGGAAATTATCATTGTTGTGCAAGATAATATTGCTAGATTTAAACCCCCTAAAAATAGACTCTACTCGGAGAATGAAGAATGCATTCTGACTAAATGGAATATTGCCACTGTCAATAGAAATAACAATGGTACTGACAAGAACACAATCCGAATGGATTAAACCCCCCACTGATTGGCACAAGTTAAATTTTGATGGGGCCTCTAAGGGCAATCCGGGTGACTCTGGAGGAGGGGGAATCATCAAGGATCAAAGAGGTTGTTATGTTGCTACTTTTTCTGGGAGAATGGGCGAGCAGACTAATCATTATTCCAAGCCATGGTGGCTCTTTGGGGCATTAGACTTGCAAGAGATCAGTAACATTCCAAATATCATAATCAAGGTGATTCTCTTAACATTATCAATCTTCCGAATGAAAAACAACACCCCAAATTGGTCTATTAGGATTTTATAGAAGAAGCTATTGATATATGTAAAAGCTTTGTAAATGTCCAAATCACCCACACCTACCGGGAAGGAAATAGGGTCGCTGACAGTTTGGCTAACTTCGGTGTTAATAATCCCTTTCAAACTTGGATTGGAGGGGACGTTCTACCCGCTCATGTCAATAAAGCCATAATCATTGATCTTCATGGCAGTGAAAATCATAACTAACGGTTGTTTTTTAGATGCTAATGTGCGGATCCCCAAGTACATGTGGATGACATCACAAAAGATTTGGATGATTGTTGCGATCTCGTGTGGGCGGAGCTGTCATCATTCCTTGGTATAGGAGGAAAGCCGAGGCGCGGGGTAATAATAACAAGTGTAACATAATAATTAAATCGGCTTTCATGGGAAGGAATGATTTAAACTCCAAGTTCAAAGTTCGGCCTATTCCACACATTGATAGCTACTTTACCGTTGAGAACAGGAAAAGGTGCAGAGGAAACATGGGGGGGCCGCCATGCAAAACCGAACCGACCCACAATCCTGAGTGGAAAGAGAACACGGAGCTGTGGGAATACCTGCAAATCGGGGCCTGTCTAATTTCATCGAAAGGATCCAAGGCTTCGACCAGGACATCTCTATCAAGTTCACCCGGGGTTGGAAGAACATAACAGTCAAGTATAACAACATGAAAATGGAAATCACAGAAGAGCTCATAGCTCAGATCACGGGCCTCAGCCTGGAAGGCACAAAATTCTTCAATAAGAAGGTAGACAGGAGGTTGAAACCAAGAAATTTCTAAAGAGGGAGAGAATCTTAAGTTCGTGGACTCGCTGGCCTCAAGGTGGAGTCGATCCCTGAACCGTTTGCTGAACTAGCCAAAATGGTGGTAAGGTATGTTACCCTTGAAGGAAGATATGTGACTATACCTCAAAAACATCTGATTTTTCTGAATCATTTTCGTAGAAATAACATTATCAGCTTTCCTCATTATCTGATTAACTCCTTGGAGAAATCCATAAGGGAAGTTCAAAGCCACTCTAGGGCTGTCCCTTTACACCAAGGCCTTATCCTTTTGATTCACCGCCATTTCTCCAACTGCCCTCCTGTGAATCCTATCCCACCTCCCTCCTCCATACCTACACCTGCCCACACTACTCCCACTACCCCCTGCTAAAAAGAAAGAATGAAGAGGTGACCTCCAGCAAGAAAAGCAAGAGCCTCAAAGCCAAAATACCTGCTTCCCAACGTGTCCTGAGGAGCCACAAGGATTTAGAACTAGCTGAAAGCCTTCTGCATATCAGCAGGCCGATGGAGGAGCCCAAAGAGGAGCTTTTGCTGGATAGGGTGGACAGGTTAGAAAAGGAGCTTCAAGAGCTCAAAGGAGCTATAAAAAACATGGAAAGAGCTAAGGGTAAAAGGATCCTTCAAAGTGAGGAGGATGAGGGGGTTATTGGTGAAATTTTCAAGAAACTACAGTCCCTCTGGATGGTAGATTGGGGAATTCTAAAATCCAAAATGACCGCATATTGTTCGCCCTCAAAAGCATCTACAACTTCACTGAAAGCAAATGTCCACAAAGTGTTGTAGTTTAAGTGGGATCAATGAGGATATATGGGGCCCTAAAGAGAAAAGGGACATTGCAATCACCCAAGCTGATCTACAAGACCCCTCTCAGGCAACTGCCATTGCCTTCTTCATGTCACTGCAGGCTATCAAAACTAAAATTGACAGAGCCATCAAGTAAAGGGCTGTAATGTTGTTGTTTTTTGGCTGCGATGTGGCTGTCATCGGGCGGTTCTGGAGTTGTTTTGCGATGGGGCTCCTTATGTTGTTTCTCTTTTGGTTCCTTTTTGTTCTTGCCTTCTTTTCTCTGGATCATTATAAGTTTAGATCCTTTTTTCTCCTATATTGTAATATTTGGCTGTTGAGCCTTCCTTGGTTGTCTATTCTGCCCTTCTCTGGGCTACTTCTTTTATCTTTTCTATCTGGCTTTTGAGCCCTTTTGTATTCAGGGTATAGTCCCTTCAAAACTATTTGCCCTTAATAAAAAAGAAAAAATATCACAAGTTATATGGGTATGAGGAAGGATACACGGGACTCTACAATGCGTGTGGATGTTGGCCTTTCCCTTTTATCTAGTCATCTTGCTAATTGGGGGCATTAGCTACACTATTAGGTGTTATTTTTCATCACAGAGTGCTCTTTCACATCCTTATTAAGTCTATATTCTATATTGTGATACATATGTTATTTATTTCGATTTTTAGAACCAACACATAAGAATTGTGCAAGACTAGTATATCTTATTCAATGTTCCTATTGATACTATTTACCTTCTATCGTCACACATTTGACTTATCTTAATGTCTTTTGTTTATGGCGTTTGGCATTCTATTTGTGTATGAAACTTATGTGTCCCTTATTTATGGCCTTAATTACCTTTAACGATATGGCCATGTAAGTCTTATTGTGTGTACATCAATATTTTGTCCCTTTTATACGTACTTTAGTGTTCTATGATTGTATATGTAACATTTTTATCATACTTGTATAGTTATATGCTTCTATGATTTTATATGTGCATGTTTTTGTATGCTATCTATTTGTGTTATATTTTCTATATGCACTCCCTTTCAAGGTATGGTTCTAAATGGTGACTACATATAGCTATATCTTATGTGATCCAATGATAACAATAAACTATATTTAACATGAAGACAGCTCAATTCTTATGAGAAGAGAAATATACGTAACATTTCACTCTCCTCAAAATATGGGGCATTTGGTGGGGTTATCATAGGGATATCAATGCAATTTGGGAATGCATATAGATTATAGACTACATAATACAATAGAATAATAGATGGAAATAGAAATATGAAAATATAAATAATTCGCATATAATTAATTTGGAAAAAATCATCCAAAAGGGATGGAACCGACAAACCTTACTATCCTACACAAATTGTATTGTATTTTTTTGCTTATATTACCTAGGGAAAGGGCCCTAGCCCACAAAAATTACAATAAAGCTGCCGAGATAGTGTATCTCATCTCGGAGTCGGTGATATTACATATTAACATGCAGAGGTGGCAAAATATGGAAATGAGAATTTTCCCATTTTGGCAACCTATTTCTATAAAAAAATAAATGCTAATTTGTATACAATTCGATAGATACATAGAGCTAAAAAACATTTAGATCATTATGGAAGGTTTCCATCCCTAGTGAATTCACCACTACTACAACCCAAGAAAACCCACGTTAGAATCCATAAACATAGCCTCGTATGAATCACTAGTTGAGTCTCCACAAGGGAAATTGATGACAAACTTTTAAAAGGGAAGCTCAAAACCTAAATTCTCTCAGTAATTTATTTCTTCCTAACCATCAACACCTACAAGGATTTGAGGATTGCATGTGAGTGGAACGTAGCTTCAACGACCCTCCTATCTCCAAATTTACTCTAACTCCACATGATCCATTTCGGGAAGAAATTACCCCAAAGCATTCGACGGGATATTGGCATTGTAGATGCCTTGGGCCAAATCAAATACATTGTGTCATCCCACGATTATTGAGGGTGAAGCATGAGGCTATGAAAATGAGTCTCGATTTCATTATCTTGATCCCATCTACTTATTTGGTAATTGACCATGCTCTAGACAGCTAATACCGGATAGCGGGGTTGAAAACCCTTCCTTCCATCCATCCTCTCGAAAGAAGCTTCGCCGAATCCCTCGAAATGGGGAGCTTCAGACAACCTAACGAGACTTGAGACTAGCTTGAGAGGGCCTAAGCAAAGAGCCTCCCCAACGAACACTTCTTTCCATAGGCTCTATCAAAATAGAGCACAAAATCTCTCACTTTGGCATGAAATTGAGATGACAAATACCGAAAGAACCCAAGTATATATATGGGATATGGAGTGATTTCCACCTAAGACAAGAAAAACTCATAATTTTTCAACATTCAATCTGCATGTTTGAGGGATGAAGGCTCGAGTAAGGAGCTAGAAGGACCATCAGAGTGAGGATTAATGATTTAAGTCATTAATCGGGATCTTTGGAAAGACATTGGGAATTTCTCACACCATACCTTTAAATGACACCCTTCCTTTTCAATCATTCCAACCCCATAATTAGCTAGAAGATCAACGGAATATTCCTAGCTCGTAGAATATGAGAGAAGTAAATTTTTCATATCCATTTAACCAAAATAAGGAATCCGATTTAACTTCCGCACCCTAACCCGATGGACTTGATAGCCTCAATGATCACTTGAGAATCACCTTCTATCCAATTTTTCTCCAAACTACATAGTAATTTCTTTAAGCTCGAAGAGCATGACGAAGACTTCAAAGTGACATTTTTGGTTACACGGTCGCTGCAGCCCAAGGCCATCATGAAAACCGGTTGGCCTTGTGGGTCTCAAAGTAAACATCCACTACTAACGGTGCATGGATTGCTTTTCGAGGCTCCATCAAAGTTCAATTTTACCCATCCTTCAATCGAGGTATCATAGAAGATTTTAATCCATCCCGTGCCCCATTAACATGGAGTTCACAAATTTTACTATCTTCGAGTGTTTTGGCATCCAAATTAAAAATACAAAACGTCATGAGCTTCAAAATATATTATGTTTAGGTTTAGTGACAAATACATAATTTCAACATATATTTCACTACATCTTATGAAATAATGCAGGGGTGTGTTGACATTTTCAATTCAATATTGGGTTATACATTTTCTATTTTATATTTGACATGTATTTGTATTATCACATCGACATAGCAAGAACATGAGCATGAGCACCATTGTTTTACGTATTTTCATAAATTTAAAGGAAATTTTACAATGAATGATGGGGAATTAATGTATTTCATTCCATTTCAAATTTATATAAATTTACAATTTTGGGACCTAGATCCATATGCAATGTTGTGGTTTGATGGGTGGAAGGTTTTGGGGAAGCTAGATGTCTTATGAAACTCTTCCTCTCACTCTCTTTAGAAATTTTAAGGGCGGATACATCTCTCTCTCTCTCTCTCTCTCTCTCTCTCTCTCTCTCTCTCTCTCTAGTTTTTAGGGGATAAACACCTTGTGACACACTTCTTTGTTGTTTTGGGACTCCCGCCCTTCATGGTTCTCAATACTTTTTCAAATTAGGGACTAATCACCCCTAATCCTCTTATGGTATAATTATAATCCTTTCTCCAATTTATTCAAATAGAAAGCTCCTTCTTCAATAAGTAAAACATGTGTACTCCTTCCATGTTTTGTTCTCTTTTAATATTAAAATTTTTAATTCAATTTCAATGTAGGATTAAAGTTTAATTCTTTCTATATGGACATTAATTGTACTCTATATTGCAAGTTTTCACTACCAAATCTTAAAACCACCCAAGATCTCAATAAAGCAAAGAAAAATTTATTTACACACTCAGGTATATTTTCCTTTAAGTAGATAAGTTTGATTTCCTAGTTTAAAACATAGGCAAATTTAAATACCCGTGATTTAGTAATTTATCACTTGATAATGTCGATATTGATTTAATCCTTAATCATGACTTGCACAATTATTATGAGCCTAATTTCTATATCATTAGTCCTATAAAAAGACTTCATCTCCTCATTGTAGTGCTCAATCACTCACATAATTTCTTACATCAAGCATAGGAGTTCTATTACTCATAATTATCAAATGCATAACTTTATATGGTTGCACTTCCTCTTGGACCAAACCTTTTAAATGGGACCAAATATCCAAATAGTTTAGTCCCAAAATATCTACTTTTGCTATGGACATCCAATGTTCAATTTATCAATTTGATATCATTTATGGGTCAACCTTAATGTGAAATTATACCTATAAAACCCTATATAAGAAAGTCAAATGCACTCATTTACTCACCTAACAATTACCTAGCACTCTTAATCAAATATCATTCAAAAGGATTACAAAGCTCTCATAAAGTTCCCTAAAGTAGTAGTATACATTAAGAGTAAACCCCACACATGTTTGAAGCTCTCCAAACTAGTGTCTAAAGTCAATCTTCTTAGGTCAAAGGTCCTCAAAGCTAATTCAAGAAAAAGCAAGCTTTGATCTCGTATATAGCATTATTAAATGATCAAGTTATCAAATATAGTTGCATCCATACAATATTATATCTCTAGGTGGAAAGGACCTCAAAGATAATTCAAGAACAAGCAAGATCGATCTGTATATAGCATTATTAAATGATCACGTTATCAAATTTAGTTGCATCCATATAATATTATATCCCTAGGTGGAGAACTACATGTAATTTGAGTCCTCTACGAAGTAATTTCAATGTAGGCAATGTGCGATAGTACTTCAACTAAAATACTAACCTTTTTGCAATAGTTTTACCCATGGTTAATGTTTTGGGTCTTTTCATTGATTACGAGGGTTTCACACATTTTTGAGACATAATACCTCAAAGTGAAACATAATCCAATCACTCATAGAGACACATAAAGTCATGAAAGCTCCATTATCATCCCGGACATAACCGCTAGATAGGGACAAACCTACCAAATGGTACATGTTAAAAATAACCTTTTTCTAGCAAACTTTGTACTCCTAGAATTAGAGGTGATTCATTTAAAGGACATTCCTAGTAAGTTTATGTATCTTCCACACCCATATCACTTTCGGACTAGTGAAATAGCTAAATTCACTCACCTTCTCATGTCTTACTCTATTTCGCACACCTTAGATAATTGGTTTATCTTGAATTTTTCAATATATGTATGTTTATATCTAAATGAATTGTGTTTTGTTAATAATTTGAGTAATACATATGTTTTCTAACCCTAATTTAGAAATTAAGTAAATGAGTTCTTACCATTTACCCACACTTATTTATTTTTCCAAGAAGCTTCAAGGAGTGTAGGGGCGAGGGTCCTGGAAGGAATACACGTGCACCAAATAGTCATGCGTACTTCACCAAGAAAGGAGTTGCAGATAAGGCAAGCAAACTTGTAAGAAGCAATGTGCATGCATAGAAAGCTCAAGATTCGAAAATAGAGTGGAATAGAATGCTCTTAGATTGCCATGGACCAAAAAGAGAGGGAGTAAAAATAGGGGAGTGAATGTGTAACTCCCATGTAAGAAAAGATTCCTCCATAATGGAGAAGAGGAGTTACTTTCCCAAATGGGAATGTAACTCCTATGACACACTTACACATATGACAGATTCTGTAAGAGAATGTGTCATAACTAAAATGACACCTAAGTCCATGTCCACCTAAGTGAGATGAATCACATGGTGTAGGTGGAAATAACACTAAATAATTAAATAAAGTGATCAAAAACACCTACACCAACACCCCCTTCATCAAACTAGGATGGGGCAAGGTAAGTCAAAGAAGACAAACAAGAAATGGGTCCTAGCTATAAGCCTAATGAGGTACCCATGCACAAAAGGTCTTAAGTAGTGAGGGGAAAACCCAATGTGGGAAAAACCTCAACTTACAAGAGATAGCAAACAAACTCTCCTAAACTACTAAGAAGAAGGAGAGAAGGAGTCTATCCTGCCTCCCAAGAAGATGATCCAGTCACGAGCCACCCTGTGCTGAGTGAAGAGGAGGAAGAGGACCCCGAAGTGTCAAGGTGTTGTTCCAATCAAGGGAACAATGCTCTGTATGTGAGGTGGAAGATCCAAATGTTGCATGAAGAGATCCTGAAGTGGTGGCAATGAAGGAAGGTGGAATGCCCTGAACCTGTGAAGAAGTGTACCCAATGCCTGATGAGTCCTGAATCATAGTGCCTACTCCTTGAAGTGTCTGAAGTGGGCCAGAAGTGGGCAGATCAAGAGACAACTCCTCAAGATGTGGCAAGTGATAAGTGGATGGTGGAGGTGGGTCCCCATCATCATGGCAATCAACTATGCTAGAAGAGATGTCCAAAACATCAGAAATGGGCTCAGAAGTATCCTCAAGTCCAGCTAAGTCGGATGAAGAATCTGGAGGAGCAAAGTGAGAGAATGAGTACAACTGAGTGTGATGGTCAGCTATACCAACTACAACAATAACATCACTGTGGAGCTCCCTAACATAAACTGAGTCCGGAGTGAACTCAACCCGCATGCCCTATCCAAGATGAGTGATCTGATAGACTGAAAGAAGATTTGTTGAGAGTAAAGGGATACTTAGAACATTGTTGAAAGTACCACCACTTACTTCAACTGATCCTCTTCCAAAAACTTGTGTAGTAGTGTTGTCACCAAGCTGAATAGAGGACATGTCACATGGCTCAAGTGAATCAAACTCAATGTCTGATGATGCCATGTGATGAGTTACACTCAATCAATGATCCATGTAGGGGTAAGTGGCACAACTATCACTAGATCTCTTCCCTTTGGTTTCTCCTTGTTGGATTCTTTTACTTTTTCTTTCTCTTGTACTTTCTCTTTTTCACTCTCTTTTTCCTTAGAATTGTCGTGGGATGATGAAGGTGTTTTGAGAGAATCTGGGACTCCAATATTGTGCTTCTCAAGTAGATTAGTGAGGAGAGAAATCTTTTTCTTCAAGAACTTTTCTTCATCATGCATGCCATGGCAGTATCCACATTTGATTCGTTCTTTGGAATTTCGGGAGGTGGAAGAGGAGGTGGAAGAGTTGTTTTGGGGTTTGTCCTTCTTTTCATGATCTGGTTTCTTCTCCTTAGAAGCTCTCGAGCTTTTCCTTTCCAGCAATGAGAGCATGGGATTTTGTGGATTTCAAGCTGCCCATTTGAATCAATTTACTTTGTTCCTGATCAAATCTACAATAAACTCATCAAGAGAGGGCATAGACCAAATTTTTCCAAGTGCCCTTTTTGTTGCATGGAAGGTGGAGAAAAATACGGAGTATTCGGACCAAGTTTGGTAAGGACGGATAAAATGAGTTGAGATTCCTTTTTCTTTATTCCACAATCTTCTAACTACAATCTGAGTGATATGAATTTGGAGAAGAAGTCTTGAAGGGTGTCAAAATCATTGGGACTAAGGCTTATTAGGCTATTCTCAAGTTCATGTCCCCGCATTTCATCCTATTTCCCAAAAAAATTGGAGAGTATCCAGAACCTCTTTGGGTGTGGTGGAAGAGGAAATGTGAAAATGCAGCTCTGGAGATACACACATGGTCATGAACCCAATGGATTCATCACACTTATCAAGCCACTTTTCTCTATCTCTTTCATCATCAGGTTCAGCTTGCAGACCGGTGGCAATGCGAGAACAATTTCTTTCCTTTTAAGGCAGTGTTCATAGCATTCATCCATTCTTGATAGTTGAATGGGGTGAGCAAAGGAACACCATGATTATCCATGACAGAAAAGAAATGTGCGAAAAAGGAAAGATACCCCCAAAAAGTGGCACTTTATAACACAATGTGAATTTTACAAAACTAATATTCCCATCATGTAGATTACAGAAAAACATCCAATTTTGACTAAAGAAGTGCTCAAAAAGGAGCAACGAGTCAAAAGTTATGGCTTAAAGAAATTCCCGCAACTGATTAAAAAAGCTAGTTAGCCCTACAAAACATTAAAAAAGTGCCCGAAACACATTCAAAAGGTATCGTGTTTGTGCCCGTTGGAAACAACATCAAATTTCAGAGGGGGTTTGTTTTGACTGCGAGGGGGGATTAGCCTCCTGCCAACCCCGGACCTCACCCTCCGTCTTCGACACTCGAAGGAAGGGCCACCAATACAAGTAAAATGCCCAGATTTTTAAAACAGCCAATAATATGAAATGTTTTAATACCTTAAAACATTTAGAAAAGGTCTGATCTGTTTTAAATTACCTTCAACCACTTTTAAGAGGGAAAACCAAGTTAGGCGCCCAGTATTGGTAAAGCTGTTGCGCTGGAAGGTGAAGTCTTAGCCACGTGTTCAACAGCCACGTGAGAAGGTGAACAGCAGGTCAGTAACCTCCCAGGCTTGGCTGTAACGGTGCTCTTCCCACATCCCAGGCTTGGCAGCAACAGTTGGAGCTCCCACGTGAGAATCAGCAGGTCAGAGGAGTAACGTCTTAGCAGAGCAAACAGAGAGAAACCGTCAAATTCAGCGGATTCGTAATAGTCCGGGCTGTAAGGTGTTGTTCCCACATGCCAGACCTCCTGCTAACCCCGCTGCACCACCCAGACCCTACTGCACAACTCGATGAAATGGCGGAATGATGCTAAAGCCAAAAAACAGGTCTGTTGAGAGAAGAAGCTAAAAACGGGTCTGTTGAGAGCAGAAGCTAAAAAATGGGTCTGCAACTGGTAAAAATGGGTCTGTGCAACAGGTCTAGTAAAAACCGCTCAATCCAAGCCTGTGCAAATGGTAACCTACTACAAGAAGAGGCACACGTTAATGGCAGCCAAGATAGTGAGCAGGGGTGTAAGGGAATGATTCAGAGTTGCGGAGGTGTTGGGTCGCTGGAATGGAGCATGCACAGACAACGAGTAAGAAGATCCTGCAACAACACTACAGTCCAAAAAAATGGTGGAATAGGCACTGAAAAGGATAGTTGGAGATCAAGTCTGAGGCGCCAAAAAGAGCATGAGCACACACAGCCAATAGCCAGACCGATGAACCAATGCTGGCCAGTCCAAAAACATGAGCGGAGGAGTTAATCCTTGCAGCCCTTCACTATTGAATGAAGACTCAAACCGCACCCCTTCTTTTGAACCTACAAATGTTGAATCCACAACCAACAAGAAGCACACTAACAAACCACGAAAAAAATAACCACAAGAATCTGAAATATGCAGGTAAAGCACATGCAAAAGCTAAAACTTGCACAAGCAACTACATGGTGGAGCAACAATGGCGAGCAGCGTGATTCCAGTCCCCAAGCTCTGATACCATGAAGGAGTGTAGGATGAGGGTCTGGAAGGAATACACGTGCACCAAATAGCTGCACTTCACCAAGAAAGGAGTTGCAAGATAAGGCAAGCAAACTTGTAAGAAGCAATGTGCATGCATAGAAAGCTCAAGATTCAAAAATGGAGTGGAATAGAATGCTCTTGGATTGCCATGGACCAAAAAGAGGAGGAGTACAAATAGGGGAGTGAATGTGTAACTCCCATGTAAGAAAAGATTCCTCCATAATGGAGAAGAGGAGTTACTTTCCCAAATGGGAATGTAACTCCTATGACACACTTACACATATGACAGATTCTGTAAGAGAATATGTCATAACTAAAATGACACCTAAGTCCATGTCCACCTAAGTGAGATGACTCACATGGTGTAGGTGGAAATAACACTAAATAATTAAATAAAGTGATCAAAAAACACCTACACCAACAGCTTCCTAACCAAAAATTGATGGGTTGACAAAATATAAGATTACATATAGAGACAAATATATGCATTATAAATACTTTTACAAGACATGCATAAAAGTTAGACATGTATGTAGGGGGAAAATATAGTGATAAAGCATAAGATAAGTGTCAAGATTTAGACAATAAATACAATTTATTTAAAATGATGATTTTTAATAAAAATAGTATATAATAACATTCTCTTTACTATGATGACATACAAGTTATTCTTCACATCATATGATTCCATATCATCAATTACATTAACAATGCCATCTAAAACCAACAAGCATATACATAATCAATTTACTTGCATGAACTAGTCAAGACATGACAATCATATTAATATAACAATTACAAATAAAAGAGTTGGGATGAAGGGTTATAAAATTAAATTAGAAATAGAAATGTATTGTTGAATCACTCATCTACTAATAGATAAATGAAAAACTTAAAAACAAAAATAGTGTCTTCTTTTTCTACACATGCAATAAGACATGCTCTAATTCTTTTTCTTTCCCACTTTATCTCCTCTCTCGACAATCAAAATGACACTTGGTAAATGAAAATGACATTTACCGAGAGTTATATAAGGGCCCACATTGTAAAAAAGGTGACATGAAGGTAACTCAAAAATAATGCAATTTGTGTCACAATTATGTTGTTCTTACGGCACATTTGTGTCACTATTTTGCATAATATTTGTGTGATATTTGTATCACAAACTTTATGTAGTAATGCATCTCATCCATTACTCCTTATTCCACCTCTATTTTTTCCTCTATATTTGAATTGTGGACTCCATGGTCCTTGCATGTTTGGAATGTGGACCGGATGTTCTTAGAGGATTTCACTTGAGACCTTGCCTTCTTTACCTCGTTTAATCCTTATCACATATTTTCACCTTTTCTAGTCAATGTAGGTCGACTTGCACACCAATAAAGTCCTACTTTTATTTGTGTCACAAACTTTATGTAGTAATGCATCTCATCCATTACTCCTTATTCCACCTCTATTTTTCCTCTATATCTCGAACCATGGACTCCATGGTCCTTGCATGTTTGGAATGTGGACCGGATGTTCTTAGAGGGATTTCACTTGACCTTGCCTTCTTTACCTCGTTTAATCCTTATCACATATTTTCACCTTTTCTAGTCAATGTAGGTCGACTTGCACACCAATAAAGTCCTACTTTAATTTGTGTCACAAACTTTATGTAGTAATGCATCTCATCCATTACTCCTTATTCCACCTCTATTTTTTCCTCTATATCTCGAACTGTGGACTCCATGGTCCTTGCATGTTTGGAATGTGGACCGGATGTTCTTAGAGGGATTTCACTTGGACCTTGCCTTCTTTACCTCGTTTAATCCTTATCACATATTTTCACCTTTTCTAGTCAATGTAGGTCGACTTGCACACCAATAAAGTCCTACTTTAAATTTTGATTGTCTATATATTCATAAGCACCCGAGTGCATTTAGACATCTATTATCTAAGCATCTAAGCATCTATTGCTATCAACATGTTAACAAGGTGTTTTTAATTCAAATTTCAATAATACAATTATTGAGCATCTACAAGTTTTTAAAGAAGTCAAGCATTCATTAAAGCACCAAAATTCATAGTATGGACACGCTCAATTGCACCAATTTTCTCAATTGAGGCATAATGACATATATACTTGGCATGTTTTCATCAATAGTCTATCAAATGACATGATCTAATAAGAATACGTTGAATAGAACGTGAATCTCAAAATAAAAGTCTAATTTAATTAGGGTTAAGAAAAAGAAGACTGATTTCATTATATCGAGGTTTCTAAAATGCTGAAATAATTGAATCCAAGTTAAAATTTTGAATTCTAAATTATTTTGTTTATAATGTTGGTTTTCTAGGTTTGGCTTATTGCAATTACTAATAAGCATTTATTTACATGTATTATAACCATTTATTTATTATAAGATGGAAAATTACGCACATTTGTGAACACCTACATAAACACACCATAACCAGTTAACGTACTTATTCTACTAAAGAGAATTATAAATTAATATTATGACAAATCTTTCCACGTCTCGACTCCCATCCACTTGCCACTAAGTCCCACCACGTTTCGAGGCCTTCCCATAAAGACAGATTTAAGGATATCAATAATGTTCGAGTCTTTATTTGTTAAGTTCCCAACCAATCATGAACTATTATAATCTAATAAATTCAACTATCATTATGGAGGAAGGAATTAAGTATGGGTTAGATAAATGTGGGCCACAAACAATAAAAAGAATTGAGCAAGTAGTTCAACGCGGTGTCACCAAATCCAAGTCAATGCGTTTGGATGAGGTGATCCTTCTATCAATGTGACTCAAAGGGGTTGTTTCACGTCAAAACTTGCCACGAGAGGAAGGTTTATCCACATATGGGACTTATTACAAAACTAGTCAGCGTAGTGAAGTGGTATAATGGATATATTGATAGGGAGGACTAAAGGAGAAATAGTATAGAGGAAGCGAATTGATGAAGAAGGGGGAGAGGATGGAGATTTATTATGGAAGGGAAAGTAGGAGTTCCCCTTTTTAAGTAAGTTGTGTATGTTCCACATGTCGCTTGTGTGAACTATTGAAAGGAAAAAGGAGTGTGATGCACAAATCCTTGAGACAACGTACTTTGGAGATAATTCGAACGTAAGTTCTTATCATTCAATACTCTTAATGTTGAAATTGATTTTTCTCGTCATTAACATTGTTATCGTCAAAGTTTGAACACACAATCTAGCATTGCTTTTATTATTTGTTCATGCCTCAAAGGTCTGACTCACATATTTCTTCACTTTGTTCCCAAATCAAGCACTTTCCTTAGGAGCTTAAACTCAGCCTCGATTGATGGTTTGTCGTGTGAAAAGGAAGAATAAGGGGAGTTAGAAGAAATGATTTACACGATTCTTCGATTTCATGCTCCTTTTCTTTATCACATTTATGTCATGATCAGAATAAGGATCATGTACACGGAAATAGAAAAGTCGAGACTATATCCACAACAAAGGACAAATGGAAAAAATTGTTGACCGTAATTCTTCCTTCCAACATTCAATGACAAAAATAGATTCATTATTGATATTCATAGTATCGCTTGTCATTCGATATGTGACTTGAAATTGTATAGAGTAGTTTCTAATATGGGACTTGAAATTGTGTGGAGCTAGCATTCCAATGAAGAACCTCAAATCGTATGACAAGTTTTTTCATACTAATGCCATATTCTTATAATTTATATAACAAAATTTTTTTGTTGGCTTCTTTGGTTATACGATATCACAACAAGATCTGGGACTCATCATCAACCTCACATAATTTTGTTGAATCTAGTGAAGAATGAAGTGTTAACTTATTAGGTCATTCGTCATAACTTGTTAATGAAAGACCTCATAATTTACATCTTGATTATCTTTCTAACAAAGCCTCATGTGTAACATAAGGCAAGCACAATACAAGAAAAATCAAATGGAATCTAATTGGGAAAACTAAGGAAGATGGTTAGCACAGTTGAAAGTCCCTCACGTTGTTGTCCTTGCCCACCAATCCTTCCAACCTATCCTTCATCTTCTTCCACACTTGAGGGTTCAACATCACTTTTTCCATGGCCATGTTGAATCTAAGAGGGAAAGTTCATATTAACATGAGCAAAGACACTAAAATCATGCAAAGAGCTATAAAGAGAACCATGTGGTAGACACAAAAGCGATGATAATCGAATGTCATAGACTTAAGTTCAAGACTTAAGTTCCAAGTCATAAAGAAAATAAATCTCAACATTTTCCAAGTGGACGACCCGCATGGGATGACAACATAGAAAAAACCCATTACATAGTGAAGCAACGAGAGGTACCTAATTGTTGGGATAACATTGGTAAAGCTACAAAGTTAGAAGTGACTCAAGTACGCACAAATCGACAGCGTTTACCTTCATCCAAACATCGACGCAAGCATGCACCAAATGTGGTGCTCAATTTTCTACAAATGTATTAACTTTATTTGTACATTCCCTATATGTGGACTCATTGATGTCAAGATTCATTTAAACAAATTGCTAAGATTAATTTAATCAAACCATTGATGTCTATAGGTAATAATAGTTGTCGATCTTCACCGAGATGACAATCCAATCCTAATAGGGATGACTACTAGCTTAAATATTAATATTTTTAAATAGAATTCAATGGTTCATATATCTCTCAAGAATAATTGACACATTTATATAAAAATCTCAATATGTAGACTTCTAAAATAATGGTCCTAAAGTATTTACTATTTTTTAGCATTTTTTTAGTGGGGTTGTTTGTGTGTTAATTATTTATTTAAATAAAGTATTTAATAATTTCTTTTTTCCTTCCCCTTGATATCTTTGTTCTTTTTCTCTTTTTCTTTCATATTTATTAGGCTTTATGTTGGAATCATTCAACACTTATAATATCTTTGTGGAGCATCCCACAAAAATTGGGCCTTTCTTTGGAGGCTTCACTGAGTTAAGGTGCACTCATTCCCGTTCATCTCATATTTTTGTTTCTAATTATTTAACATCAATCTATGCAACAATAGTATCCTAATTTGAATTCAAATGTCTATGAATACATACACATTGTAGTTCATTTACCAATAAGCATACACACATATTTATCATTCATTTATAAAGAATTTATAAAAATACTCATAATATGTAATAGTAAACAAGCAATCATTAGAGAATTTATCATTATATGAGACTATTATTTCCCACATAGCACTTTTAGTGCACAACCTTGGTTTATTCATTTATGAATTTAATTCCATCCTTATAAATAAGGTTTTCATTATTGATTTTTATGTAGTTCCCACCTTAGGGGCTTGATAATTAGATGATGTTTGAACCTGCTAGCCCTCAAAAAGGCTCCTATGATTGTATTTTTTTCTTAACACTTCTAAATATAAAAATGTAAATGGAACTACCAATGATAATAAATAGAGTCAACTTTACAAGGTATATAAGTGTCACAATTCATAGATATTAACAAGGAAACATGAAGTCGAACTAGATGGTCACAATTATAATGCCCACAAATTTCTACTCTCAAAACAAAATAGAACTAATAATTTAATAGTCAAAATTACGTAATTTTTTTTTAAAGAAGTTTGCAAGGTTAGACATTATCCACAATTAATAAATTTCTTTGTTAAAGTCTTTCTACACAAGCTTGTGAAAGTTGGAATTAAATTAATAATTAAATATTATTAATTTACTTCCTAAAATATATTTATGGTTTAAAACAATACGTTTACCAAGTTCCATAAGTTTAATTAATTATCATGCACCAAGATTCCTTTATTTTCTAACACAAAAGTTTAATTATTTTTCCTAGCCACTAAGTGGCCCCATTCACCCCATTACTCATTTTTTTTTTAAATTCATTCCCACAAAATACCTCCCACTTAAGTGAGGTAGAGTTTAATTTGGGCCATTGGATTGAATCTATCCTAGCCCTTAGATTTGGGTTGCCCTAAATATCCTTACGGGTTTGCTTTTTTTTTATTTGCCTCAAAATAACCTCATTTGCTCATTCTTGTTTGCCAAGTTTTGGGAGAGGAGGAGGAGAAGCCATGAGAGCAAGAAGTGCCACCATGAAGAAATTTTCTTGGTTTTAGTTGTAAAGATGTTTACTATTGTAAGATTCTCATTTGTTTAATGTAGAGATCCCACCATGGATCTATTTTTGTTATTTAATGTAAACATTTTTTTGAGTTCAATAATTGGAGAAAATCCCATTTCATTTAATCTATGAATTTTACACATTTGGGTGCCCTAAGAGGATTGAAAAGCTTAAACACTTAAATTTAATTAATTACTAGTTGTTGGTAGTTTCATTTTGATGGTTTAAAGCTTAGATTTCAATTAATTTTCAATCTGGGTTTTCACAGTTGGGATTTTTAATTTTCGCCAAAAGTGACAAAACTATCGCCCTCACGCAGACTAACGGTCATGTGACCACCGCCCTTCCCTGGGGTTTCATCAAACGCCGCTTTGAGATGGGTGACAATTCAAACTACGGCTCTACATAGGTGGCGGTTATGTCTCCCAAAAAATAGAACCTTCAATACATGCATTTTTCAAACAGTTTCTTACTAAAGTTGTTGTTTAATACAATGTTAATTTTAACTAAGGTGTCTTCCATTCATTGGTTGATAGATTGACATCATCTCATAGTTTCATAACTCAAAATTTCCAAATGCATAGCTTTTCCATTCAAACATACAACCATCAACAACATGAAATGTAAATTTTCTTTTATTAAACATACTTTGGAATTTCTTTTGTAACCATACAATACAAATATGAAAAATACAAGTTTCAACAACATTATATTTGCAATACAAGAACTTATATTCCATTTCTTTCAATAAAACTAGTCCTTTCAACAAGGTATACAACAAAATTTCTTTCTTCATTCACTAAATCACTACAACTTGGAATAAATGAAATATTACAAAACTTTCTTTCAAACATACAAAAGTTACAATCTTCCACTCTAAGTGGGAATAATAATATGATAAAATTACAACATAGAGATTTTTCCAATGGTTCAAACACAAATCTTCATTTCAATGTCTTCTCCCAACTTTTAGCTTTCAAACTTACATCCTTCAACTCTTCAAAAACTTGGATCACAATACAAATAAAGGGGTATATGCGACACTCTCCACCCAACCTTTAATCCAATAAGAGGAGAATCCATCCCCTTATTGGCCCCCAAGCCCCAACCAAATAACAATGGGGAGTATAATGCAACTTTGACAACCTTTACAAAAATGGCTTCCACAAAACATACAATACATTCAAATGGACATACTCAACAATATTTACAACTTTCTCAACAACACATAGGATTGACATCAAGCCAAAAGGAGCAAGAATATGGGAACCACCTCCTTTTTCCTCCCAAGTGAAGTAGGAGTTCCACCCAAAATCCTCCATGTGCACAATACAAAACATTCAAATACATCCTTATCTCTCCTCGCAAATATGCAAAAATATGTCCATGTTTTCCTTTTCACTCCCCATAGGTGGAACTCCTAATCACACTCCCTCCAAAATGCATGCCTCACAACTCCTTTTCCCTCCCCAATGGTCCCATACTTCCATCTCCCACTCCCTTCTTAAGGCAAGCTACCCAACCCCAATATAACACATTCACAACACCCATGCAAATACTCATACAAACATAATTTTCACAACAATATACATAAATAAAGAAATAACAAAGGTGGAGATCCTACCTCTCCATTAAGCTTCCAAAAATCTTCACTCCAACAATCTTTCAACACCTTCAAACCAAGCACAATCCAAATGCAACTCCAAAAAGGCTCCAAACATGCAACTCAAGACCAAATTTTCAAAAGTGCAAGAGAAGAAATGAGACAAGTAACCCAAAATCCTTCAAATTCAATCAATAAATAGAAATGGGATGTGAGGATGATGAGGTGGCTCCATGTAGGATGCCACTTCATCATTCCTCCATTCCAACACACAATTCAAACACCATGCCCAAGACAATAAATGAACATGTAAGACTTATGACATGCCCACATGACACTCCAACTTGCACACCATGCCTATCAAGGACAAATTAATTGTGGTAAGTAGGAAAGTGCAATTATTTACCCTTTTTACACTCCAAAATGCATAATTAAGCCTAAAATTAACTCCCCATACCATAGGTATGGTTTTGGATGAATTTAAGAGGCATGGGACAAGCTTAGCTTGTCCCACAAGCCTCTAAAAAGCCTCCCAAGTCAAAATCTGAATTTGAAGTTGGGAAAGAGTACACAACACAAAACCAATTTACATCCAAAATATTTCAAGGACCATCTACCCTCATAATTATCCAATTTTCACATCCTTATTTTAGTTAACAAATTAAGTTGGATTAACTAATTAAGACACATTAATAATTGCTAATAAAGTGACTAAAATTTCCCAATAATTAAATACATATAACACAAAATAAAACACACAAAAATTAAAATAAGGGGAAAAATTACACCCCATGGCCACACATGTGAGGTCACCCCCATGGGAAACCTCCTAACTAGGCATGTAATAACACAACATAAACATTAGACACAAGTTGTCAAATTTGGCCATGTTGCAAAACACCCAACATTCTTTTGTGGTTGGTCCCCTATCCCCTTTTGATGTATGATATAATGTCCCTGCAAAACACAAAAAAATACCTCTCTGGCCTCATGGCCACATCAACAACATCGAGAAATAATATATACATAGAAATCAATAATCGTCATCCAAAATTAAGTAATTCTATCATCTATCAACATATCAAATAATTCGATTCTAACATCCATGAGATCATAATTCTACTCAGAACATCTAGAGTATAATGTGTTAGTATAAAATCCAAATAATTTAAATCAACATATATCAAATTGTCTACCAGTGTCATCTAGTGTATCATAATCAAAATGTGAATCACAACATATCAATAGTCCAAATATTTGCATAGTCTATCATCTACTACTCAAAATATAATAATCAAAATGTCTAAGTATCAATCCAACAATAATATCATCATAATGAAAATAGTGTCGAAGAGGAGTGGGCACTACAAAATCATTTACTTATTTCAAACCCTTATTTCACTTGTCCAAAGAGATGAATGTTCCTTAGGATTTCTAGAACCATCATAAAGTTTTGGGGTTTTACAAAACACTCATAACACTTTCACTACAAGAGTTTAGCCACATAGATACTAGAATAACAAAAAAAAAAGTGGTATTCATATATGTTTATTGTTATATACTAAATTTTTTATCACCCAAATATTAAACACTAAATTAGACACTAAACAACCAAAAAAATGGTATCTATATATTACCACGAGATTAAATACCAAAAAAATGGTATCCATATACATTTCTTTTATACGATATTTTTGTATAAAGACTTGAGATTAAACACCAAATTAGATTCCATACAACTTTTTGTATCCATATATGTTTCTTATTATATAGCACCATTTTTATCACCATGAGAATAAATATCAAGTTAGATATTATACAACCAAATTTTGTGGTATCCGTATATGTCTCTTGCTATATAAAATATTAAAAACATAATTACACATGCAAATCATTATGTCATATAATGATATAGTAATATATCTTTATGAACATATTAATCAAATATATCTCGAGGCATATATGGCAGAGGGAAAGCACATTTGATCTAGTGGGAGACCCACCCAGTGGGGGACCCATATGCATGGTTGAGTGTGAATTTCACATCCTAATTTGATGCGATGTGTTATGTTTCTTGTTATATATTTTTTCATCATAAGATTAAATACCAAATTAGATAGACATGAGAAATAGTACTAAATAATGTAATAAAGTTATTATTAAATGTGTATTTATCATATAATGATATTAATTCTTTAAACATATTAATCAAATATATCTAAGCATATATGGCGAGGGAAAGCACATTTGATCCAATGGGTTGGGAGACCCAAGTGGGGACCATATGCATGGTTGAGTGTGAATTTACACATCCCAATTTGATGTGATATGTGTTATGTTTCTTGTCATATAAAACCATTTTTTCATCACCCTAAGATTAAATACCAAATTAGATAGACACGAGAAATAATACTAATGAATGTAATAAAGTTATTATTGAATGTGTATGTGAAAAATCTAAGATAAGAACCTTGAAAGTGATATCTCTCGGCATATTTAAAATAGGTGTATTTAAGGTATTTATACTAGTGTATTATTATTACGTTGATGGGAATTCTACAATGAAAATGGAATTTAAAAATAGCGGATTATGATGTAGTCACTTTATCATTTTATGTCCAGCTTTAAATATGACATCCATATGATCATCACTTTAAATTTTTCTTTTTATGTAGGGAAATAAATTA
Organism: Taxus wallichiana var. yunnanensis; assembly: GCA_018340775.1. Taxonomy (NCBI): domain Eukaryota; kingdom Viridiplantae; phylum Streptophyta; class Pinopsida; order Cupressales; family Taxaceae; genus Taxus; species Taxus wallichiana. The sequence continues at coordinate 603,233,694 of CM031242.1, read as the reverse complement.
ATAAACCATAATATCGTTGTCATATGGTGGAATTTGGAGTCCTTTTTTACTAGGAATATTTTTTGACTTTGAAATAGGGGTGTATATAGATATAAGAGACATAAAATATTTCTAAAAAATTACTTCATTCAAATGTATACACCATTTTTAAAATAATAATAATAATAATACTAGTAACACTAGAGGTGACCTTATTTGAGGGACCATTCACTAGAAAAAAATTGCATTTCAATAGGCATTTTTATGAAGACATTTTTGGGATGTTGTTAAAGGGGGTTGACTTACTAACATCCCCACTAATTTAATATAAATAGAATTAAATATGATTTCAAAGTAACTAATGTAACAAATGATATTCAATTGATAAAACACAATAATATATGAGAAATAATGATTCAAAGTTATGAAACCCTAACAAGTGAAATAAAAGAGGTGACTTAGTTGATTCTCGAGTGATTTGGAAGTGATTAGAACTATCATAATGTTGGATCTAGTTGAAATGATGTCACAATGGCTTACAGAGACTTATGGGACTTTGGACTATGATGGATAAAAGCACCCACTGAGGACATGAGTGCTCAGGAGCTAGTGTCCATTTTGGGTGCTAGTGATTATGTGAATATTTAGGATCTTCTTTTTCTGTGTTTGAATTTGGAGCCCCTTTTTTAATCTCCACTACTAATATTATGTTATACATATTCTCCAAAACAAAATTTCATCTATTTAAAACTTATTAAACAAAAAAACAAAATACATTTGAGAAAATTAAGAAACCTATATGGCAAATTATGAAACTAAAATTAAAATGCCAAAAAACATTTGAAAAATTATGATCACATGTATGAAAACTACGAAAAATAAACTATATTTTTCTACCTAATTCAAATTCGCACAAATTATTTGGTAAGGGTTTGGGTATCGCTTTTTCTATGTTGTATTTTCCATAACACACCCCTAATTTCATAAATGAAATAAATGAATCCTTTGGCCTTTCCCAAGTCTATTCGAATTTTGACCTTAGTTTTGCTTCATCTTGAGCACAATCCCCCATTCACAAACATCACCATGCCTTAATTATATTTTCATAGCTTTCATAACTATTATCTCTTGAACCCTTTTATGAATACGCCTATCTTCTCCTATTGTGAAAATCACCCCCACATTATCAAGAAATATTTACATCCACTCATTTGATATCGTGTAAAGTTCTTTCGTGTGTGCTATTGTGGAAGCCTATTTTACAATCACCTTTAATCATTCTCATGTCCTCTTATAACATTCATGTCTATTTTGAGGAATTTTTTGGTCCCCTTCATGTCCAAATAAGCTTCCACATAATCCTATTGTGCAAATTCATCAAAATCTTGTAAACCCCTAAATTATTTGTGCCACTTGCTTACCTAATGTCGCACAAATCCATTATGACCTCTTATTCATTCCCACATTTAACATGTATAAATATCCTTCCTCATTGATAAGTATTTTATTCCTCACACAAAAAAAATCCCTCGTTGCATAATCATGTGAATACATCCCACACTAAGTACTTATCCCAGAAACTATTATGGTCTCTCGAACTTGTGCACATGAATCCATGATTGGGAGGAATGTTGGGTAGAGTTCCCAAGTATTTATGCAAATCAATACTTTTTGGCACACTATTGTGTCCCCCATGTCCATTTTTAATTTTTTCAAAGGGAAAAAGGGACACCAGGGTCTCCAAGTGCGTATTTTCCACTTTTGGAAGTTGGGTATCACCATTGCACTGTTAAAAATAGCCTATCGGAGTGCCTTTTTCTCCCCGAGAACTTCCCTTGGTGTTTCCTAGGCAAATCATATATCATTTTGACTCCAAAGGTTTAATGAAAACATTTTCATCATTTTTTAGGAGACAATTCTTCCTTAAATATAAAATTTAACCCCTTTTAATTATGGTCATGAGTGGTTCCTGGAAGGTTAAACTGCTACTAATGAAAAATATTCCTTTTTACAACTCAACCTATGGAACATGTATAGGGTCCCATTTTATCCACTTTGGAATTTAAATCAGCTTCCAAATTCTCCTTAGAACTCCCATAATCTTTAGTTGAATCTTCATCGATCGAAGGTCTATATCTCGCACTCACGAGCCCATATCGTAAATATGCTCATTAGAATATTTTGAAACCTATTGAAAAATGAAGTATGCATCCTTAGATTTACAACGAGTATCTGATTTCTTTCCAACTCCTCCCGAGGATCTTGATATATATAGAACAAGTCAAGTAGCTTTTTCACGTCTTTCATTTCCTTATACCATGCTAAAAATAGCCCGATATTACATAACTTGTTCATAAACCTAATTTTTCTTCCAGAACTTTCCTAAATAATCTCAATGCATCTTTTATCTCATCTACACAACTCCTAGGTGGATTTTTCCTCAGCAGTCATCTTCTAAGGGTATCCGCTTAATGTGAAAAAACTTGAAAATAAGCCTTTTTGGGCCTCTCGGGAGCAATTCCTTCTAAATGGTTATGAATAAATCCATGAATCACCTCCCTGCACATGAAACACTCTTGAAAATAACATTATCACATTCCTCTTGGCCATTATAAGGGTAACACAATAATTGAGTTAGCATGAGGATACAGTTTACATTGACCGGGAGGATTTTCAAATGTGGGCTAGGTTGTCATGACAATTTTTTGAATTTTTCATGCTAAATATTTTTCATGACAACATCTCTATACTAAAAACTAATTTCATTACTATTACTACAAGCACCATTTCAATCAACATTTACTTACTTTTGAATATAGACTCTTTCCCTACATAGTTTCCATTACTCAATCTCTCAAATCTCTCTTACCAATTACTTTCGACTCAAATGATTCCACTTCTTTCCATCCATTTTATTGAAAGGGGTAACTATATGGGTTGGCTATGTAATGCCACATTCCTTCTTATACAAATCAATACACAAATCTAATGACTAAATGTTCAACTCCATCTACAAAGATGCACTAAATTCCAAAATTACTAGATTACAAATGAAAGAACCATTACATTTATCATAAAGCACGGGAAACAATTATAAAAACTCATAACCACAAATAAAATAGTTAATAATATACACCTATATAGTGCATGGTAAGGGTATGAGGTGTCATCCCCTTTCAACTTTGTAGGATTTTTCAAATTTTGGGACCAAGATTTCTATGCACCGGTGTGGACCCATAAGAGGGGAAGTGTTATTTTGGGTCAATAGAAATATTTTTTTGAAACTCTTATTTTGGTAATGGGACAACATTTTCCCATCCTATATTCCTTTGGAGTAGGGACACCCAATTCCCACTCAACTTTAAATCACCTATCGGGGATTGATTACCCCAATTTTGCACACAATCTCTATATATCCAAGTACACTTTTTTCACCTATGACATGTTTTGACACCTACGACCTTTCGCTTTCACCTTTTTCTTAGATTGTTCCTTTGAATGGTTGACAAAACAGATAGGGTAATGGGTGTAGGAGGAATACCTGTTCAAATGTCAGTTGATGGGTTGTTGTGTGCGTATGACTTCTGAATCCACAGCTGACTATGAGAGCTTCCTTTTGGCTAGGAGGAACTACTTGTAATGAAAACAATATCACCGAAAGCATTAAACAATATGGGCGGTGAACCCGCTTAGCGTGAAACTAGATCCGGAAGTATGGTACTTCCTAGATGGTTGTCAGTCCATTGTTTTAAACAAATTAATGCTAAAAACAAAGTAAATCCTATTGTTATTTTAAAATGATTTAGGTATCTCACTTAAAACACAATAAGAAATAGATCTAATCTAACAAGCTAAGCTAGAATAGAATCCACGGTCAAATGGTTGGTTCTAAGTTCTTGGTCTGATGAAAGTATTGGGTGGGTCATGGGTGAGTGAGGGTGAGGTAAAATGGGGTGGATAGGTCTCTGTTTAAAGCTATGTAGGCAAACACAGAGACCGCATCGGTCGGGTGACCGACCGCGGTTAGATACAACTGGCGCGGCAAGTTCTTGTGAGATCTCGAGAAGGTCACGCGAATGGGGTTTTGGTCCCCTTTGTGATTACACAAAGGATTTAGTTGGTTGGGAGGAGGTATTAGGTGACAAGGGTAGGTTTTTACGAGGTTTTGATGGGTCTATGAAGGTAAAACACGTTGGAGATGGTCAATAAGGAGCAAGATGGACAATAGGTGGTAAAACAATGATGAAATGAATTAACCAGGGAAGTATGATATTATACTTACTTGGATGTCATTTCTGGAAGTCTGTGTGTGAAGGATGGAGGTGTTGATAATGAGTTTTGGAGGTTATAAGTGATCACCAACTAGAGAAAATATTTTGCATGGGCTACATGCACACTCCTCTTTTGCTTGGGTAGATCGAGAATGTGGCTAGGATGGTCGTAAGGAAGATGTTCAATCTCCTTCTTTGGATGCGAGTTCTTGCTGGAATTGGCTCTCTAAAGATGCGTTATCTTTTTGAGATCTCATTCTTGCTCATCAACTTTCTTGCTCCCGATGTTTTCCAACCTTGAGAATAAGGTAGTTTAGGAGTTAAAAAGGGGAACCAACAAGTGGTCCACCTCACCGGCGATGGTTAGGGTGGTAACCGACATCGGTCCAAAGGCGGGATTTTCTAGGTTTGCCAAACTTAGGAGAGATCCTCCTGATTTCCTTGGATCTCGTGTCGTTATCCCATGGATTAGACCGGGAGCTTCGTGAGCATGCAAAATGTGGTTAGAGGGAGTGTAGGCCTTGATTTTTAGGGTTTCGTAAGTCTTAGTTAGTTATGGTAACTTGCTAAGAATAGGTCTTAAGGTGAGTTAGCTTAACGAGGTGTCCAAGTGAACTATATGTGTAGATATTATTTAGATAAGATATTTAAATAATAAATATAGTGTGGGTAAAGCATTAATTTAATTAAATTAATACTAGTGTGGTGAAGGGGGCCATGGCTAGGTGAAAGTGATGAAGGGTACTTATATGTCAAAGGGCGAAGGGGGAGTGTGACCTAATTTTAGTGTCTACATTTTTCCCCTTTTTGTTGCGTGGCTTGTATTGCTAAGCGATGCTAACAAAAATAAGGTGTGGTTGCCCCATGTGGGGTGAAGGTGATCCCCCTCAAACCAGGAACTGATGAAGTAGCCGGGTGAAGTGGTGAGTGGTTTGATAAAAGGTAAATGTGAGGAAAAGGGAAGTGGGTGTAGGGGTTTATGTAAGCAATCTAGGTAATGGGTTAGGGTCAAAGGTAGTAATAGTCAAACACACGCACACGTATAAACTGCAGCACACTACTAGGTTGAAGAGCAGGAAAAATCTACATCGTCTAAGGTTGATAGGTTTATCCAAACAAGGGTGAAGTGAATCTGGTATCCAAGGTATAGGATAAGGTCGGAAACACAACGTAGGTTAGGTGCAGGAATGTTTAGGTATGTTCCAGTACACCCAAGGTAGGGTCAGGATAAATGGTCATGGCAATAGGCTAGGTAAGGTCATTAGGTCAATTAACATAGGTAACAGTGCCACAAGGTATAGCGAACACATGAGGTCAAAGGTCACTAGCGATGGTCCAGGTCTAAATATCGAGATCACGACACGGGTAAGGCCGAGGTAGGGGTAAAATAATAAGGCGTCAACAGTGGACGTGAGGAGGTTGAAGAGGGTGGAGGGCCAGAGGTGAAGGTAAAATGGTCCAGGTAGGTGTATGGGGGCAAAAGAAAAGGGAGGTAAGGAAAATGAGGTAAATGAGGGGGTAATGAGTACGCAGGGTAACCGACATCGGTCGTAATGAACCGATGATGGTGTAGGGTAACCGACGGCGGTAGTCTAGGGCAACAGACGGTGGCGAAGTAGCGTTAAGGGTTAACCAACATTGGTCGAGTCGGGTAGGGTATAAAAAGTGGATAACCCGCATTTGAAAATTCATTTGTGCATGTGGAAAAGTAGAAAAGGACAAGAAGAGAGAAAAGAAGAAAAGGACAAGAGAGTATAGCAGAGGAGCTTGGTTGGCAAGCCACATAGGAGAGAGTGGGTGATTGAGAGGTGGGGCCAGTGTGTGTGAGTAGGTGGCACAATTCATGTGGCTGAGGAGTGTTGGTTGAGTGGAGGATGGCGAGAGGGGCCGAGGGGCTTGAGAGGAGGCAAAGACGGGGCGGAGGTTCCACCACGATGGCGGAAGCGAGATCAGGTAGGATGTGAACTTTTGAGTTTGATGTGTGAATGAATGTGATGTAAGATGAAGAAAAATATATAATAACATATTGGGGTATTTGTGAGGGGGAATTACAAAAAAAGGAAAAGGGAGGCAAAAGGGAATAGTGGATGGTAAGGGGTAGAGTAAAAAGGGGAAGATAGGAACAATGAAGAGTGTAGAGAGGGATCTGGGTCGTGTGAACATCAAACTTTCCAAAAAATAGGGTTGGAAAGTCGAGCCAAGTGGGGCGACTTGATGACCGACGTCGGTTGGTCGGGTGGCGATGGCGATGGGTAGTGACCAAAGGTGCGGCCACAAGAATAGTGATTGGTGCCATTAAAGGGAGACCATGGTCGGTCAGGGGAAACCAGGGTCGGTTATTCGTAAGTGGAGATTGGGATAAAAAGGGTAAGGGGAGGGTGGAAAAATAGGGTAGGTGGATAAAGGGTGAGGGTGGGAAAATAGGGTAGGTGGGTAAAGGGTGAGGGTGGGTCGTAGGTGAGGGTAGGGTAGGTAGTGTCGGTGAATGGGTTTGGGTAGGTAGTGTTGGGTGAATGGGTTTGGGTAGGTGTGGGTGAGGGTGAGGGTAGATAGGTTAAGGCAGATGGGTGTGGGTAGGTGTGGTTGAGGGATTGGGTAGATAGGTTCGGGTAGATGGGTTAAAAATAAGGTAGGATGGGAAGGTGGACTAAATACATTGTTTTTGTGGGATGCAGGTGAGAGACGAGCTATGGATGAGAGCCTGGGTGCCACCCTTGTTATTGAGAGTATGGGTGAGCGCGACGAGGTGGAGTGGTAGCATGTGGCGAGGTTGGATTGATAGGGGAGAGGTCTTGTCGACATGTAGTATGGGAGACGAGTCTTATGGTTACCCTCATCGATAGATGGGACTTAGGAACCAATACCTTCCATTTTCCGATGAGTGAGATGACAATCACCTTGGAGGACGTATACAGGATCCCGCGGTTGCCCATATTGGTGGCCCAGGTTTATTCTATCACATCAGAGGCATCTGAGGAGTTACTGGCACCTGTTTTTAGTGAGGGTGTAGCAGACTTGACATTCCATAGTGCTAGCATGAGCTATGGAGCGCTGTATAGAGCTCATCGAGAGGAGATGAGGTTAGTGGTACTTATGATGGAGGCAGTGTGCTGCTTCGCACTACTGGATGTAGAGGGGAGATTCCCAAGGTCACTGATGGGGGTCCTCCATGATAATATGGTACATCAGACATGATTTGCATGGGCACCTACATTGCTGACACAGGTGTATAGAGAGCTATGGGCCTACGGGTGATTGCGGAGGTTCAACATCCGTTGCATTATACTATTACATTCTTTGGCATACAAGCACATTGTTTGTGTTCAACCAATGGGGATGCCTTGGGTAGATGCATTCCCACGAGAGTTTTGAGACTAAGGTAATGGCGGTGGGTATCGGCCATATGGAGAGGCTTGAGGTGCCGAGCTACGCATGATGTAGCTTATTACATGAGGTTACTTGGAGGGTTTGTTTAGGTGGACGTCATTTGGAGACCATATGTGGGCTTCCCTTCATACGAGAGATGGAAACGGAGCTAGTTGGGCTGAATAAATCTATGGATAGAGGGGAGGAGAGTGAGAGAGCATGAACGGATACTCATAGAGTGGGTTAGACGTTAGTTTGGATTGGTCCAGGGTGTACCGCCTCCATTCCCTCAGTACTAGAGAGATGATGTGGAGAGACCTATGTCTCCACCCCGACCCACAGTGCTGATTGGATAGGAGGAGGAGCCTATAGATACTCAGATTGATGATGCTGGGGTTGCAGATGGGTACAGCAATGGTGGGTGGCATAGCTGAGAGCCGTGCCACCAAGGCTAAGGTAGCCAGACTTAGCCACAATTACAGCTTCAGAGAGATGCCCTACAGGGGTAGGTGGTGACATTGGTGACATAGCTTAGGATCATGTAAGGGCAGCCGACAGACGAGGCATAGCCGCCACATTATAGGCCCAAATAGTGACGTTGCAGGCTCAAGCCGGGCAGGGACAAAGCAAGCACAAGCGGAGGTAGGGGAGATGGTGATGGAGAGGAGGTAGGCAGAGATGGAGGGTAGGTAGCCACCCTATAGGTGCAGGTTTAGGCTTTATAGGGCTAGTTGGCCATGACACAAGGATAGGTTACGGGTCTGCCAGGGCCATCCGACAAAGAGCATATAGGCACAAGAACAAATTCCAAGGTGACTTAGGTTCTAAGCTTGCAAAGACAGGTTCGTGTAGGTTCAGTGGACAAGGTCCCATTATACAGTACTACACACGTGTAATGTGACCCATGGCACCTCCACGATAGTGCCCATGGCCTGATTCGAGAGATGCCCTAGGAGAGGCACAATATCACCATGATCATTTGTTAGTTTTGGGCTAGATGTACCCTCCTATGCTGAGTACAGAGCACAAAAGGCCTCCAGTGAGAGGACTAGATCCTGCACTCACAGTGTGGAGAGTATAGGGGCCGGTGAGCCCAAGGGGACAGGGTCGTGGTGAGGTCACTAGTGTACAGAGGCCAGCCCCAGGTGAGGGCCATCAGCAGGAGGTGAGGCAAGTGTCGGGCCCCAGACAGGTGCGGCAGAGGGGTCTGGAGAGACATAGGCATAGGGAGCATTCCCCAACATCAGATGGGGAGATGATTGACCTGTTGTGGACCGGCCTACGTGCCAAGTCATTTTTGTATGTATGATATATGAGACTGGCCTGCGTGCCGAAGAGGTATTGTATTTTTTTTTTGTTCATGATACTGGCCTGTGAGCTGAAGACATTTTTGTATTGATTATAGTGGTGTACATGATACCGGCTTGCGAGCCGATGATGATTATTTATAGCATATCAGCCTGTGTGCTGACATTTTTGAGATGATAGCCATGATGAGACATGCATGTTTATTGAGATACACATTTATGTGATACGGGTGTACATTGTATGGAGACACACATGTATATATGAGGAGATAGATGATATTCAAGTGATTTTGTTGTGATGTGTATGAGTTTTACTTTACTTATGATATGGATGGATACTAGATGATCTTGGCATGATCGAGTTAGGTCAGTGTAGGCATGGATTGAGTCAGGTCGGTTTAGGCATGGATCGAGTCAGGTCAGTTTAGGCATGGATCAAGTCAGTCGATGTTAGGCATGGATTGAGTTAGGTCGGTTTAGGCATGGATCGAGTTAGGTCGGTTTAGGCATGGATTGAGTTAGGTCGGTTTAGGCATGGATTGAGTCAGGTCGGTTTAGGCATGGATCGAGTCAGGTCGGTTTAGGCATGGATGTTTATTTTGGTATTTTGGTAACAAAGGGCAATGTAAATGCATGAGATGGTATAAAATGTGAAAAATGTTGGTTATGTATGAAAATGTGAAATAAGTGGTAAAGGTTATGTGGGATATGGTGCAAATGTTGAGGTTTTGATAGAACAGAAATCGTAAAGGTAGGGAAAATGGTTAGGGTAAAGAGTGGTCGAGCTAACCCTCCAAGGCCCCATGCCCTAGAAGTGCTGCCTACATAGTCCCGTCAAAAAGGGACCTCAGACCCATGTAGTTCTCCCATAAGCTAGGGAAGAAAGATGATAATGAGTTAGTAGGTTTTTAGGCATGTACTGGGTTTTAGGTTTAATGGGTGTGGGTATATTATAGGTAAAATGATGCGTGTGAAGGCGATTATGGTGAAAGGGGAGGGCTACCCCCAAAGGTAAGCAACAAGGACCAATTCTTGCATAAGGTAATCGTAACGTAAACAAAGACAACTTAAAAGATAAGAGGGGGCCATAGAGCCACCTGATTGGGTATGATCCTATTGAGTAGATCATACCTTGGAGGAGGTGATAAACACAAGACCCAAAAGGCACAACACAATTAATGCAGCTTCTATAATGAAGGTAGTCGGGAGGATCACCAAATGTCTAAATTCCAAGATGTCCCTTGAGGCAAATCAAGAAATGAGGGTAGAAATGGTAAGGTGGGTAAAAGGTAGTTAATTTGATATGTTTGAGTGATATGGCTTTTGGGAAAGAGGTCCTAGCTCACAATGGGCAAGTCCATGACTGAAAAGTTCTATTTCTTGTGATAGACCAAGTGATGTAGGAAGTCTATATGGGATAAATAATATGGTACTCCTTGAGGTCTTCGTGAAGCCGATCGATGCGGAAGCTTCGGTTTGATCATTTTTTTGAAAGCTTCACATAGTTGTCCTTCGAGGGAGCAAGTCTATTTATAGTAGCAATTTGGTCGAGAGGAAGATGTCCTTTTGAGGGAGTCATCTTTTTATTAGAAGTTTGACTCAAGGAGTTTGGTCCCATTGGAGGTCTTTGAAATCATGGACAAGACCAAGGTGAAGGATAGGACTCTTGTTCAAAAGGAAAGGTGGAACAACCATGGGATCTCATCTAAAGATAGACAAAAAGTATCCATGAGAATCATGCTATGTGCGATGTTGTGTTACACGTATTCAAGAGTAGATAACAAGTGACAGTGTACTCACATGATTTTTGTTTAATCGTTAAGGAGGTGTATGAAGTGGATAGTGCTCAAGGGCGATCTTGTAAAGAGAAAAAGGGTGAGGTAGGACAATGAGTCAACAATAGAATGGTATAAGATGTAATGCATTAAGGGCTCGTGTTCGGAGTTTACCCTCAAGTGAGGACAAACGATAGACACCGATCCATAGGAATGAGTAACAATGTAGGGTCCAAGCCAATTAGGAGTAAATTTTCCCATTTACTTGTCTCCACTTTGGTTACGTGTTGATTTTCTTTCAAAACAAGGTCACCAACTTGGAAGGTTCATTCATGAACATGTTTTTCATAAGCACGCTTGATACGTTGTTGAAAAACTCAAGGTGATCCAGAGCGTTAAGATGACATTCGTCTAATAACTCTAGTCAAAGTGCCAAGTGATCCCGATGAAAGTCATCATCGGTAAGCATGTCATGAAGAGAAATACAGAGTGAGGGATCTGGACTTCAAGAGGTAGAACAACCTCTATACCATAGACCCGAGAGAAAGGGTGTAGCCGCAGAGGCAAAGTGTGAATACTAGTACGGTATGCCCATAGGGCAAAGGAATGTGCGTATGCCAATCTTTCCTAGTATCGTCAACTACTTTCATGAGAATTTTTTGAGGGTTTTGTTAGTGGATTTGGCTTGGCCGTTGGTTTGAGGGTAATAAGGTGAGGAGAAACCAAGCTAGATGTCGAAGGCATCGCAAATTTTTGCAATGTTTTGTTTTTGAATTACTTTCCATTATCAGTGATGAGGTGATGAGGGACACCGAAGTGACAAATGATGTGATGGTTAATAAACTCACATATTTTCTCGACTTTCGTGGAGATAAGTGGTATGGCTTCTACCTATTTTGTGTAGTATTCGGTGGCAGCTTATGATCCATTGATGGCATTGGGAAGAATGAGGATTGATTTCTCCGACAAGATCCAAACCCCATTGAGAGAAGGGCCAAAGGTCACGAGCGACCTGTAAGGCATGACTGGGTGTGTGATGAAGGTTGGAATGTTGTTGACATTTCACGCAACATTTGACATAGTCACAACAATCGTGGTTAAGGGTTGGCAATAATAATAGCCAAGGAGAATAATACGCTTAAGAACAAAGAAGACCACTAAAGTGGCCTCCACATATGCCATCATGAACTTCTTTAATGGTGTAAGGAATTTCAGAGATGGTGAGGCATCGTAAGAGAATACCGTCAAAGCTACGTTTATAGAGAAGGCCACCCATGAAGACATAATGAGAGGCATTTTTTAGAAAAGGCGCATTGTCCATTACGTGTGAGATCAGGAGGCAAAATAGAAAGGGAAAGGTAGTCCACAAGCTGCTTATACCAAAGATCTGGTGTGTTCAGTGAGGTAGTGTGGATGAGGTTAATACAACAAGATTTATAAGAAGGTCTTGGTATGCGTTTTACGGTAACAAAGATGTCTGAATCGTCAGCAAAGCGGGTATTTGAGAAGCGAGGCAGGCCATGGTATCCATGAATTTATTGGTGGATCGTGGAATAGTTTGAATTTTATAGCGGTCAAAGGTAGTCAACATGATGCCAACGTAACATTTGTATTCTTGAAGTATTTCATTATGACACTGATAAACACCATTGACTTGGTTTACTACTAGTTAAGAATCACCAAAGATATTAATGGACTTAACGTCTAAGGTATATGCAAATCATGAGACCCAATACGAGCGCTTCATATTCGGCAATATTGTTGGTGCATTCGAAGTCGAGTTTAAATGATAAGGGAATGGGTTCACCATCAAGAGGAATGAGGATAATGCCTGTACCACCCCCATGCTGAAATTTGGAACCATCAACGAATAAGGTCATTTGGTAAGGGTTGTCATCCAAAGAGAGGTTAGCAATGGATTCGTCAAAGGAAGTTAAAATTAGAGGGTCGGTCCCCAACAATAGGTGCATCATCCAAATTGGTTGGCGATAGCTTGGCCTTTAATGGACTTTTGGTGGATGAGTTCGAGGTCAAGATTGGCTAAAAGCATAAGCCATCACGTGGTACGCTGATTTTGATAAGGTTTAGCGTACATGATGTGTAAAGGGTCGATGTTGGTCATGACATAGGTTTTGTGGTTGAGTAGGTAATAGCGGAGTTTGCAGGTAAACGAAAACTAAGGCTAAGCAAAGTTTTTCAGGTGAGTGTATCGGGTTTCGTAGTCTAGAAGGGCACAAATTTATATAATAAATTGCCCGCTCCCTATGTTGTTCATCACGACATAGGAAATCAGCGAAACTTGAACTTCATCTAATAATTTGGCATACATATGCTCAAAATTTGACAAAGTGATAATAATAATTACCATAGAGATCATAATCTATTTTATAAACTACTAATTATTTTTTGAAAATGGTGGAGATTAAGATGCTCAAATGTGATGTGCACACAAAGTATGTCTTTTTGTCAAAAAGATAAGAACCTATTTTGTGTGCGCCCCTCCTTTCTCGCACCAAAACATATGCACATGTTTTGGAAAGAAAATAAGGCACTAGTAAAATAAATTATGGATGAAATCCTTAAAATAATCATATTTTAGAAAGAATTATATCGTCACTAAGGTAAAACCAAGCTTGACATTGTAGTATATATTTTTTTGAATATTATGTTATAACACATGAGATATTGGGGTGTACACATGATATTTTGATGTTTTTCTGTCAAACATGGATTTATTCATGGATTACATAGTCCAAACCTTAGGTTTGGATATCCAAGGAAAATCCAAGCCTATGGATTGGGTATTTCAAACACCAAAAAGATGAAACACGCTCGAGCTATAACGCGAGCGCATTATAACGCACTCACATTCCTCGTTTGCTATGTGGTATATGTGTGTGGGGGAGGGATATATTTATTAAAATAAATGGTTTAAGTATAATTTTTTCATTTATTAATATTATACTAAATATAAGATATTAGGGTCACTCTACACCTTATGGAACTAGTCTCATAGCTCCATCAATCACAGTTTAGAAGATATTTTTTTATATTATAATATGGTCAGTATCTAGGTATTTTTCAAGATTTCAGCATTCAATCTAAAGCTTTAGGGTTTAAATTCTATAATTGATGTACATTTTGGGAAATAATATAGTCATTGTTTAGTTTTGGGGCCTTCTTGATTCGTTATTGACATTTGTAGGAGTTTTATATGTGTCAAAATTAGAATTTACAAACCTCACAACTCCCAAAGGTAGTGACAATTGATCCAATATATGGACTCATTAATTTTCCCATGAGCATGGAGTTGAATTTCTAATTTCATCTTAAAATATGGTAGAATCATAATATGGATGAGTACCTACTTTACAAGCTTAGGGAATGCATCTTTAAGAGGACCACTCAAGTAATCCTCACAATCAACAATGTAAGGGAGTGACCTTAGTTCCCATGTTGGCATGTATATAATCCTTTGATTCTTATAATATAGATTAACAATAAGTAAGGCATGGGCAAGAAGATAATCTATCTAAGGACCCAATAATATCTTCATTTGTTCAATAGAAGAATAATACATAACTTGAATAATTAGAAGCTAAAAGAGTGTATCACATTGATATATTTATAACACTCAATAAAAGTTAGGGTGGGAGTAGGTGAAAATGTGCAAAATCTTCCACACATTCATTTACTTTCTATGGAAAAAGAAACTCAGGACTTTCATCAAGATTTATGCTAAGTAAATTAGTTACATTCTCACCCTAGTGTATGAGTAGGAAGGTTGATTCAAGTGCCACATACTTCATAAGCAATCAAATATACATCAACATTAAGAGAAATGCTTTTCAGATATCCTTTTGTGTTTTTTCCAAGAAACCATTGAAATAATTTCATATATGGACAAGACACCAATGAAATAATTTTGTGCATTACAAAAAGGAATTTGGTGAAATTGGTAAGAGGGTGTTGTCATGCAAAATGTATGGCATGAAAATTGAAACTTTGAGCATGAGAACTAAGCCCACAGTTGAATCTTTCACTTCCCAGTCACTGGTGTGTCCTTCCTCCGGAGAACCCGCCTCAATACCACTCGAATATAGATCAAAATAAATTATCAACCAGGTTTTAAATTTTGTTTCAATCTGTAGGGATTTTTGAATACGATGATTGATGAGTTCCTTGTGAATTGATGGAAGATAACTTCCTCTAAAGGCCTAAAACGGCCATTCTGAGCTAATCAAACACCCTCTGGGAGAGTTCAAGAAATATATTAAGCATCAAGAGGTGATATCAGGAATCTTGGAATTGTTGGAGGAAATTTATGAAGATTTAGGAAAGGTTTTCTCATTCAAGGACAATCTTCTCAACAACAGGTTTTCTAGGTGCATGAAACAAACAGCTCTAATGGTGAAATTTGGCTTCTCCGAATGATTTTGGGAGATTTGTAAGGATTTATGAGGAAAACAATAGGCACTAGAAAGATATGTGAATCTTATACATGTTGGTAACATCCATTTTTCTCTAAGACTTAAAGGTTTCATGAAGAATTTAAAAATAGTGCACTGCTCCTTTCGGTTCAAAAACGGCCCTAAAATTTCTAGCTCTAGAGAGATGATCACCACATGGTGATAGATGAATATTTGTAAATGTTGTTAAGTACCTCTCGAGAATGGGTATATTCATAAATAGACTATTATTTACCATGGGTGAGGATCTCATGAGGATGGGACCAAATTTTGTGAGTTGAAAACACCTTCCTAACACCCCAGATTGTGTTTTTGAGTGACGAAACTTCTAACATGAAAGGGTGGTAAAACCTGATTCACCATGAGTTGAAAGCATGTTTCTACAACCTCAAGTGATGACTTAAGTGTGTAGAAACACTGTTATGAGATCTACATTTTGATGAGAACAAAATTCTCTCTAATTACAAGGCAAGAGCGAGGATCACTCTCTTACTTTTATAGGCTTCCACAATTAACCCTAGTGATCACAAATCAACTCCATGATGCTCAAACCATTTTATGATTATCTATCACTTACTAAAATAGGTATTCACCATGTAGATGGAAGGATTTCTCACTGAATGATATTCTTGTCATGTGGCCACCTGTTGGATTGAAATGAGGTGGTTGCAATTTCCTTCCTCCTTTAAAGTATGATCACACTACAAGGTTTGAATGAGTGTTTAAGAACACTACCAAGTGAGTGAAAGAAAGTGAAACTCAGACAATTTCTCATTCTTACATACATGGTGCTCTATATGAAGATCATCCTCTTACCCCTCCTGGATCCATAATTCTCCTCGGATGGAATCAACTTCAGGATACTCATACACCTCTTTTCTCATATGCCTCTCATAGAGATAGATGATGTCTTGATCCTTCACACATGATGGTCCTGAATGCCTCGGTAGCTTGACTAGCTCATCTTGGCTTATTCCTTAAAGAGGTTTAAACATGATGGAAGAGTCAAGATATGATGATCCTCAACTTACTCCATGAGCTTCCCATTTCACCTTTGAACATGATGACACCCTTTTTAACTTCATAATTCACTTCCCTGACCAAGATGTCACATGAGTGGAAACATGCTTATATTATCTAGACACATCTTTGCTTGATTTCTCCTCATAGAAATAGGTTTCCTCAACTATATGGAAATATTAATATCTGAATGAGACTTAAAGGAATGTTTTAGGGTGAGATCCATCTTCTTGAACTCCAACTGCATTGAAGCACTGTGAAAGTCACTCCCTAAATTGTAAGATGTGATCACATCACTGAGTATTGATTAAGTGTTTAGAAAAAATTTAAGATATATTCACCATTTACAAGCTTGATATGAATACCATAACCATTCATGGTGATCCTTTCTCATCATTCACATGATGATCATTCCTTTGATGACTTGAATTTCAATGAGGTTCTTGATGTTTCAGATCCTTCACAGACCTCATGATTCTCTTGATTACACTCATTATCCAAGTGACTGTCTATTACACATTTTGATGCATATTTTTTTTCCTCTAAACTCATTTGGGAACTCCTGGAATCTTCCATAGAAGACAACATTCACCATTGAAGCTCTCATTCCCTACACCCTGAATACCCGATGTTGAACAAATGGATCCTAAATGATATTTTCTTTCCTAAATTACTTCAAAACCTTCAATTATATTCAAAATCACCCTCAGATGCTTTAGAATTTCCCTGAACATTCCCGAAGTGTGTTTACTAGCTGCAAAATGGCTAAAAATGTCCTTTTTAGGTCTCCGAAGGAAGTTATCTTTCAAATTGTGGCTTACCATATCATTTTATTATATCATTTATACTTTCTCATGCTTAGTAGGTCGGCCTTGGTGTTGGCCATAACATATGAATAGTATATATAGGGGATTTTAGGTAGTAGTTCATCATCATTTGGAGCATTTGAGTCTTATTGTATGGTTTGGAGGTTACCCCCTCGAAGTGGCGAAGCTATTCTAATTGCATATTGAGATCATTATTCTGGAATATTGTGTTATTTGGTGTTATATTTCTACTCATGATTTGAATTATACAAGTAATTTCATTACATGATTGCTAATATTACCTTTAGTGGCCTTGGATCAAAATGGATGCTCCCACAATGTAAGGATTATTCAATATTTCTAGTGCTCACTGCTTTTCCTCCTAACTCCTTATGGATCTCCCGAAATCAGTCATAGAATTCAAGGTTCACAATTCGACTACTCATTCCTTGCACTTGAAAACATGCTATTAAACAAACTATCCACTGAATTGTGAAGGAGGTGAAGATATCCTTACAATGTGCAGGTTGTATGGAGATGGCCTTGAGAAAACATGATCAATTTCCATTATTCAAACTCAACAGAGTTGTCACTACTAAATGATGGAAATGCTTTCAAGACAAGGTTGAGGCTACTAAAGACATGGTATGATCCTGATTTGCTTTGTGCATTTTTGTAAATGGATTGAGATTCTTTTGTTGACACACAATGCAATGCAGGGGTAGTATGGGGTAGGATTAGTTATTTTGAATGAATTTTGGTGGGAGATTTTAGACAAGACTAACCAAAATTTGCCAAATTCTTTGAGGACCTTTGCAAGAAATTTGTAAGACCTAAACAACAGAATGCTTCAAAGGGATTAAGGTACTCCTTCAACCAGGATATGTGCAACAAATGGAGGCCCAAATCTATGCACTCTTCCACACAATATTTGACAACCTACCACAAAATCTTGAAGCAGATGAACCAACAAAGCATCCAAAAATCTCTATTTTATCATGACCTAAGGTGCACCCAAAGGTTTACAAACAATCTCTAAATTCAAGGAAGGTAAAGTGATTTTAAATCTGTTTATCTCTTTATCAGATGAAAGCTCTTCTGAATGTGAGATTGCAAATGCCACTAAACTATCAACAAGAAATGAGACCATGTATGATCAAGAGATATTTTAAACACAAGACTGCAACAGAGCAAGAAACACAAATTGAAAACATTCTGAAACATAAGTGCATGCAAATTTTGCCAAGAGACAACACAAAATAATCTAGAATGACCAAATTTATCAACAAGGGAATGTTATAAGAACAATCTCAGAGCTTGTTGATGGCTTTACAACTGAAACCAACTCAACATGATACAAATTTGATGCAAAAAGGAATTAGAAATGGTTCTCAGGTGGTTTCTCAGAGAATGGGCTTCTTCCCATATTTTCCCATGAAATTCTAAGTTTCTCCGACCTTTTGCATGTCTCAAAACATGCATTATATAACTTTCAATTACATTTGATCCTTCTTTCCCAAGAAAATAATATGCCCAACATCAAGTTTGTTACAAAATTCCAACATGATTCACAGATAGGGACGTTTAACAAATTTGCAACAAAAGTTGCCAGGTGTTTCAAAAAAGGTGAATCATTACAAATCCTTCATCATTATCCATTGTGGAGGCACGTTTTTCATTCTCCAAGCATGCAGACCCCTTTCATTTCATTATTTCATCCTTATCATTTCAAAATTTGATTATGCAACTTCTTGATTTGATATTTCACGTTTTACACGGGCTAGGGCAAAAATTATTTCAAAAACACCTCAAATCTACAAATTGATCCTTAAAACCACTTGCATTGGTCCTTACAGGCAAAAACGACATGAATTTGCCAAAAATTTGATCAAAATTGATGCAAAATTCACATTTCCACACTTCCTGGAGCAAAAATGGTGGCCAAAATGAAAATGTATAGCTACTATTGATTTGCCTTTTTCCTTCAATCTGGGCCCTCCACGTGTCAAAATACGATTGGGAATGGATTTGGGATCACTTTTTGACTTTTTAACATTTTTGGAAAAATGGAAAAATTGACTTTTTTCTCCGCCCTCCCCCCCTTGAAATTTGGTGTTAACACGTGGCATATGGTGGGTCCCATTGAAATCACGCGGCTCAATTCTACACATTTCCACCTTTTTTTGGAATTTGGAAAATTTTCACTTTTTTCCCATGGGCCCGCACCTCCGCCTTTGTCCTTGACACGTGTCCACCTCTCTATCATCTAAGAATCCATGGGCTTATTTCATGTTTTAACCCCTTTTTTTCACCAAAGGAAAATTTCCATTTTTCTTCCACGGGGCCCACCTCCGATTTCTTCCCTCCACGCCACGTGTCTCCTTCTTTCATGGAGCCACACCTCAAATTTTCATTTAAGTCCTTTTTGCAAAAGGGAAAAATTTCCCTTTTTCCTCCTCTCACGCCCACCACTTCCTTCTACCCCCGCCACGTGTCTCCCTATGGTTTGCTTTGGACCCACTTCAAACTTTTTTAACTCTAAGTCATTTTTACAAAAAGGGAACATTCCCTTTCCTTTCCCCTTCCACTCCCCCCCTCCCCTACCACCTCTCCATTGTGACCCATGTGCCCTTTCCACACCTTTCATCCCTTTCCCCCTTCCATCGGTCCGCACTCCCACTTTCTGCCCTCCCTACCACGTGTCCACCCCTTCCATTGGTGGATGCCCTTTCTTCCCTTTTTTTTCCTTTCAAAAAAGGAAAAAATTCCTAAGTCCCCACCACCTTCCATTCCACCTTTGCATGAGAATGTGACACGTGTCCTCCTCTGGGACTCGGGGTTGCAGGGGGAAATTTGCTGAAAATTTTCCAAAAATCAAAAACACTAAGTTTTTAGAAAAAACCCATCGAATCTCATCCAACCAAAATGGCCACGTATGAGGGAAGGCTTTGAGCTTAATTTTGATGGGAAAATGACACCCGTATGACCGTAAAAAAACACAGAATTTTCCCACTGCCTCCAAAATCAATTTTTTCTTCATGGGTGAAGGATTTTTTGGTCAAAAAAAATGGAAGGTGTTTTAAAGCAATTTTCGACCATGGGGATAGATTTTTTAGGGAAAATAAGTACAAAAAAACAACCACGAGCTCCAAAGGCCGAGAAAGATGGAAAAAATGACAGAGGCCCGTGGATTTGGAAATTTAGGGCACAAAATAGGGCATACATGTATTTTTCTTTCAAAATGGGGCAAAATAATAAGTTTGTGAGCTTTTCAAAGCATCCAATCTAGAGAACAAAGTTTTCAGACCACCAAATTCAAAGAAAAATGTTTTTAGAGCACATAGAACAAAGGGGAAAGATGGGAAAATAACAGAGGATCAAAATGGGCACCAACATCGGCTCCTGCTCGGGGATGGGCACTCCCAGTGAGTGCCACAAGAACAATAAGTAGACCAAGTGCCAAAATAATCCATTGGGAAAAGGAGTCATGAGCCAAAACCACCAAAAACTAGCTGAGAACCCGACAAAAATGGCTGCCACACACCAAGGCAAACCAAAACCACAAAACACCAAAAACAGAGCAAAAACCAAACACTATACACTGTACAAGTTGGTGCATACCTCAAATTTGGGGATTAATCCAAGAAATGCTTCAGATGCCTACCATTAATAGTAGTTCAAGCAATTCCCCATCTAAATCTTTGAGAAAAAAGGTATTCTCACCAATTCTGATATCAATGGAGTAAGGGCCCATCCATAATGCATCAAATTTTCCATGTTTTCCCTTATCTTCATTTCTGTTGTCCCATAACAAAACCAGATCTCCAATATTGAAGGCCCTAGGAGTGACCTTCTTGTCAAACAATCTTTTCAACTTCTCTCTAAATCTGACATGCCTCTGGTGGGATGCTCTTCTCTCTTCATCTAGCTCCACAATCTGATTAATCCTTGCTTCATATGGACTGACCTCTTGATCTTCAAGTTGTTGAACAAACTGAAATGAAGATAATTGTAGATGTAAGGGCAGCAAGAGCTTGAGTTCCATACACCAACTCAAATGGGCTCTTACCAGTAGCTCTCTTGTAGTGATTCTATCAGCCCAAACTACAAATTTCAGTTGTTCACCCCATTTTCTCTTGTTCAACTCCAAGGTCCTCCTAATGATCTTCAATAAGTTCTTATTGTTGACTCAGCTTGTCCATTCCTTGGGGGTTATAGTTTGAAGAATAAGTCAGATTGGTTCCATACTCCTTGCACATTTCCATCAAAGGTTTAGCTCTGAAACACATGGCATTATCAGCCACAATCTTGACTAGCACACCAAATCTGCATATGATATTATTCAACAAGAAGTCCATAACAACTTGGTGTGTTGCTTTCTTGGTGGGGATTTCCTCTACCCACTTGGTGAAGTAATATGTGGCTACAAGGATCCATTTATGTCCAACACTAGAAGGGTCTGAAATCTCACCAATGAAGTCCATCCCCCATTGTTTGAAAGGAGCTTCAATTGATACATGCTGCAAAGGAAGGGAGCCTAAAGCTTTCATTCTTCCAGAGAAATGCTGGCAACTTTCACATTTTCTAATCAACATGGTTGCATCTTTGAAGAGAGTAGGCCACCAATAACCAGCTCTCAAAACTTTGTGTGTTATAACCCTTCCAAAAAAGTGTCCTCCACAAACTCCCCCATGGAAATCAACAATTACTTTGGGAGCTTCATCTTCAGTTATACATTTCAAGAGGACACCTTCAGGGTTCTTCCAAGCCAGCCCAAAGTCAGTGATGATGTATTTTTGAGAAGCCAACTTGAGGGCTCTTTTCTGATTTTTATTTAAATGATCAGACAACATAGGTGTCTGAGGTAAAATATTATATCCTTGTACCACTCAAAACTTACCAATTTCCCAAGAACATCTACCCTTTCTTCCTCTACTTCATTCACTTCCACAATCTGCAAGTTGCTCTCAGCCATGAGCTTAGCAAGACCCAAACCTCTTACTAACTTTGTGGTTTGGATGTCCATATCATACTCCTACAGTTTGTTCACCCATCTACATCTTTTACTTGAGATCTCCATCTCTGATAAGATGTCTTTTACCATGGTGTGGGGAACATAAGCAACAACTTTTGAACTTAAGATATAAGGCCTGAAAACCTTTGTTGCTTTCACCAAGGCAAATGCTTGTTTTTCCATGATTGTATATTTCAACTCAACAGACTTGTAAAGCCTTGCTAAAGAAGGCAATAGGCCTCTCAGCCCCATCTTCATCCTTTTGGAGCAAAACAGATGCAATAGTATTTTCAGAAGCAAAGGAGAAGATTTGGAAAGGCTTCTTGTAATTCGGAGCTGCCAAGATAGGTGCATGTTTAAGTGCCTCTTTGATTCCTTCAAAATCCTAAATAGCAGCCTCCTCCCATTTGATAACTTGATCTTTCTTTAACATGCATGTGATAGGAAGAGTCAACTCAGCAAAATTGACACAAACCTTCTAATGAAATTGATCTTCCCAAAGAAAGATTGGATGCCCTTCTTCATTCTTGAATTGGCACCTTGCTGATTGCTTCTACTCTCTCAGGGTCAATCATGACACCAGCCTTTGAAACAATATGACCAAGCAGCTTGGCCTTTTTCACCCCAAAGTGACACTTCTTTGGATTGAGAGAGATTCCAAATTCTCTACATCTGATCAACATTCTTTCCAAATGTTGCAAGTGATCTTTTCTGCTCCTTGAAAACACAATCACATCATCCTGATAAACTGCAATGAAGTCATTTATATAACTAGAAAAAGCAACATCCATTGCTCTTTGGAAGGTAGCTCCAACATTCATGAGACCAAAAGGCATTCTCACATAAACATATGTTCCCCAAGGAGTGGTAAAGGTAGTTTTAAATCTTTCTGACTCCTTGACAACAACCTGATTGTAGCCAGAGAAACCATCCAAGGTGGACAACAATTCAGATCCAGTCACTAACTAGCAGCATGTTCTCCATGTTTGGAAAAGGATAATTGTCTTTCAATGAAGCTCTATTCAGATTTCTGAAGTCTACACAAAGTCTGATATCTCCATTCTTCTTTTTGACTAGCACAAGGTTTGCAACCCAAGATGAATACCTTGTGGGCTGAATGATCCCTCCCTCCTTTAGTTTCTTCAATTCATCTTGCATTTTCATGGAGAGGAGTGGATTAATTGGCCTTTTCTTCTATCTAAATGGTTTGGCATTTTTCTCAAGAGGGATCTCATGTTGGAACAAGTCTTCTCTATATGCTTTCAGCTCTGAATATGACCAGCAAGACAGTCTTGATATTGTTTTAACAATTGAGGTAGGACTATTTTTCTTCCTTGCTTAAACTGCTACCCAACCAAACTCTCCTTGGTTTTTCCTTTGTTCCCAAGTTATGCTCTTCCACATCCCTTGAGGTAGATATGTTTCTATTGATGATGCAATCAACCTTGTCAAAATTTGACTCAAGAGCAACAAGACCTCTAGGAATGGTGTTAGTTTTCAATTGGATAATATCCTTTCCAAACAAAGTCTCTCTTCCTTCAGTCATACATACCATTGGTTCCCAATCAATATTCTGATCTACAAACTCACCTTGATTTTGTAAGAACCTTTTCACTTGAGCATCATCATTAAACACTTGCCAATGCTTGATGTTGTCAGGGACAACTGGCCTAGTTAACACTTCAACATTGTACTCACAATAAGGTGAAATGGTGCAATCTCCAAATCTTGATCCCAACACTACCAACTTGTCAAGCAAGCAACATTGAAACTTCTATCATGGTGCACAATATTGAAGGAATCAAACATCTCAATTAGATCCCAAACTACATGCTTATACTTGTTTCATCCGCTGATTTTTTGTAGCATACAATTTTCTTATTTGTTTGACAACTAGCTCTAAATCTCCTTTTGCAATGATGTCCTTGACACCATACTTCCATGCAATTCTCAGACCCAACAACAAGGCTTCATACTCAACAATGTTGTTAGTACATTCAAAATTAAGCTTGAAGGAAAAAAAAATTCTTCCAAGCTAGGAGAAATCAGAATTATACCAACACCATTTCCAAATTTGGAGCAAGCTCCATCAAATAGCAAGGTCCAAGGAGAACTTACCTATTCAAGGCACTTTGACTGATCCATCTTGTGTTCTTTTCCATCAAAAACCCAATAAAATTATCAACATCAACATCAACAAATAATACTTCATAAGAAGCATTGTTTGGGTCCTCAATTAGATGCAACATCTTCTTTTCTCCATAGAGCTTGACAAGGCTGCCCTCAATGGGAATGGTGGAA
Organism: Taxus wallichiana var. yunnanensis; assembly: GCA_018340775.1. Classification (NCBI taxonomy): domain Eukaryota; kingdom Viridiplantae; phylum Streptophyta; class Pinopsida; order Cupressales; family Taxaceae; genus Taxus; species Taxus wallichiana. Next base: position 603,209,386 of record CM031242.1, on the reverse strand, counting down.
AAGACATATCCATTTGGACACTCCCTCCAACACTTGCAGCCCACTTTCTTGACAATAACATACCCCATTTGGCAGGGCAATCAACAATCACAACATCCAATTTTAAATTCCTCCCGGATAAGATGCAAGCTGCACCACCAAACCCTTCACACAACCAACTACCAACACTTCTCTTGAGTCCATGGTAGTACACTTTCCATAGGCTGTTGTCACTTTGATATCCAACTCATTCATGACTTCTAGAGGCATGACATTACATGATGCACTGGAATCAAACATACAATTGTGAAGTAGCCTATCCTTTATGATCAAAGTTGTGAAGAATGGATCAACATTCAATTGGGAATCAACCAAGGATGTCCCCAAATATACCTCAGTGTCTCTCCAAGATCTTCTACTATGGTGGTGTTTCAAGGTCTAGCAATGATCTGAGGAGGAGTTTCAACAACATTTACATTTCTTCCTAGAGTAATCTTCTCCTCCTTCAATCCCAAGTACTCAAATGCTCTCTTCTTATGCTCAGAATCCTAAGCAACTCAATGATTGGAACACTCACTTTGATTTGGCTCAATACTTGGGCTATGTCATAGGGAACACTCTTTGGCAAAAAACATTGAAGGGAGACAAGAAGATTCATCATGATGGCAAGGGATTCTTGGCAGCTTGGGCATGAGGAGGACTATAATTTTTGCTTTGGGACAACAGAAGCTTTTGGACAGTGTGTTTCTCTTCTAGAAGCTTCTTTGGGAATGCTTGTGAGCAAGGGTGTTTTAGGTTTGGCTTGAGGCCCAACTCCTTTAACAACTTTACTTCTAGTGTTATAGTCTTTCTCTTGAGCTACAACAACATTCATCAACAATTGTCTATCTTCCTCCGAAGGGATACCACCATCATACTTCTTAATCATCAAAGCTCTTAAGTATTCAAAGTCATTGTTAGGAATTTCAAAAGCTTGCACTACATCAACTTCAAGAGTATGAGGGGGAAGGAAGACTTGTACCCATTTGATGCAATCCCAAAAGGTAGCAGCAGTCCTAGCACTTATCACTTCAGTAGATGTTGCTCCTCCTTGTGAGCTTGAAGAACAACCCATCATGCAAATATCATCATCAATACCATCATCATTATTAGCTTCACCATCTTGCTGGTCCACTTCACATGGAGGATGGGGTAAAAACACCTATCACACCAATCAATATCAACAACTTCCTCAACAACAAACAACCCTAGTAGTTAGGGGATCAGTGCAAACACTCTTCCTTCACGTGCTTGAGGATGTCTATTTGTAGACCCCATGGGTCCTTTTCCTCTATCATCTGCCCTTTGATCACCTCTAGGATGATTGGAAAATCTGTCATGGTTTTGTGCTCTTGGCTGACCTTGTGAAGTCTTCCCAATTCCCTTCTCAGCTCTTGCCAACTTGTATGAGATTTCTTTGATAACCCCTGCCAAAGTTTTCACAACCTCCTCCAAATCAGCACCCTTGCTAGCTTGAGGTTTTTCAGGGTTTATCAACTTTACACCATCTCTCTTGAGAGGTTTCCCAATTGCTTTGATATTGTTTTCAATTTGAAGTGCCATGGTGAAAGCTTGTCTTAGATTAGTAGGGTTCTTGTCTCTTAAGTAATAGGCTACCTTTTTATCAAATGCATCTGCATATTTGATTAAACAAGACTCATCACAAGGCCTCAAACTAACAGAAACCTTCTCAAAGTTTTGTTAAACCTTGTGTTGAAGTCATGAACTGATTCATTGGGGTTCTTCTTGATATTCTCAAATTCAGACAAGAGAAATCTAGGATCAGTCTTGTCACCATATTGCAACCTAAATGCATTCTTCATTTCAGTCCATGAATCAATAGAATTATCAGGCAGATCCTTGTACCAATCCCTAGCATCCTCTTCTAGTGTATGAATGAACAATTTAATATACACATCTTCAAACTCTATTTCAAAATCCTCCATCATGTTAACAAAAAGTTTGAGATGTTGATCACCAGTTATAGCATTGTTACCTTGGAACTTTGGCAACCTATTTCTGACATCTTGTGGGACAACATTTGGGTAACCATCCATTCCTCTAAAATCTATAGGACCAAAGGTGTTAACAACAAATGGAGGTCTAGGCTGAGCCATATTGTTTGGTGGAGGTGATCTTGGGGTGACACAAGCTGATGAGGAGTGCAAGGTCTTTGGGGCTCAAGAATGTGATTCACAAGACTGTATTCTCTAAGTGCTGATTTTCTTGGAAAGTTTTATTTGAATTGAAACACAGAGGTGCAGATTGAAGAAGGAACTTACTAGGTACAATAAAAGGACCTTCACTAGCTGAGGAAAACAAGTTTATGAGAGGATTGCTTGAATCAGAATCACTTGAAGAAGAGTGATAATCCTCTACCAAAGGCTGATCTCTCTCACCAATGGATATATCTTTTCCTGATGTCTGACCTTTAACAACTTTCCAAACTCTTCTCCCTTCTAACTCTAAGTTCCTTGAATCTGAGAACAACTTCTTAGCAGAGTCTCTAATGAAGAGAGATCTTCTTCCTTCCAGTTTTGCAGAGATTAACAACACAAAAATAAATGACAGAAAGGTAAGACACTGGTATTTATCAAGATATCAAACAACATGGAGTCACCACTAAGGACTTTCACCCTAGTTGTGCAAATGCACTAAAATACTCTGTCAAATATCTATCAACACTAAAAATCTTGCCAAAATTTATAGATCAGACCTTCCTTTTCTTGAATTTATCAACCACAAATGCAAATGAAGTGCAACAACTACTGGAAACTGATAAAATTGTAGGTAGAACTTATATCTTCACTTAATCCTTACAAATCTGATTATAAAATGATGCTTCAACAATGTATTTGCATGCAGAATTTGCAAGGGACATTACTAGGGTTTGACATGCATTCAAATATCTCAAATATGTATGCACATGGATCAGATTGAACTAAGAAAATATCAAACTCAGAACTCTACTCTTCATTCCAGCCTTATAAATCTGATCAGAAGATGATACTCAGATTTGTAATTGCACATAAATCACATAAGAAGTATTACCAGGGATCTGAAATACTAAATACTGAATAATGTCCCCAAAAATGGTGCCAAGAAAGTGTTGGTACCCAAATTTTTTCTCCTTTTCAGTTTGAGCAGCATCAGAGATATGGCATGAAGCTTGAAGTCAGATAGATCATGATGTGTGTCATTTTGTAGCCGGGGATGTGATCTAACTAGCACTCAGATTTGTGGAGAGATGGATAGCACTCAAATAGGACTTGATCTTGTCCTAACTATTTTAGGTTGTGCCTTTCAACCAAGGTAAGAGAACCTATATTGCAACCTCTGTTTTGTGAAGGAGGTGAAGATATCCTTGCAATGTGCAAGTTGTATGGAGATGGCCTTGAGAAAACATGATCAATTTCCCCTTATTCAAACTCAATAGAGTTGTCACTACTAAATGATGGAAATGCTTTCAAGACAAGGCAGGGTTACTAAAGACATGGTATGATCCTGATTTGCTTTGTGCATTTTTGTAAATGGATTGATTCTTTTTGTTGACACACAATGCAATGCAGGGGTAGTATGGGGTAGGATTAGTTATTTTGAATGAATTTTGGTGGGAGATTTTAGACAAGACTAACCAGAATTTTCCAAATTCTTTGAGGACCTTTGCAAGAAATTTGTAAGACCTAAACAATAGAAATGCTTCAAAAGGGGTTAAGGTACTCCTTCAACCAGATATGTGCACCAAATGGAGGCCCAGATCTACACTCTTCCACACAATCTTTGACAACCTACCACAAAATCTTGAAGCAGATGAACCAACAAAGCATCCAGAAATCTCTATTTTATCATGACCTAAGGTGCACCCAAAGGTTTACAAACAATCTCTAAATTCAAGGAAGGTAAAGTGATTTTAAATCTATTTATCTCTTTATCAGATGAAATCTCTTCTAAATGTGAGATTGCAAATGCCACTAAACTATCAACAAGAAATGAGACCATGTATGATCAAGAGATATTTTAAACACAAGACTACAACAGGAGCAAGAAACACAAATTGAAAACATTCTGAAACATAAGTGCATGCAAATTTTTCCAAGAGACAACACAAAATAATCTAGAATGACCAAATTTATCAGCAGGGGAATGTTATAAGAACAATCTCAGAGCTTGTTGATGGCTTTACAACTGAAACCAACTCAACATGATACAAATATGATGCAAAAAGGAATTAGAAATGGTTCTCAGGTGGTTTCTTAGAGAATGGGCTTCTTCCCAGATTTTCCCGTGAAATTCTAAGTTTCTCCAACCTTTTGCATGTCTCAAAACATGCATTATATAACTTTCAATTACATTTGATCCTTCTTTCCCAAGAAAATAATATGCCCAACATCAAGTTTGTTACAAAATTCCAACATGATTCATAGATAGGGACATTTAACAAATTTGCAACAAAAGTTGCTCAGTGTTTTCAAAAATGGTGAATCATTACAAATCCTTCATCATTATCCATTGTGGAGGCACATTTTTCATTCTCCAAGCATGCAGACCCTTTCATTTCATTATTTCATCCTTATCATTTCAAAATTTGATTCTGCAACTTTTGATTTGATATTTCACGTTTTTACATGGAGCTGGGTAAAAATTCATTTCAAAAACACCTCAAATCTACAAATTGATCCTTTCAAAACCATCTGCATTGGTCCTCAAGGCACAAACGACATGAATTTGCCAAAAATTTGATCAAAATGATGCAAAATTCACATTTCCACACTTCCTAGAGCAAAAATGGCGGCCAAAATGGAAAATGTACAATTACCATTGATTTTCCCTTTTCCTTCAATCTGGCCCTCCACGTGTCAAAATACGTGATTGGGAATGATTTGGGATCACTTTTTGACTTTTTAACATTTTTGGAAAAATGGAAAAAATTTGACTTTTTCTCTCCCCCTCCACCCTTGAAATTTGGTGCTGACACGTGGCATATGGTGGGTCCCATTGAAGTCACGCTCAATTCTACACATTTCCACCTTTTTTGGAATTTGGAAAATTTTCACTTTTTTCCCCATGGGCCCACACCTCCACCTTTGTCCTTGACACGTGTCCACCTCTCTATCGCTAAGAATCTGTGGGCTTATTTCATGTTTTAACCCCTTTTTTCACCAAAGGAAAATTTCCATTTTTCTTCCGGGCCCACGCCTCGATTTCTTCCCTGCCATGTGTCTCCTTCTGATTTTTCACGGAGCCACACCTCAAATTTTCATTCTAAGTCTTTTTTAAAAAAATCCCTTTTCCTCCACCCCTCACAAAAACATGTCTCCTTGTGGTTCATTTCCCGTTTTTTTTCCTTTTAGTCATTTTTGCAAAATGGGAAAATTTCCCTTTTGCCTCGCCCACTTCTCCCTCTACCCTTCCACATGTCTCCCTCTTGCTTCATTTGCACCCATGGCCCAAACTTCCATTTTAACCCTTTCGCAAAAAAAGGCAAAAATTTCCTAAGTCCTTTCATCGCCCGACACGACTCCGACTCCCACCTCCCACGTGTCCACCCTTGATCCATTTGGACCCCATGGCCCTTTCCTCACCTTTTTCCCTTTTCACCAAAAAGGGAAAAAAACTTCCTAAGTCCCCTGCCAACCTTCCATTCCACCTTTGCATGAGAATGTGACACGTGTCCTCCTCTCATGGAGTTGAAAAATTTGCAAATTTTTCCAAAAACCAAAAACGCTAAGTTTTTATAAAAACCCACCGAATCTCGTCCAACCACAAATGACCACGTATGAGGGAAGGCTTGAGCTTAATTTTGATGGGAAAATGACACCCGTATAACCGTAAAAAACACAAAATTTTCCAGATGCCCGAATTTGATTTTTTCTTCGTGGGTGAAGGATTTTTGGTCAAAAGGCAAATGGAAGGTGTTTTAAAGCAATTTTCACCATGGGGATAGATTTTTGAGGGAAAATAAGTACAAAAAAAAAACCATGAGCTCCAAAGGCCGGGAAAGATGGAAAAAATGACAGAGGCCCGTGGATTTGGAAATTTAGGGCACAAAAAGGCATATGTATTTTTCTTTCAAAATGGGGCAAAATAATAAGTTTGTGAGCTTTTCAAAGCATCCAATCTGGAGAACAAAGTTTACAGACCACCAAATTCAAAGAAAAGGGGAAAATGGCAAATAGAACAAAGGATTAAAATGGGCACCAACCATTACCAAACATTGATTAAGTGTGTAAAAACAATCTCATAAATATGTAATATTTGTGATCCCGAGATGATTTCCATCATCACTCATGGTGATATTCTCTTATCATGCTCCTAATGACCATTCCCTTGATGATTTGAACCTCAATGAAGCTCTTGATGTTTCAGATCCTTCACAGACCTCATGATGACCACTCCCTTGATTATTTGAATCGATAAAAACTTACATATGTGTTTTTATTTATTATGTGTTATAATTAATTTCATGAGTCCATATATTCAATCAATTGTCACTACCTTATGGGAGTCGTTATTCCCTTCATTTGATCAACACGTGGTTGATGTCATATTAAAACCAGGGGTGTTTCCAAATTTATATGCAACAAGTGAAGTCTCAGGCGAACTAATAATTGATTGTAGTTACTATTATTTTTTTATTTTTATCTTGGGGGTTTTATAGTGTTTTAAGATCTTTTGGTCAAAGCCTTATTGAATCTAAACTATAAGAAACTTACTGAAGGAAACACACATTGCTGAAATGAACACGCCTTGTAAAATTGAACACACTACTAAAATAAACACACTTTACAAAATCAAACACCTACTGAAATAAACACACACTATAGATATTGTTTAATATGCTTTATAAGGAGATAAGAATGTAAACTACAACACCTACAGGGAAAATAGATAACTCACATAATAGAACTTACTTGCTGAATCAAAAGTACTACAAAATTGCCAAATAACATAATTATACAAATTACTTGAAAGGAAAAATACCAACGAAAGAAAATATCCTTTTCCTTGGAGGAGTGGGCCCTTGCTCCACCTTGAATCAAGAGTTAACATAATATGTTGCTCTCAAAATTAGATGGTTATTCTTATTATTGAATTATTAAGTCTTATAGAACTAACAGAGATCTTTTATATCTACCTTCAGTTCTCTATATATCCTTTTCCCATCCGAAGATGCATTTACAATAATGAGTGATCAACAACTATCCTTACGCCTACAAATCCTAGTAAACCGAATAGTTCCCAAAGTAGTTATGAAATTGAGAAAACTAGATGGATATACATATGTTGGTCTTATACATGTATATTTGGAGTGTGAAGAATAAGAAAATGTTGGTCTATGTTTTCTTGAAAGCCCATTCTTTGCTCCATAATCGAATTTTGACAGATTAGGAGGATCCCATTGATTCCAAAACTTTGGAGAAGTTCTGGAACCAAAGGGGAATCTTCCGAACTAATTTCTAGAGTTTTGGAGTTAAGCCATATTTATCCAACTTTCCTAAAAAGATGTTGGTCACTCCACAATTCACTTATCCTAACCAAGTATGACCTGCTTATTCCAAAACTGAATTTCCACACCATTTGTTAGGAATTATAGATTTTTATACATTTGAACTAAATAAAACAAAAGATGGAAAATTACATCCTAAACTTATATTAGATCAAACAAAAGTTATGAAATGCAGTCAAACTTGATTAAAAAGGTAGCAAGATGAGAGTATTCATTGCACATTGATGAGGCATATTTTAGCCTCATCATCTCCCCCACACTTACTTGTTTGTAAGTCCTCTTACAAACTTCACTCTCCAAAAATGGGATCATGAACTCTGGACTCCAACTCACTGCTAAGATCAAATGGTTGAAATTGAATGTGTTAGGTCTTCTTATCAGAATTGTTGTACCCCGATCCTTCCTCCATATTTTACTGCCAATTCTCAAAAAGAGTGGAATCTTGAGGTTCCCAATTCTACCATGGAGACATGGGTGTAAGAAGGAGAGGAGGCCTTTTTCTCATACCTATCCACATACCTTTGTGTTTCTCACAAATTTGAGGAATGATTGTACATAAAGTTCTGGCCCTTTCTAGGCTCCATATCAGATTTGTGGGAGAGATAACTTCCCTTCTTTTCAATGGCACAATAAGGAGTTCCCATCTTATTTTGCATGCATCATAAAATTCCTCAAAATATTCCTCTTCATATGAGGTGAATGCAACAATATCCCTCTGCAGGTTGGCAATGTAATGTTCCTTAATTCGGGGTTAAAGGCATGAGCCCTAAAATCTATAACAAATGTAGGTGGTTTTCCGTATTGAGCTCTCATACATATACCAAATGAACTAGCCTTTGTCAAGTGTTCAGTATTCCTTTCCTTCTAGGATATCTGATTCTGGAGCATAGAAACAAATGCCTTAAGTTAGCTTTCCCCACATATAAATTAATCATAAATCATGTGTTCTTTTCTAACATAAAATTATAGAGATAAAATTCACAAAGAAGATTTTTCTTCTCTGGAGTGGCTAAAGAATATGCAACCATGAATTTTTCTTCGTCCTTCAATTCATGAGAAGGCCACATGAAATCCTTAGTAGCTACCAACAGATGAACTATTCTTCTAAGAAGACACTATATGCAGGCAAAGGCCTTCTACATGCTAGTAATTTTTCACTCATCATACAGACCATTTGTATTCTTGCCAAACACTTAAATGTTTCTTCCTCACTCTTATAGAACTTTTCTTTCCATTCTTCCCTTGCCTTTTTCTCTTCTTCCATTTGGATTTTTAGCTCTTGATTTGATACTTTTAACTCATTCAACTTCATGTAGGTATCATCCCATAATTGTTTGAGTGACAGGTAGGACAAATATGTTTGTACCATTTGATTCACTTAATCTACTTTTGTCATAGTATCTTTCTAGTGCTCTGTTCAGTAGCCAATTGCAATTATTTTTCTTTTTCAATAATTTGTTGTTTTACCAATACTAATTCTTCATTCTTGCCCACTAGCTGAGTTTTCAATTGTTCTATAAGCATTTCTCTGTGCTCCACTTTATGTTTGAGGAAGTTCAATTCCTCATCTTTTTCTCTAATTATAATTTTTGCTTTAGACAAGAACAAAGCCTGCCTCAACTGCTATTTTTCTTCTTTTCTTTGGAGCTTCCTTAGGGGATGAGCATTGTTCCTCCACCAAGGGAAATTTTCCTTTTAATCTCCAAGAGGCCAATTGTTCATCCTCATTTGATGGTACTACCAAGTCATGCATTTCTTGAAAATCTTTCCTTTCCAATATTTCATCTCCTCCTTCAACTCCTTAGTTTGACTTTGTAGAGGAGGAGGAATTGACATGTTGCCAAGAATATCAACAACTTCCTTCTCCAAATTCTCCTGAACTTCAATATTTTTTGGCTGAGTTTCCCTAGGTTTTTTATGAATTCTTTTCCTCCTAGGAGTTTCAACATCTTCTGAAGTAGGATTTTTCTTGAACTTCTTCTGATTTTTATTCCAAAGTCCATCCTAGGTGAACTATCACTATCAGCAACAAGTATTGGTTCTTCTGAGATTATCCTCTCAGAATTCCTCCTTTTTGTTATTTTAACCCCACTTGTTTCTTCCTTCTTCTCATGTAGAGGATTAATTCCTAAGTCAATTTTAGGATTAAAATGGGTTCCTCTTCTGATAATATCAAGAGTTTGTTTGAATTTTTGGATTAATTTCTCCCAAGCTTCTTCCCCATTTTTCTTATAAATAAATTGATGTTGATAGACCAAATGAATTAACCCATGGTGCCTAATTATTCCTACTCCCCAAGAATATCTCTAAGCCATGGTATGGATGGAATCAAAGAGGAAACCAGGAAGGTTTACCATATAATCCTACTTTTTTGCCCCATACCTAAGATATATCAATATTTTAAGGACTTCCCTTCCAACAGTCCCATATTGGCCATCACATGTCAGGTATTTTACTACCTAGAATGCTACTTTGTCGAAGGGTTTAGGTAGGCTAGCTCTTTTGACCCCTTTTATGAACTTCTTAGTGGTATAAATGTATTGGGGTTCAGGTTCACCTTCTTTCCTTAAGGTATCTACCAATTCTTTCAGAGTTCCCCTTACATGGTTTGGTACATTCACAATTGATACACCAGATACATCGCTTATTATTTTAACAGTAAAGGGAACTATGATGCCCTTAACCTTAGTTCTAAGTTGTTCTAAATTCACAACAAATTCTCTTACCAGCTCATCGTTGTATTTGGATAATTTCTTCAAAAACTCCAGCCAACCTGCCCACTCAAAAATGGTCATAACTTCTCTATCTGCAAGGAGTTGTGTGTCATCCTCTGGTTTTGATTTCTTCTTGATACCCATGGCCAAGTAGACAATTCAAATTCTTTTCCCCTTTTTCAAACCCTCACTATGCCAGAGATAACTGCGGAACTACCAAACTTAGCTACGAAACTCCAAGTATACCTTTATTGTCACCTTCTTGAGTTTCTCTGCAACTATTTCAAATTTTGTTTCTTTTGATTCCACCCGAATGATAATTTATCATTAATACACCTCCACCTTCATTTTTTTAACTAGCATCACCGACATGATTGTTTTCCCTTTCTTTATAGTCATGATGTGCAATTAATAACTCATTATGCCATCAATTTAAACCAAATCTAATCACACATGCAAAATTTTAATTTAACAATTAGTACAAATTCACATCACCCCCAAAATGACCTTCAGATCTGCAGTCTAGAATTGGGTCATTTAGTGTGATTGCACAACATTGAGTTTTCCCAAAGTGTGGGACCTTTGCAATTGGGGAAAACTCTCCAGATTGAAGCTGGTTCTTACTCCTCTATTTAGGTGTATGCATGTAATTTTTGTAGAGGTTCTGATTCAAAATTCCTACTCTAAAACTACCAAGGAGACAGGGTTGAGAGAAGACATGGAAATGGAAAAAAAAACTAAGCAAAATAGAATGGTGATACACCAAAGGAGTGTTGGACTTCTTGCTTTACAAATTAGACATAGATCATGAAGATTGCAGCACCAAAACATGCACAGATTACTAGAATACAATGAAAGATCAGAAGACAATGATAAATGCATGAGAGGATTGAAAATCGATCACAGAACATACATTATCATTTCCAAGATTTGATACAATATGTTGCAATAGCAAAGAGGCAAAAAATGAACTACAATCTCCATGGGAGGTCTGAAACTCCTTCAAATCCACCTGCTAAGGAGGATAGAATATCTTGTAAGAGCAAGGGGGTCCAACGTTTACAAAATGAGCCAAATCTAGCTTTTAATTGATGAAAACGCAGAACAAAGGAGAGAGAATGTGGGAAATCCAATTTTTACACCCACCAACCGACAACATCCATTAAAACGGTAAGGGCACCTCTGTAAATCCACTTCCTAACGCATTCGATCCTGAAGGACAAGAAATTACCCATACCACATTAAATCTAGTAGATGGAAATATGATTTTTGACTTTTCTAGTGCCAGAGATTTATTCACTTAACCACCAATCAAATCCATTCAATTTCACTGTAAAGTTATGGGCTTCATGGAAAAACCCATATGCCAAAGTACATTGCTCTACTGAGATCAAAAAATGACCCATACTTAATTAATTTTGGTGGTTGGGAACCATTTATACGTTTTTGCATTCCAGAGACATTTTCCCAATTTTATCTCACAAAAATCCATCAAAATTTAAAATTGAAATGTCCATCATGTGGATAATTTCACTAGCTTTCCAATGACACAAAAATCATGAAAATCGAGCTCACGGTGTGAAAGATATGGCCCTCTCAAGATTTAGGGAAAACCAGGAAAAAAATTGGGTTGGCAAGGCCAAAACTTTAAATTTTTCCTTTTTGGAAAAATTTCCCAAAATCTCCGCGCCCCACCCTCTAATGACATGTGGCACTCTCTGGTTGGTATGCGGGCCTCAAAATAACATTTTTCCTCTTTTTTCAAATCGGGAAAAATTTCCAAAATCTCTCTGCGCCCCCACCGCCGATGACACATGGTGCTTTCTGGATGATCCGCGGGCCGAAAACAACATGTTGCCCCTTTGTTTTCAAATTGGGAAAAATTCCCCAAAAAAATCCGTGCCCCACTACTCCGAGACACATGGCACCTTCTGGTTCATCTACTGGTGCCGCCCAAATTTTTCCCTTTGCGCTTTTTGACCAAATGCCAAAAACTCCAAAATCCTCCCTACGCCTTTGCTTCGCCTTGACACGTGGCATCTTTTCATTAGCCGCAAGCTTGTTTAGGGAAAATTTCCCCCAAAGCCCACCAAGCCATAACTTGAAAATCATAAGGAGTTAGGAGGAATTTTTACCTTTCTGGAAAGGTGAGAAAATTCTCTATCTGATGAAATCATACCCAAAAAAATTGAGTCCCTAAAGCATGCAAAAAATTCATTTTAAGTACTAGAAAAGGAAAAGGAGGAGGAGTTAGCCAAAAATAAGCATGGGCTTATTTTGGATAACACTTTTGGTGACTCGGAGGGGTCATCTTGCTTGCTAGATGAAATGAACAACTACCTTGAAGCATCCATTGGGCATGGAGTCATGATAGATAGCCTGCAAACGATCCTCTACTTGGAAAACTTCCCTTTTAGGCCTCTTGGAAACCACTGAAACTGAAACCAGTTGTGACCAAATGCCAAGACAATGCACTGTGCAAGAGAAAATCAGCACCACAAAAACTATATACAAACTGAAAATCATACATGCTCCAAATGGAACATGCAGAGTGTGTAAAAGCACTTCTTCTGCTGAAAGAAAACCTACCTACACTACTCTAACCAAGAGCAAAGGGAGCTCAAAAAAATCCTACAACTAGCAGGGAGAAATAGCTTCCCTTCCTCAAAATTAGAAGCCATGCAATTGATTTGACACTAAACATGGCTAGTTGGATGAGTGAAAAACTAACTACGAGCTGATATTCCACCCAAATCATCAAGGTGTCAACTGAAAACAAATCAAATACCTCTTTTAGTTGCTCTGCATTCTGAATGAAGAGGTGTTTCAGTTGATCCTTGGTACTTTGCATAACATCCTCATGCTTAGAAGCAAGCATGACTAGTTGTGGCTCCTCTTTTGGCTCCAATGAAGCCAAATACCTGATTAGGCAATGTCTGATCCATTTGATATGCCCATAGCTCTGAAATTCTCCTCCAAAAATGGAGTCTTCTTGTAGACCCTCTTGAATGGATGGTGTGGAAGAAGTGGTGGAACTCTTCTGCTCTTTTTCTTCCTCCATAGCAACATAAAACTCCTCTATAATTTGTAGCTCTTCATCTCTGATTGCAACATCCATTCTGAATCTTTTGCATCATCATACTCTGTTGCTATACATTGTTGGCTCTAGAGTTCTTCTACTGATTTTTGAAGATCAATCTGCTCTTGGACAACCCCTTCTTCTAGCATGAAGTTTGTCAAATCAAACTTTCTACTTTTTTGTTCTAGAGGACTGTTTGTGACAAAAATGTCTTCTTGGTGGTTCCCTCTCATGGTGGATGTGGCCTTTGGAAGATCAAAATCTCCCAACCTTGATTCAAGAAGCATGGTGGAAAACGCTGGTTGTGCTTGCAAGTTTTCTTTCATGGCAACAGGATCTTGAATGGTGAATGATGGGGAAGAAAATATTGTAACTTTTGTGGGTTGCTCCCTATCAAAACATCCTTCCAAGTTTGATAAAAAAATCAAACTCTATGTTGTCCTGTTGTAGCCAAGTTTCTCCCTCTTGCATGGTGGTCTCAAAATCTGCATTCTTTTCACCAGATGAAGCTTCATCTTCAAACATGAAGCTAGTGAGTTCAAACTCCTCCACACAGTCAGACTTTGGGAGAGATTGAATGGGGGAGAGATCTGCTATCTTATGTGCAACCAGCTCATGGTTCCATGCCTCTAAATTTGTTTTGTCCACCTTCATGTGCTCCTCTCTAACTAAACTTGGAGCTGCTGGTTCTTCCTCCCCCATGATGGATTCATTAACCAAATTAGGCCCTTCAAATGAAAGAAATTTTTTTCCAATGATGCCTTCTTCTTCTGCTACTACAAAATCTGATTTGATTTCTTCCATTTGCTCCTCATCAATGGGGCTTTGAGCTGATTGTTCTTTCTCCTTGTTGATTGGTGGTGCAGCTTGGATTAGATCAACATTTTCTTCAAATAAAGTGCCAACATAGACAATACACTCAAAACAAACAGACTATTGGTCTTCTTGCCCCTCTTTGCTGCTATAAAATCAGCCTTGGCCACCACTTCTTCAACCACCACCTCATCGTTTGGCTTGACCATCAAAGGGATCTTTGTAATCTTGAATTTGGAAGCCCAACTCTTCAGATTGTCTGTCATTTCTTTTCTGTTGGGCTCCTCTTCTTGTTTTTCTCCTTGACTGGTTTCTTGGGTCTCTTCCCAACATGGATTTGGGAATGCAAGAGGAGGGGTGGGTTGTGACTCAACTGGTTTTTCAATTATTTGTGGTGGTGGAGGAGGTAGAACCTTTTGTTTCTTTGGAGGGAATGGTTATTTGGAAGGGAAAGGGGAAGAGGAACTGAAATGGGGTGGAAGACTAGGGAATGGAGAAATGGAATCAACTTTTGGGACAACAGATGGGAAGCTTGAAACTTGACACTGCTGAAATGGTAAAGCTTGAGAGGGTGAAAAAGAAAGACAAGGAGCTATTGAATGACTTACCCATTGACAAGGTTGATTCAGACTTTGCTCATATGCTTCCATCTCCTCAATCCATTGTGCAAGTTGAGGAAACATTTCAACCATGAAGTCAAGCTTCTCTTGAGGGTTGTAATGCCTTGGAAAAGGTCCCACCCATGGACAAGGTGCCCTACAACCGATTCCAAATGCTTTCATTTGTGCTTGAGCCACTGGATTGCACCATGTTTGCCTCCATCTTTTGGATTTTCTCTAACAAATCTACATTTTCTTCTTGATTTCCCTCACAATCTGTGTACCCTTGTGCTTGACATGCTTCATAGCCAAACTAACTTTGGCATTGCTCAAATGGGTATGCATATTGGTTTTGAATTTGATCAAAATGCTGATCCGAAAAAACTTGTTAGAGGTGGGAACCATTGATGCTGTTGTAAATGCAAATTCCATGAGGGAAATGAAGTCATGATTACACAACTTCATGGAATGAAAGAAGAATGAAGATATGGAATGAAAAATGAAATGAAAAATGAAATAAAATGAGTGGAAATAAGGTCTCAGAATCTCCAGAGATTGGTTGTTGATCACATGGAGTCGCCAGATGTGTTTGCAAGTGCCTCCAAAGGCTGAAATTTTAAACAAGAACACATCAACCTGCAAAAAATGAAGTGAAAGACCTCTTGGTCCCACCGGGCATGATAAAACTATTAGTGTAAATTCACAACACCCCCAAAATGACCTTCAAATCTGCAGTCACTGGGTCATTTAGTGTGATTCCACAACATTGAGTTTTTCCCAAAGTGTGGGACCTTTGTAATTGAGGAAAACTCTCTAGATTGAAGCTAGTTCTTACTCCTCTATTTAGGTGTATGCATGCAATTTTGCAGAGGTTCCGATTCAAAATTCCTACTCTAGAACTACTAAGGACACAAGATTGAGAGAAGACATGGAAATGGAAAGCAAAACTAAGCAAAACAAAACGGTGATACACCAAAGGAGTGTTGGACTTCTTTCTTTACAAATTAGACACGAGATCATGAAGATTGAAAAACCAAAACATGCACAGATTACAAAATACAATGAAATATCGTAAGATAATGATAAATGCATGAGAGGATTGGAAATCGATCACGAGAACATACATTATCATTTCCAAGATTTGATACAATACGTACAATCTGATAGCAAAGAGGCAAAAATGAACCGTACTCTTGGGGTCTCGAAACTCCTTTAAATCGCACTGCTAAGGAGGAGAGAAGAGCTTGTAAGAGCAAGGGGGTTCAACCTTTATAAAATGAGCCAAATCGGCTTTTAATCGATGAAAACGTAGAATGAGAGAGAGAGAATGTGGGAAATACATTTTTTTGTAACCACCAACCTGACAACATCCATTAAAATAGAAAGTGAACCTCTCTAAATCCACTTCCCAATGCAAAACAAGAAATTTCCCATACCTTGTTAAATGCGGTAGATGGAAATCGATTTTTGACTTTTCCAAAGGCTGAGATTTATGAGCTCAACCACCAATCAAATCCCTTCAATCTCACCTACAAAGTGATGGGCTTCATGGAAAAACCCATATGCCAAAGTACATTGCTCTGCAGATCCAAAAAATGACCCATACTTCATTGATTTTGGTGGTTGGGAACCATTTCGTGTTTTTTGCATGCCAGAGACATTTTCCCAATTTTCTCTTACAAAACTCCATCAAAATTTAAAATTGAAGTTTACATCATGTGGATAATTTCACCAGCTTTCCAATGACACCAAAATTACAAAAATCGAGCTCAGTACGAAGATATGGCCCTCTCAAGATTTAGGGCAAAACAAGGCAAAAATCGAGTCAAGGAAGCCAAAACTTTAAATTTTTCCTTTTTGAAAAATTTCCCAAAATATCCATGGCCCCGCCCCTCGATGACATGTGGTGCTCTCTGGTTCGTCTGCGGTCTCAAAATAACATTCTGTCTCTTTTTCAAATCGGTAATTTTTCTAAAAATCTTTGCACCGCCACCGACATGACATGTGGCACTTTCTAGATGATCCACGGGCCGAAAACAACATTTTTCCCCTTTGTTTTCAAATTGGGAAAAATTCCGCAAAATAATTTGTGCCCCGCCGCTCCAAGACACGTGGCACCTTCTCGGTTCATCTGCGGGTGCGGCCCAAATTTTTCCCTTTGTGCTTTTTGACCAAACACCAAAAACTCCAAAATCCTCCCGACGCCCACCGCTCCACCTTGACATGTGGCATCTTTTCATTGGCTGCGGGCATGTCTAGGGAAAATTTCCCCTCCAAACCCCGCCGAGCCATAACTTGAAAATTACAAGGAGTTAGGAGGAATTTTTTACCTTTCTGGAAAGGTAAGAAAATTCTCTATCTGATGGAATCATACCCAAAACATTTTGAGTCCTTAAAGCATGTAAAAATTCATTTTAAGTACCAGCAAAGCAAAAGGAGGAGGAGTTAGCCAAAAATAAGCATGGGCTTATTTTGGAAAACATTAACCTTGTTGATCCGAAGATCTATGGATAAATGAGCCAATAGTGTGCGGGGCATAGCCCCTCTTTGAGTCAATGGCGAAAATGGTTTATTGATATTCTACCAAAGAGGAATCATGCAAGTCTCACAAATTCTGCCTTCGGGGGTTTGGGATCTCATCCCAGTAGGGGTGTTTCCGACTGCGAAAAGAAAGGAAAGGAAGAGAGGATGAAGAAAGAACAGTCCGAAGGAAGAAAAGAAATGAATTCCAAAGCAGAAAGGTCAGAAGGTTTATGTTTTGGGATTGGTAGTAAACAGAGCCAAACCTACTTGCATAAACGAGCAAAGCAATACTGATGAATAAATGACAATAAAACAGAAGTAGATCCAATAGAATAAACACACAGATCTGACATAAGAAAGATCTAATGCACATAACACATGTATTCAACACAAAGTCTAAATATTGTATTAATATTTTCCTTATGTTACAAAAAAGCTCAAAGTCTTTTCTCCTCACTTCTATTTTTCATCTGAAAGATATTCACTCATGCCCAATACAACAAGTATTGGGGTATTTATAGAAGAAGGAGAGAAAAGAAGGCAAAAAGGAGCCAACCACTTATTTACAAAGATATTTACAAAATATCTAAAAGTCATGTTGACTTTTGACAACTTGATGGATGACATCATCCCATGGTGCAACATGGATGATGTCATCGTTTGTGCCAACATACTTTAGATATTTAAAAGAAAGTCGAAGAAGAGAGAGAAGAAGAAGAAGAAAAAAAGAAGCCACTATTCATCATCGTCATCCTGCGGCCGAAAGGGAGTAGCTTGCTTTTGCTGCTGCTCAGGTGACGAGATGTGGAATTGAGAGCGGTATTCCATGAACTTGCTGATCATGGGCCCTAGTTGATCCTGGGAAGGATCCTTGTGTCACTCGCTAATCACCTCACAAGTCTCCCGCTCATCTATGAGCTTCTCGGGGAGTTTGGAATAGTCTTTTTCCGCTTCAATGAGTAACCCAATGAAGTCCCGACAGGCCAGCAGGTTGTTGATAGACTCTGCGTCAAAAGTGACCTCTGGCCCCATCCCTTGAGAAACGATCTCCTTGAAGATCTGGATGGTTTCATCAGCTTTTCTTAAAGTGAAGGAAGGAGTAAGCAACCCTGGCGACATGTTGAGAATGATCCGTTCCATTTGGTGCATCGCGTCCAGGGCTTCTTCCTTCACCTTGTCGATCTTTTCTAGGACAAATTCCAGCTGATCCACCCGGTAATCCAGAGTGGACATGATTTTGTTGAGGGCCCTGGGATGGCCGAAGACGCCGAACTTGACCAGATCTTCGACTGAACAGTCAAACATTTGTTGAAAGGTCTCGTGCTGCAGTCTAGCATGTTCCAGCTCTTCCGATATGGGTCCCGCTAACACTTGGAGCTCTTTATTCACCTTGTTGATGTTCAAATACAAGTCAGAGAACTTGGTGATTACTTTTTCATTGTCTTTGAGGATCTGCTCCTCCAGCGAAACGGCCATACCTTTCTGCCGATCTTTGCATATTCATTAATTTTCTCACAGGCTCGAAGCTCGAAGTCTCGGTGGCGATTGTGGGGAGGCGCCTTTGCCCATTTTCTGTAAGGCTTGGAGCAGATATTTATTTTGCTCTTTCAGTTGCCTTTTCTCCTCTTTTGTTTCTGAAGCTTCTTGCGAGAGGCGTCAAGCTACGAAAGGGCCTCCCCCTGAAGGCTTTCAGAAGACGTCCCCATTGTGACTTGGGTCACAGTATAATCTGTCGGAGACAGATCCTTTTTCTCCTTGAGAGGATTGGGGTACGCGATCTCCATTACCCTCTCTCCCGAAGCACTTTGAGAGAAGCGTGTGACGGGCTTCTGCTTCTTTGCCCCCTTAGATGGGATTACAGAAAAGTCCATCGGAGCGATGGGAACTTTCCTTTTTGCTGACTTAACTGCTGGGAGATCTAGGCTGGACTTATGGGAGAAGGGCCGGAAACAGAGAAGGGGGCAGCTGCAGTAGAAGAAGGGAAAAATGTGGAGACACGTGGCGGTGGCATGGAGAGAACAGCCGAAGAAGTGCCCATGGGAGGAAGGGATACTGCAGCTGAGGAAGACATAGGAAGGGAAGGGAGCTCAGAGATGAGGGAAGAAATGGAGGGGGAAAGATCCGCGAGGGAAGAGAAGATAGACGAAGAAGCGGGGGAATAGTAGAAGAAGGGGGAGAGGACACGACCAAAGGGATGGTCGCTTGAGTCACTCGAGGAGGGGAAGGAAGAGAAGAAGAAGGGACAGAAGGGACCTCGGTTGTTGTAGCAATGCCGACATCCTGAGTGGATGGGCCTATTGGAACATCCTCTTCTGCTTCTTTCTCTGGCGTAACCAGAGTTATGACCTGTTCGGGTGCCGCGGAAGGAGGACTCTCAGGAGCTTCTTCTTGAGTGGTGCTGGATTCACCCTCTATGCCTTTGCCCTTGCCTTTAGGCTGTTGTTTAGATCGAGGAGGTGCGTTACCCAATGGGGAGGTTGTGAAATCAACCCCGAGGTAGATTAATCCGTTCATCGGCACGATGCTGCATTACTGCGCGAGTTTCCTTGACCCTCTCCTCAATCGAGGTGCCTTAGTTCTATCAATGGCTGGAAAAGGCCAATTGTCCCCATCTGTGTTAGTATATACTTGGTCTACTTCATCCTCCATAGTTTGGAAGCCTTTGGGGACAATTGCTACCCCGTATTGGATGATTTCTGCCAAGGCTAAGCGAGAATGGTCCTTTCTCCTGAGCTCAACCTCATGAATGACGTCGATGTAGATGTCTTCGATCTAAGGGATGTGGATTGGATCTAGCTTAGCCCTTGGCAGACAACTTCTTGGGTCGAAGGTAGGCCTGGCCGGGAAATCATGTTTCAAATTAAGCAGCTCCAGCTCTGTGAACATGTCCTTTGCCTTGTGATGGGTAAGGCATGTATATCTGCCCACTGTGAGGGGGAAAGGAGTTCCACCCTTCTTTCTTTTGAGGCACTTCTCATGATAGGTGATCAGCTGCCTTGACAGCTCTAGCAGAATCAGCTTGGGTCCAGCATACCTCGGCAGTCTAGTTGGCTCTCCCAAGAAGTTGGCTGCCCTCAGATAGGTGAACGTGGGAAATTGGGTGAACAGGGCCCCCCATTTCTCAGTGGCTGCCACTATGCTCTTGGTCGTGCGACCGTAAGTCATATTTGGCCTCAACAGGTAGATGATGTGGTAGAAAAACACATCGTTGATCTTTGTGAATTGAGGGATGCTATTTTCCAGCCTCAACTCTGGGTAGTATTCATATATTTTGACCTGAGGCCAAACCCCACTCCGCATCAGGCTTGGGTAGTCTCTTTCTGATCTGCAGGCGTAAACAACATAGGAATTCATGTAGAATCTCCCTGTTGTATTGAATTGTTGAAGTTGTTCGGAGATTGTCTGCTTATAATCTCTGCCCATTCAAAGTGCTGATCGGGCATATTCTTATTCATGGTCTCTAAGTACCGCAACATCCATTTATGGAAAAAGTGGGCGTCAGGAAGCCCAAAGACCCTGCTCAGGAATGTGATGGTGTCACTGAGCTCCTCCGAAAAATCACTGCGGTGAATGATTTGTGGCCATCGGGTCACTACCTTTTTGTTTTTCAAATAGACCTCGTTCATCATCTGCATGCACTGATCTTCGTTGTCGTCCCAGGCCTTAATACAATCCTCTCGGCTGATGGCCACAAAGTGCCGATGATGAGGAATGCCGAGTATTATTTCAAAGTGGCGGGCAGTGAGGTTAATGACGACCTCGCCCTTGTCATTTACGACACACCTTGTGTCCTTGTTGTAGCACCGGGCAACCACCATCATGAATTCATTGTTGACGGTGCTGACTGGGATTCCTCCAGAGAAGTGTAGGGCACTGCCCATTAGTTTGTCCATCCATGGACTTCTTGTTACCTTCTGAGTCCTGACCCAGAATTCCTCCATATCAATGTGACCCAACTCTGAGTCTCTGATGTCTAGGTCGCATTCGGCCTGGGAGTCAGGCATTCTGACCCTCTGATATTTATATTTCATCTCTTCTTCTGTAAGTTTGGCCTTGCCTTTGGATTTGGTAGGTCTCTTGCTTGATGTAGACATATGTTCTTCTGAGCTTAATTGTTGATCTACACGAAGAAGAAGCGAGACCCAACGCAAAAAGGTTGTATTAGTCATTTGATCTTCCATTGAAGTGTTAACAGAAGAAAGAGTTAGCGATTTTGAGGCTCAGGGCGCAGGGCGCATGAAAGTTGCAGCTTACAGGGCTAAATAGGTAAGGCACACAGAAAAAAGGTGTTGCAAGGGTTAAATCAGCGCCAAAGGCGCATGGCGCATAGATACTGCAGGGTACATTTTGTAAAGGGCGCATGGAGATTTGGTGTTACATAGGGACAGGATGCGCCAAAGGCGCATGTATTTTTCATGTTGCGTGGAAAATTGGTGTGCCAAAGGCATGTATTGTTTGTGTAACATGAACTTTTCATGCGCCAAAGGTAACTTGGCGCGGCGCATGAGGGGTCTACACAACATGATGTTGCTGTAATGAGGAATGCACCTGCGCCGTTATAGCTTTGTACTTAGCGCGTATGAAAGGGGTGTTTCATGGATGTTGGGTGCACCAAAGGGCACACGAATCTTTTGTGTTGCATCCAAATTTGATGCGCTTAAGGGCGCACGGGAAGCGGTTGCAGCATGCGAGAGAAATGCGCCATGAGGGCGCATCTTTTTATGATGTAACAGAGGTGACAGATGCACCAAAGGCGCAACTGTTTTTGATGTTGCATAGCAAGTTTATGCGCCACAGGTGAAAATGGTTTTTAGGTCTGTTCATTCTCTCAGAGGGGTTTCCACATAAGTTTTAGCTTTCTCAAGGTTCATATGAAGGAGTGCAATACCAAGAAGGATCATCAAGCCAACATCATTTTTAGGACAGAGCTTCTTCTTCCAGCAGATCTGGAAAGAGGAGGAAATGTGGAAGGACAACAAAAGGGGGGGCAAGATCATAATCTATTCTCTTCATCCTACTGAACCATCCTAGCAATCAAAATCCACAAAAACAAAAAGCACGAAAGACTGAAAACCACTTACCCGGATATAAACGATGAAAAAGCGTGAGAACGGGTCCTGAACGTGTTGAAAGCGGCAGGTAGATGCGATAGTTCGAGAGAAAATATCACGTGTTTTGCATTGGTGATAATGACAACGCAGACGCGCCTATATATAGGCGAAGAAGTAATAAATGCGCCACCAACTTTTCAAGTGGCGCATGAAAAGCATTGTCGACATAAGGAAAGCATGCGCCTTTGGCGCACCAAAGCACCTGACAACACAAAGTTATGTGCACCTTTGGTGCACTGAAAGTGATGTTGACATAGAAAAATGTGCGCCCGAGGCGCACCAAAAAGAGGCGCAACAAATGTTCTGTCGTCAGGAAGGCGCATGCGCCTTGGCGCACACAGGGAAGCCTCAACATAGAAAGGCACACCAAAATGCAGTGACACGAAGAACCATGCGCGAAGGATTTAAAGGGCACACAAAAGTTGATGTTACATAGTAATTCCATGCGCCCAGCCAAAAGACCAAAAATGACTAAGTTCGGAAAACTAGATTTCCCGAAAAGGGATTTTGCAACATTCCAAATGCAAGGGATCCCTGACGAGGGATCGGAACAAAATTTTCGGTATGGTTATCGGTAAAATTGCCCTTGTCAATTTTACGGGATAACAGCTGGCTCTTTCTGGGGACTATCCCTGAGCAAACTTGGGGGTAGAGAATCCCAGATCTCATGTGCCTATCCATTGGGTAACATAGTCAAAAACAAGGGTGACCGGAGGGAGAACAAAGGAAACACACAACAAACCAAAAGCAAACACACAAAAACAAACACACAACTAAAGCAAACTGTACAAAGAAGAGAGCAAGCTCTACTTCTTGAAAATTTTCAGATGTTGCCCACTATAAGGAAGCGGGAGCTCGGTTCCATCCAGATATGAGAGATAGAAACTATTCTCTCCGTTGAGCTGCTTGATCTTGAAGGGCCCTCTCCACAGGGAATCAAACTTTCCGTGCATGCCCTTTGGCTCTCTTCGCTTGTCCCACAAAAGGATGAGGTCTCCCACTTGGAAATCCCTTTGCTTAGCTTTTTTATCGAATAATCTCTTGACTTGATTCTAATGTTCGGTGATCCTGTCGACCACTCTTACTCTCTTTTCTTCGAGCTCATCAGATACATGATCCTCTTTTCAAGAGAATTTTGGAAAGTTTCATCTTCGATAGCTCGTGCCAAGCGCAGAGCAGGAAGTTCAGCAGAAATGGGAAGCTCGGCATCAGTGCCATATAACACTTGAAAAGGTGACATGCCGAGAGACCTCTTGGGAGTAATACGATCGGCCCACAAAGCGTCGTATAAGACTTGTGCCACATTCGTTGATTCTCATCTACTAACTTTCGTATGATGGTCACCAAGTTCTTATTACTGGATTCCGCCTGACCATTTCCCTGAGGGTAATAATCTGAGGCATGAGCCAAAGTTATCCCATATTCATAGCAAAAACTAATAACTTCTCGTGAGGAGAAGTTAGAAGCATTATCAGCAACAATTTTGTTTGGAATGCCAAACCGGACAATGATATTTTCTTTAATGAAACTACAAACAACCTCAGAAGTGGCATGTTTGTCAGGTATGGCTTCCACCCACTTGGTGAAGTAATCCATTGCTGTAAGGACATAATTATGTCGGCACTTGATTGGGGATTGAGTGCACCATAAAATCAATTCCCCATTTTGCTGAATGGTTCGTTGACAACAACCCTAGGAAAAAGCAGCCAACTTGGGCTTGCCGTGAACGAGCTGCTTGCGAGGTTCACACTTTGCCACCAGTGGGCTGTATCTTGGAAAAGCGTCGGCCAATATAGTACACAGCTCGGATGATCTTATGTCTTGTCACGGAGGAGGAGAAATGCCCTCCACGAGGCTGAATTATGAAAACTTTCAAGTAACTTTACCTGTTGTGGTTTGTCAACACATCGCAAAAAGACACCATCTATCCCACGTTTATATAAACCATCATCCCAGATGACATATTTAGCTGCTCTGAGCTTTATAGTGTGCTTCTCCTTTGCAGTTAGGTGCACTGGGCATTCACCGTAGGTGAGGAAGAAAGCAATATCGAATACCATTCATCACTAGTCGCAACAAATAGGACCGAGAGCAGTGAATCGGGTTTTTCCAGCCGGTCTTGTGCTTCATCGGTGTAGTCATCCTTTTCATCAGGGTTTTCTGAATCTTTGTTTTCAGCCATAAGCTGACATAGGCCCTTGCCTCTTACCAGCTTGGTTGGTTTAATATCCAGTCGTACTCACGACCTTTGCGATCCATTTCCTCATGAGCTTCCTAACTCCTGTTGAGTTAGAATTGATTTGACCGCCGTGTCAGGGACCAGCACCACCATATGAGAGTTTAGAATGTAATACCTGAAATTTTTCACTGCTTTGACAACGGCGAAGGCATGCTTTTCCAGTTGAGACATTTTTAGTTCGTGAGGCTTGAGGGGAGAGCTCATGAATGCAATCGGAGATTCAACATCCTCCGAATTCTTTTGCATCAAGATTACAGACACAGTATGCTCAGATGCGTAACTATACATGATGAAGTCCTTGGAGAAATCGGGACATACCAGGACTGGTGCGTGAGCAACGGAAGCTTTTATTTCTTCAAATGACCTTTTTCCTTCCTCGCTCCACCGGAAAGTTGGTGACCCCTTCATCATGTTCAATATGTGAGTCTTCTCAGCAAAGTCAGGAACAAAACGCCTGAGAAAGTTCACCTTTCTGAAGAAAGAATGAACGCCAGTCTTGCTTGTAGGCAGAGTAAGGCTCTGAATAGCCTTAACTCTTTTGGTATCTATCTTCGTTCCTTCCTTACTAACAACATGTCCCAGCAACTTTCCTTCCGTGACTCCAAAAATAGACTTTTTTGGGTTTAGGGAGATCCCATGTTCTCGGCACTTTGGCCAATACTTGCTCCAAATGATCACAATGATCATTTCGTTGTTTAGAGAACACAGTTAAGTCATCTAGATAAACCACAATGACCTTCCCCATCATACCTTTGAATGCAAAGTCCATGGCCCGCTGAAAAGTGGCGCCGGCGTGGTTAGGCCAAAAGGCATCCTGCTTTGTAGGCAAATGTACCCCGGGAGTAGTGAATGTTGTTTTAAATTGATCTTGGTGAAACTTCAATCGATTGTAGCCTGAAAAACCATCAAGCATGGACAACATCTACGATCCGATTCTTTGCTTGCAGAACTTGATCCATTATAGGAAGTGGGTAGTTGTCTTTTAAGGAAGCCTGATTCAAATTGCGAAAATCTACGCATATGCGTATCTCGCCATTTTCTTGCGCCTTTGGCACAATATTTTTACCCAATCTTGTGATGGATAGGAAAGATGATTCTTGCATCCGACATTTTCTAATTTTCAGCTTTGGATGGTGCCTGAGATCTTAGGATTATAATGCCTCTGCTTCTGGCGAAAGGCTTTGACATCTTCTTTCAACGGGATGTCATGCTGGACGTCCTTTGGCTTAAAAGACTTTAGATCGGCATAGGACCATGCCAATACATCCATGTATTTCTTCAGCAACTTGACAAACTTTCGCTTCTCTTCAGGCGTGCAACATTTTCCAATGTTCACAAACTGCGGGTGCTCTACCGAACCTATATTGACCGGTTCGGTTTCTGGGGATGAGTCAGGATCACCTAGCCTTTTCTTTTTCACAAAATGGTCATGCACAGCCGAACAGCCACTCCCGGAGAAACCGGCCCTTTGGAATTTTATTTCCTTTGGTGACATATGCCGTCGTTCCCTTCAGATTCATCGTCTTGATCGGTGACTGATTCACGGCAAGTGGAAGTAGATCCTTCAAAGTGCAATTCTTTAAAATTTTCCGCCTTCTCTAGAAAGGCAATGAGTTGATTATCATCGTTGAACACTTGCCAATGCTGAGAATTGTCTGGCACGCTCGGGCGGAAAACCACCTCAATGGTGTATTTGTTTGTTTTCAAACCTGGGTGAGGGAGCATGAGGGATCTTTGAAACTTGAATGAATCGGCCATGTCATTTTGGGCTCTTGGAATGGATTCAATTGAAAAAGCATCAAACTCTTGATGTTGTCCCACACTTGCATTACGGTAATGCACAGCCTTTCATTCTTCACTTGGTAAATCCTTTTAACTTGATTCTAACTAGCTCTGCATCACCTTGCACTTTCAGATTCTTAATCCCTCTTTCCTTTGCGGCTTGCATGCCAAGTAGCAAAGATTCATACTCAGTAGTATTATTTGTGTTAAAAAACTGCAACTTGAAAGAGAGAGGAATGACTTCTTCCTCGGGAGATATTAGCACGGCTCCGGCACCACATCCACTAGTTGCACAGCTGCCATCGAACTGCAAGGTCCAGATCTTATTAAGATCTCCTTCTTGAATGAGAACAACCATTTTGTCAGACTCGGTAGACAAGAAATAGTTCCCCATCCCTGATGATTCAAAAAGGATTTGAGCTTTGGGGTCCTCAGAGCTAGTAACCAAGTACTTCTTTTGTGATTCTGGCTCCAAAGTCTGCATTACACCTTTGACGGGGATTCTAGCCTTAGACCAATCCATATGAATCTCCCCACCAACTTCACTGCAAAAACTTCTTCCCAGCAAAATTCCGTAGGCTGCTGGAATGTCGGCAACGAGGACGGTCATCTTTACTCTTTTCTCAGGGAATGCATGCAAATGCAAATTGCGCGTCTTTGATTTGACCAATCAACGGAACCTGCTTGGTTTCCAAGGAATAACATCTGCCAAAAGGCTTGGTAAGGGTGAGGCCCAAAGCATGGGTGACTTTTGCTGGCATGACGTTATCAGAAGCTCCGGAATCAATTATGCAGTTACTCAACTTGTGACCATTGATTAGGAGGGAGAGATAGAAAGGCTCTATCTTGCCTGATGCAGATGTTGAAGCAACATTTATGTGGGATTCAGGAGGAGTGGAAAGGATTCCTTTTGGGGAAACCTGATTAGATACAACAGCTTGACTTTGAATATACTTGGTCAATCTTACAAGTTGTTCGGGATTTGACTGAAGGTACTCGGCTTCAGACATTTGGATCTTGGTCTTTTTAGCATGATCTATGATATCAAATGCGGCCAAGGGTTGCGTTGGTGAAGGAATGAGTCCCTCACTTCGTGATGGTGGAATAGGATTACTGGTCTTGGTAGGAACATGAGAGGACTGATTTGGAGGAGAGATGGGGGGAAAAGATTTCCTTGTAAAAGACTTAACAGGGAGTTGAGTAGGAAGAGGATTACCTCTTTTAGCAATGGTTGGAGGTGCGTTTGACACGACCTTCTCCTTCTGCACATGGGCAGCGACCTCTGCTTCTTTTCCTTGCGAGCGGGTAAAAACAACATATGATTGTCCGCTCGCATAGCCCTGTGTACCTTCCTCTTCATCAGATTCTTCCTCATCAAATTCCATATACCCGATAGTAGAGTCACCAGTCGGTTCACCGACATCTTGATCATCTTCACCTTGAGATGAAGGTTCTTCATATCTTGCTCTTCTTCTTGATTTCGGCGGAGCGTTGGCCAGGAGGAGCCTCAGCGCCCGGCCGTGGAGCGATTGCGGGTAAGCGCGGCCTTTGTGAAATGTTGTTAGGAATGAAATTCCTCCATGGAATATCCCGGTATGAGGAACTGGGGGAAGCCTGGGCCAACTACTTCTTCAATGCAAGCAAGTCGTTCGCCATCTTTTGAAAGGCCGGATCAGACGAAGTAGTGGGCGAAGGGCCCGAAGATTTAGGCTTGGATGATTCCTTTTTCAATTCGCCAGATATTATCAAATTATCTTCTATTCGAATGGCAGCGGCCTGGGTGAGAATCAAGGTAGCCACTCACTCTTGAAGGAGCAAGAAACTAACTTTTGAGCTCATAGCGTTTACGAAGAAACACTTTTGATTTTCCGGTGTTGGAAGCATGGCAACAGGGACACGGTTGATTAATGCATTGAACCTGGTGATAAAATCACGCATGGTCTCATTTGCCTCCTTCTTTAGGTGAGTGATCCATGATAATAATGCAAATGCATCTTCTGAAGGTTTGTACCTATCTTCAAAAGCATCCCGCAAGGTGGCCCAACTAGTAATAGATCCGGCTGGTAAATGCTGAAACCATTCAGCTGCAGGTCCTTGTAGAGTTTCCAGAAAAAGGTGAACCGACACATCCTCATGAGTTACATCCAGAATATTGCATGACATGATGAATGCAGATATGTGGGAATCCGTGCTTTGATTTCCGCTCCCATCGAATTTGGGAAAATTCTTTCGGTTTCCGTGAGGGAGCGCGTGAACTGGATGTGGTAAAGCCAAGGGACCCATAGCATTTCCCCATGGTACCGCCATTTGAAAAGCCGGAAAAAGAACACGAGTGGAAGTGTGGTTCCGCCCGTAGCGAGCACTTCTGAGGGATGTGGATGCCCCTTGCGAAAGATTCTTCCTTTGTGGAGGTGAGACACTCCTGGATGACCGATCAGTCGAGCTTAGCGTTGAAAAATGTGTCGGTGTTACAGCTGAAATTGTGCCTTTGAAGCAAATCGAAAGTAGGATCAGTTTCTCCATGAGCTCTTCTGCTACGCGTAAAGGGTTCACCTGCCAGCGTGTCTTCCGATCTGTGATTTTGTAGCGCTGATTCAAAATTTCTTTTTGGCTGTACTTGCTGATTTTCTGGCTTTTCTGGCAAAAACCAGCAGCATGTACTTTTCTAAATATTTAAAAACTATCCTCTTCAGAAAACCGATTGCGGTTAATGACAAATAACAGTGAGGATAAAATGGCAGAGAAGATTAGCAAGCTGATTTTCAGATCTAATTTTGACTTTTTCAAAGGGTTTCAAACTTTTGGTAAACAGTCAAAAACTCAGATCTATGGCAAAATACTGATTTTTATAAAAACTCAGCGAACTAAAGGTCTCCAACTAGGCCAGATCTATGGATCTCAGAAGAAAATTTTCAATTTGGAGTCACTTTTGCAAAATTTTGGATTTTTAACAAAAAGTTCAAGTTTGCAAACAGGCGGTGATTTTTCTGATTTTTCCGATTTTCTATCCTACCACCATCATAGATCTGATAGATCTATTCGATCCCCAGTAGAGTCGCCAAAAATTGTTGGTCTGAAAATCTGTCGCTTGGGCAGATCTATGGATAAACGAGCCAACAGTGTGCAGGGCATAGCCCCTCTTTGAGTCAGCAAAGCGAAACTGGTTTATTGCTATTCTACCGGCGGGAATCATGCAAGTCTCACAAATTCTACCTTCGGGGTTTGGGATCTCATCCCGGTAGGGGTGTTTCCATTGCGAAAAGAAAGGAAAGGAAGAGGGATGAAGAAAGAAGCGGTCGAAGGAAGAAAAGAAATGAATTCCAAAGCGAAAAGGTCGAAGGTTTATGTTTTGGGATTGGTAGTAAACAGAGCCAAACCTACTTGCATAAATGAGCAAAGCAATACTGATGATGAATAAATGACAATAAAACAGAAGCAGATCCAACAGAATAAACACACAGATCTGACATAAGAAAGATCTAATGCACATAACACATGTATTCAGCACAAAGTCTAAATATTGTATTAATATTTTCCTTCTGTTACAAAAAGCTCAAAGTCTTTTCTCCTCACTTCTATTTTTCATCTGAAAGATATTCACTCATGCCCAATACAACAAGTATTGGGGTATTTATAGAAGAAGGAGAGAAAAGAAGGCAAAAAGGAGCCAACCACTTATTTACAAAGATATTTACAAAATATCTAAAAGTCATGTTGACTTTTGACAACTTGATGGATGACATCATCCCATGGTGCAACATGGATGATGTCATCATTTGTGTCAACATACTCCGATATTCCCAAAAAAGTCGAAGAAGAGAGAGAGAAGAAGAAGAAGGAGAAGAAGCCACTATTCATCATCGTCATCCTGCGGCCGAAAGGGAGTAGCTTGCTTTTGTTGCTGCTCAGGTGACGAGATGTGGAATTGAGAGCGGTATTCCATGAACTTGTTGATCATGGGCCCTAGTTGATCTTGGGAAGGATCCTTGTGTCGCTCGCTGATCGCCTCACAAGTCTCCCGCTCATCTATGAGTTTCTCGGGGAGTTTGGAATAGTCTTTTCCTTGATAGAGTAACCCAATGAAGTCGACAGTCGGAGTTGTTGATAGACTCTGCGTCAAAAGTGACCTCGGCCCCATCCCTTGAGAAACGATCTCCTTGAAGATCTGGATGGTTTCATCAGCTTTTCTTAAAGTGAAGGAAGGAGTAAGCAACCCTGGCGACATGTTGAGAACGATCCGTTCCATTTGGTGCATCGCGTCCAGGGCTTCTTCCTTCACCTTGTCGATCTTTTCTAGGAAAAATTCCAGGCTGATCCACCGGTAATCCAGTGGACATGATTTTGTTGAGGGCCACAGGATGGCGAAGATGCCGAACTTGACCAGATCTTCGACTGAACAGTCGAACATTTGTTGAAAGGTCTCGTGTTGTAGTCTAGCATGTTCCAGCTCTTCCGATATGGGTCCTGCTAACGCTTGGAGCTCTTTATTCACCTTGTTGATGTTCAAATACAAGTCAGAGAACTTGGCGATTACTTTTTCATTGTCTTTGAGGATCTGGCTCCTCCAGTGGAAATGGCCATACCACTCTTTCGCCGATCTTTGCATATTCATTAATTTTCTCACAGCTCGAAGCTCGAAGTCTCGGGCGGTTGTGGGAGCGCACTTGCCCATTTTACGTAAGGCTTGGAGCGAGATATTTATTTTGCTCTTTTAGTTGCCTTTTCTCCTCTTTTGTTTCTGAAGCTTCTTGCGAGGCGTCATCAACTATGAGAAAGGGCCTCCCCCTGAAGGCTTTCAGAAGACGTCCCCATTGTGACTTGGGTCACAGTATAATCTGTCGGAGACAGATCCTTTTTCTCCTTGAGAGGATTGGGGTACGCGATCTCCATTACCCTCTCTCCCGAAGCACTTTGAGAGAAGCGTGTGACGGGCTTCTGCTTCTTTGCCCCCTTAGATGGGATTACAGAAAAGTCCATCGGAGCGATGGGAACTTTCCTTTTTTGCTGACTTAACTGCTGGGAGATCCAGGCTGGACTTATGGGAGAAGGGCCGGAAACAGAGAAGGGGGCAGCCACAGTAGAAGAAGGGAAAAACGTGGAGACACGTGGCGGTGGCATGGAGAGAACAGCCGAAGAAGTGCCCACGGGAGGAAGGGATACTGCAGCTGAGGAAGACATAGGAAGGGAAGGGAGCTCGAGATGAGGAAGAAATGGAGGGAAAGATCCGCGAGGAAGAGAAGATAGACGAAGAAGCGGGGGAATAGTAGAAGAAGGGGAGAGGACACGACCAAAGGGATGGTCGCTTGAGTCACTCGAGGAGGAGGAAGGAAGAAGAAGAAGGGACGAAGGGACCTCGGTTGTTGTAGCAATGCCGACATCTACGAGTGGATGGGCCTATTGGAACATCCTCTTCTACTTCTTTCTCTGGCGTAACCAAAGTTATGACTGTTCGGGTGCCGCGGAAGGAGGACTCTCAGGAGCTTCTTCTTGAGTGGTGCTGGATTCACCCTCTATGCCTTTGCCCTTGCCTTTAGGCTATTGTTTAGATCGAGGAGGTGCGTTACCCAATGGGGAGGTTGTGAAATCAACCCCGAGGTAGATTAATCCGTTCATCCGGCACCAATGCTCTGTTCTGCGCAGAGTTTCCTTGACCCTCTCCTCAATCGTCTGAGGTGCCTTAGTTCTATCAATGGCTGGAAAAGGCCAATTGTCCCCATCTGTGTTAGTATATACTTGGTCTACTTCATCCTCATAGTTTGGAAGCCTTTGGGGACAATTCTTTACCCCGTATTGGATGATTTACGCGAGGCTAAGCGAGAATGGTCCTTTCTCCTGAGCTCAACCTCATGAATGACGTCGATGTAGATGTCTTCGATCTGAGGGATGTGGATTGGATCTAGCTTAGCCCTTGGCAGACAACTTCTTGGGTCGAAGGTAGGCCTGGCCGGGAAATCATGTTTCAAATTAAGCAGCTCCAGCTCTGCGAACATGTCCTTTGCCTTGTGATGGGTAAGGCATGTATATCTACCCACTGTGAGGGGGAAAGGAGTTCCACCCTTCTTTCTTTTGAGGCACTTCTCATGATAGGTGATCAGCTACCTTGACAGCTCTAGCAGAATCAGCTTGGGTCCAGCATACCTCGGCAGTCTAGTTGGCTCTCCCGAAGTTGGCTGCCCTCGAGATAGGTGAACGTGGGAAATTGGGTGAGCAGGGCCCCCATTTCTCGGTGGCTGCCACTATGCTCTTGGTCGTGCGGCCAGTAAGTCATATTTGGCCTCAACGGGGATGATGTGGTAGAAAAACACATCGTTGATCTTTGTGAATTGAGGATGCTATTTTCCGGCCTCGAACTCTGGGTAGTATTCATATATTTTGACACGAGGCCAAACCCCACTCCACATCGGGCACAGGTAGTCTCTTTACGATCTTTGCGGCGTAAACAACATAGGAATTCATGTAGAATCTCCCTGTTGTATTGAATTGTTGAAGTTGTTCGGAGATTGTGCTGCTTATAATCTCTGCCCATTCGAAGCGCTGATCGGGCATATTCTTATTCATGGTCTCTAAGTACCGCAACATCCATTTATGGAAAAAGTGGGCGTCAGGAAGCCCAAAGACCCTGCTCAGGAATGTGATGGTGTCATTTTTGGCTCCTCAGAAAAATCACTGCGGTGAATGATTTGTGGCCATCGGGTCACTACCTTTTTGTTTTCAAATAGACCTCGTTCATCAGTTTGCATGCAGCGATCTTCGTTGTCGTCCCGGGCCTTATCTGATCCTCTCGGTGACGGCCACAAAGTGCCGATGATGAGGAATGCAGTATTATTTCAAAGTGGCGGGCAGTGAGGTTAATGGCGACCTCACCCTTGTCATTTCTGCACACACTTGTGTCCTTGTTGTAGCAGGGGAAACCACCATCATGAATTCATTGTTGACGGTCTTGGCCCAGGATTCCTCCAGCGAAGTGTAGGGCACTGCCCATTAGTTTGTCCATCCATGGACTTCTTGTTACCTTCTGAGTCCTGACCCAGAATTCCTCCATATCAATGTGACCCAACTCTGAGTCTCTGATGTCTAGGTCGCATTCGGCCTGGGAGTCAGGCATTCTGACCCTCTGATATTTATATTTCATCTCTTCTTCTGTAAGTTTGGCCTTGCCTTTGGATTTGGTAGGTCTCTTGCTTGATGTAGACATATGTTCTTCTGAGCTTAATTGCTGATCTGCACGAAGAAGAAGCGAGACCCAACACAAAAAGGTTGTATTAGTCATTTGATCTTCCATTGAAGTGTTAACAAAAGAAAGAGTTAGCGATTTTGAGGCTCAGGGCGCAGGGCGCATGAAAGCTGCAGCTTACAGGGCTAAATAGGTAAGGCGCACAGAAAAAAGGTGTTGCAAGGGTTAAATCAGCACCAAAGGTGCATGGCGCATAGATATTGTAGGGTACATTTTGTAAAGGGCACATGGAGATTTGGTGTTACATAGGGACAGGATGCGCCAAAGGCGCATGTATTTTTCATGTTGCGTGGAAAATTGGTGCGCCAAAGGCGCATGTATTGTTTGTGTAACATGAACTTTTCGTGCGCCAAAGGTAACTTGGCGCGGCGCACAGAGGGTCTACACAACATGATGTTGCTGTAATGAGGAATGCGCCTGCGCCGTTATAGCTTTGTACTTAGCGCGTATGAAAGGGGTGTTTCATGGATGCTGGGTGCGCCAAAGGGGCACACGAATCTTTTGTGTTGCATCCAAATTTGATGCGCTTAAGGGCGCACGGGAAGCGGTTGCAGCATGCGAGAGAAATGCGCCATGAGGGCGCATCTTTTTATGATGTAACAGAGGCGACAGATGCGCCAAAGGCGCAACTGTTTTTGATGTTGCATAGCAAGTTTATGCGCCACAGGTGAAAATGGTTTTTAGGTCTGTTCATTCTCTCAGAGGGGTTTCCACATAAGTTTTAGCTTTCTCAAGGTTCATATGAAGGAGTGCAATACCAAGAAGGATCATCAAGCCAACATCATTTTTAGGACAGAGCTTCTTCTTCCAGCAGATCTGGAAAGAGGAGGAAATGTGGAAGGACAACAAAGGGGGCAAGATCATAATCTATTCTCTTCATCCTACTGAACCATCCTAGCAATCAAAATCCACAAAAACAAAAAGCACGAAAGACTGAAAACCACTTACCCGGATATAAACGATGAAAAAGCGTGAGAATGGGTCCACAACGTGTTGAAAGCGACAGGGTAGATACTGACAGGTTCAGAGAAAATATCACGTGTTTTGCATTGGTGATAATGACAACGCAGACGCGCCTATATATAGGCGAAGAAGTAATAAATGTGCCACCAACTTTTCAAGTGGCGCATGAAAAGCATTGTCGACATAAGGAAGCATGCGCCCTTTGGCGCACCAAAGCACCTGACAACACAAAGAAGTTATGTGCACCTTTGGCGCACCGAAAGTGGTGTTGACATAGAAAAATGTGCGCCTGAGGCACACCAAAAAGAGGCGCAACAAATGTTCTGTCGTCAGGAAGGCGCATGCGCCTTGGCGCACGCGGGAAGACTCAACATATCAAAGGCGCACCAAAAGGTGCATTGACACACGAAGAACCATGCGCGAAAGGATTTAAAGGGCGCACCAAAAGTTGATGTTACATAGTAATTCCATGCGCCCAGCCAAAAGACCAAAAATGACTAAGTTCGGAAAACCAGATTTCCCGGAAAAGGGATTTTGCAACGTTAGAATGCGAGGATCACTGACGAGGGATCGGAACAAAATTTTGGTATGGTATGGTTAAGAGAACACCACTTTCCTCGGTTTTCACTCCTTCCCTTTATTTAGATCCTTATATTTGCTTATTTGATCATTTTGGAAGAACTAGGTTCTTCCATATGATCAAATTTCTTGTCTTCTTCAATTTTCTTAAGGAATTCATCCTTGGTAGGAGTTTAAGCCTATGTCCATTGACCAAAAGTGCTCTTCTCGATGCCATCAATGGGAAGTAGCTAAATAGATTCATTATCATATATATGCTTAGCACGATAAGGTCCTAGCCACTTGGTCCTCAACTTACCTTTGATTTGTTGGTACTTGGAATCTAATAGTAATGCCCAATCTCCTATCTTGAATTGCCTTTCCTTGATATGTGTATCATGTCACTGCTTCCTTTGATCTTGGATTATCTCTATTTGTTGAAGTGCTTCTAGTCTCAGCTCATCCAATTCACTGAGTTGTAGAATTCTTTCCTTTTGTGTTGTACCCAACTCAATACCCAATTTATTTGTTGTCCTCAATGTTTGTAGTTCAAATTCAATGGGTAACAATGGATTTTTTCCATATACTAACTCATATGGTGAGAACCCTGTTGTAGTCTTCCAAGTTGTGTTATAAGCCCAGACAGCCTCAGTATCCTTTTCACCCAATCTCTTCTACTTGCTTCAATTGTTTTGGTGAGAATGTTTTCCAATTCCCTATTTGTCACTTCTACTTGTCCATTGGATTGTGGGTGATAAGGAGATGAATTCTATGATTGATCTAATAGTACATTGTAAAGGCTTGGATCATGTTAGACATGAACTGTGGGCCTTGATCTAAAACTATACTTCTTGGTGCACCAAACTTCATCATGATTCTGTGCCAAAGGAAATCAACAACTGCATCTTCATTAGCATTTGTTAAATCTTGCACCTCTGCCCACTTTTTTACATAGTCAGTACATACAAGAATGTGCTCCTTTCCCGTGAAGCGGGACCGAAAAGACCAACGAAATCTAGCCCCTGCCTTGCAAATGGTTCAATCACCTCTTGAGGTTGCAAAGGCATTTCACTAGTAAAATTTGGTTGTCCCATCCTTTAACAGGGATCACACTACTTGATGTATTTCTTCACATCTTTATACAGAGATGGCCAATAATAACCAGTGCCAAGTATTTTGTGGGTTGTCCTTTTCACTGAAAAGTGTCCCCCACTTGGTTCATCATGACATGCTCTAAGTATGTCAAAAATTTAATTCTCTCTAACACACCCACGTAAAACCAAATCAGGGCTGCATTTGAATAACATTCCATTTAACCATTTAAGTTGTGCACTAGTTTTGATTAATCTTTTCATTTTTTTCTCAATAAAAGGAGGAAAATTCCTTGTTGCAAGATAATTTTCCATGTCAACAAACCATGGTGTATCAACTGAAATAGAAAATAATTGTTCATTTGGAAAGTTGTCCTTAACTAGATCTTGTTCCCCTGTAGTGGTTAACCTTGACAAGAAATCAGCTACCACATTAGATTTTCTTGGATTATCCACAATAGTAATATCAAATTCTTGTAAAAGTAATAACCATTTGATTATCCTACCTCCAACCATTGGTTTATTCATTAAGTATCTAATTGTTTCATGATTTGTATGTACAAATATTTTGTACCCTATAATATAATGTCTGAACTTGTTAATTGAATAGATCACAACAAGAAATTCTTTTCAGTGGTGGTGTAATTTCTTTCAGTGGGAGTAATATTTTTACTAAGGTAATAGATAGCATACATTTTTCCCTCTTCATCTTTTTGTCCCAAAACTGCACCAATTGAGTTATTTGAAGTGTCTATTTAGATGTGAAAAGGTTCCTCCCAATTAGGTCCTCTTAATATTGGGGTAGTGATTAGTTTTTCCTTAATCTCTTCAAAATCATGTTGACATTTTTCATCCTAGAGAAATTCACTATCCTTGGTAAGCAAACAAAACATGGGGGCAACAATTTTACTAAAATCTTTGATAAAACACCTATAGTACCCAAAATGTCCTAAGAATGACTTGATATCCATGGGGGTTTGAGGAATAGGCAAGTCCGAAATAATATTGATTTTGTCTTGGTCAACTTGAATTCCTCTTTTTGAAATGTGGTGTCCTAGTACAATCCCCTCATCAACCATCATCAAACATTTCTCATGGCTAAGAGACAAATGGTGTTGCTCACACCTTGTTAACACTCTATCCAAATTTTTCAAGGCATCATCAAATGTGTCTCCATGCACAGTAAAATCATCTATGTATACCTCTACACAATCATTAGTTAGATCTGCAAAAATTGCTAGTATAACCCTTTGGAAGGTTCTTGGAGCATTACATAGTTCAAATAGCAAAGACCACAGTAGGCAAATGTACTCCACATACAAGTAAATGTAGTTTTATCCTGGTCCTCAAAAAGCCACCCTAATTTGGTTATATCCACTAAAGCCATCTAGGAAGGAAAAATATTGTTTTCCTGAGAGGTTGTCTAGAACTTGATCTATGAATGGTAAGGGAAAATAATATCTAAGTGTATCTTTGTTCAATTCCCTATAATCAACACAAATTCTCCATTTTCCATTATTTTTAGGCACAATTATAAGAGGAGACACCCACTGACTATCCGAGATAGGGTAGATAAAGCCTACTTGTAATAGCTTTTCAATTTCCTACTTAACTATGTCCCTTAAGGATGGATTGATCCTTCTCTGAGGTTTTCTAACTGGTTTAACATTTTCAGTATAAATGTGATGGGTGAAAATACTTGGATGGATTCCTTTCATGTCTTTATAGTCCCAAGCAAAGGCTCTAGTATGACACTTCAAAACATCAAATAATTTAGCTTCTTGATCATTTTCTAACCAGTTGTTAATGTTCAAAATCCTTCTTGGTTGAATCTCAATTTGTTTGGTTCTAGAGTGTAATGAACTGATTTGTTGAAAAGGATCCATTAGAGTGTTTAGTGGACATGAATGAGGTAACAACATATGATATGTAGTAATGTCTCTAAAGTTCCCTTGAGGAAGAATACTAGATAAAGGATAATAAGAAGAGCTATGATACTTATCTTGATGTTGGTCAAGCTCCTCATCACTGACATTTTCCCAAGATTCCTTACTATTTCTTGATATCTCTGAGACTAATGTTACTGATTTTGTAGCTATTTCCGCCCCTTTTGAAGAGAAGTCACATTCCTTCAGTGAGTGAAATTATTTACATCTGCATCGGATTGCGATGGTTCCGGAGATGAATATGAATGTTCCAGAGATAAATTTGAAGGTTTGGAACTATCTCTGATTGTTCCAAAGACAATTGGTGACCATTCAATGGGTGATTAATACTATTCTCCACCTCCCTTACATGATCCTGCAATGTTATCATAGCCAAAGAAGACAAGTTTTGTTTATTAGTATCAGGATCATCAACCCATAATTGTTCCTGATTATCAATGAAAGGTCTTGCAGAAGGATATAGGGAAATTTGTTTAGAACTCTTACCATTAGAGATGGTCATATCACCTGATCTACAATCAATTAAGGCAACAACTATAGCTAACCATGGTCTTCCCAAAATGATGGGATAACCAAGTGTTTTACCTTTTGGCTGTAATATAAGGAATTCCATTGGATACTCCCATGACTCCACCATAACTGCCACATCTTCAATGATCCCTTCTGGTTTAGCTACTGACTAATCTGCCATCTACAATATGGTGCTAGTAGGTTGTATACCTATCAATGGTAATGTTTTCAAAGTGTCTAATGTCATAACATTTATAGTTGCTCCCAAATCAACCAAAACATTATGTATATGTTTGTTTCCTATGGTAATAGAAATAACAAGGCTTTCAGGATCCCCATATTTGGGAAGTAAGAGTTTACCTGCTAATAAATCAGTAAGTTTCCCATCTATCTTAATAGTCCTATGGTACTGCTTCTTCCTTCCATGTCTTTTCAAGCATAACATTTTGATTAATTTTTTTAATTCAGAATGTCCTTGATTACTTGTAATAGTGGTATTTCAATATTTAATTTCCTTAACTCCTAAACTAGTTCAGATTCTTTGGTTTCAATAACTTCTTTAATTCTTTCTAGAAAAGGGATTTCTGAAGAATTGTTATTTGGTTGTTTCTCTTTTTCTTTTTCATCAACCTTAGGGATGACTGAACTAAGGGTTTCAGCTTCATCCACATCTCGGTAATATAGTAGGCTGGACTATTACTTACATTTCTAGATCTGGTTTGAATATCTTTACATTCCATGGTGTTAAGATCAACTCGATTTTCCTTTCTCTCGATCCATGATAGGGGTTGTTTGTTTGTTTTGGGATTAGCCACTAGTTGTGTTGGTATTTGTGTTTGAACCACATTTTTAGTTTGTGAACCTTGTGTTGGGGAACCCATTATGGCTTGTTATTGCTAGTTGGGATATGTCTTCCCATGGGAATAATTATTGGGATTCCACCTTGGTTGTGAATAAGCATAAGGGTTACCTTGACCAGACCAGGGTTGTTGGTGTCCTTGAGTATACCAAGTTTGTCCTACCCAATCCTAGGGATTCCATGTTGGTTGAGGAGCCCAAGGGGGTTGTACCCAATTTTGTGATACCATCTAAACTTCCCATGGAATCATCCAAGGATTAGGAGCAGATCTTGGTATGAACTACCCCTGACTCTGTGCAACTTGTCTTTGGAAATAGTTTACTTCTTCTATAGTGGATGAAGTGCTAGTTTGTTTAAGCTGATTATTTATGAATGGAAGAATATAACAAACATTAACTTCATGTTCCCTAGATTCAAAATGAGACATATCTAAGTTTTATCCAGAGGACAATCTCTTATTGCATGCTTATTTCTACATCTAGGACAATAAATAGCTAATAGTTTAGTATTAACATTTACTTTGGCTTATAATCCATCCATGGTAAAGTTAATTGAACTAGGATATCTATTTTAAAGTTTCCTAGTTCATACTTAAGTTTGTTCATGTCCTGGGCTCCTATCTTTCACAAATTTTCCTTTCCCGAGTCCACACCTCGTTCTTGAATAATTTATACGAAAGGCCCTTAATCTCGTCCATTCCCAATTGATTGATGTCTCCACCTCCCATTAAATTAAGGGCTTCCCTAGATTCACCATCCAGACCTTTAAGAAAAATGGTTTTGCATAGATCTTCTTGAAGTAAAAATCCACACCTTTTACCTATGAAGAGGAATCTATCTAAATAATCTTCCAAATTTTCATCCTCTTCTTGTTTGATCCTAAAAAAATCTTCCTTCTTATTTCTCCCTCTATAGTAGTCCTGATACTTGTCTAAGAAGGTAGTTTCCATTTGTTGCCAAGAGGTAATGGAATTGGATGCTAATCCCATGAACCATCTCATTGCATCTTTCAGAGTAGATGGGAATAACTTAAGTTTTTGATTATCCGTTTTGTAGTCATAGGTTTGACACAATACTTTAAATTCAAACAAGAATTGGTCAGGGTCCTTAGACAACATCCCTCTAAATGTGGGCAAGTGTGCAGTGAAATATTCTTCATAGGTGTTTCGTCATCCTTTAATCGATTGATAAGTGAAATTCCTATCAGGTTCTCTCTCGGTTCTCTAGCCATACCTGCAATATATCCTAATCTTTTTCCCAATCAACTTGATATGTTATCTGCTTTGGTGGAGGTGAGAAGTTAGGTGTAGGAGGTTGACTGCTATACTGAGAATCGAAACTTGCTCTTAATGATCTTGTGATATAACCCTTCTTCTAAAGGTTTCACCCCCTTCTAGTGATTGATCCAAAAATTCCAAAGGCGGGAGTTCTGCTTCCTGTCTAACAGGGAAAATGGTGCTTCTAATTCTTGCTCAACTTCCCTGGTTGGACTAAAGGATGTTGATAATTCCTATTGAGATATTTTTGGGAGAAATCTACCCTTTGAGTCTCTTGGTCTACTCATAAATTTTATGATAACTTGGGGGAGATTTTTTAATTACTAGATGTGTGATTGTTTTTCTTGTTGACACCTAATTAGAAAATTCCAACTAGTTATCCCTGACAATGGCACCAAAAATGATGGGAGTCATTATTCCCTTCATTTGATCAACTTGTGGTTGATGTCATATTAAAACCAGGGGTGTGTCTAAATCTATATGCAACAAGTGAAGTCTCAGGTGAACTAGTAATTGATTGTAGTTACTATTATTATTTTTATTTTTCTCTTGGGGGTTTTATAGTGTTTTAAGATATTTTGGCCAAAGCCTTATTGAAGCTAAATTGTAAGAAACTTACTGAAGGAAACACACATTGCTGAAATGAACACGCCTTGCAAAATTGAACACACTGCTGAAATAAACACACTTTACAAAATTGAACACACTGCTGAAATAAACACACCTTGTAAATATTGTTTAAAATGCTTTCTAAGGAGATAAGAATGTAAACTACAACACCATAGGGACAATAGATAACTCACATAACAAAACTTACTTGTTGAATCAAAAGTACTACAGAATTGCCAAATAACGAATTATACAAATTACTTGAAAGGAAAAATACCAATGAAAGAAAAGATCATTTTCCTTGGAGGAGTGGGCCCTTGCTCCACCTTGAATCAAGAGTTAACACAATATGTTGCTCTCAAAATTAGATGGCTATTCTTATTATTGAATTATTAAGTCTTACAGAACTAGTAGAGATCTTTTAGATTTACCTTCAGTTCTCTATATATCCTTTTCCCATCCAAAGATGCATTTACAATAATGAGTGATCAACAACTATCCTTATGCCTACAAATCCTAGTAAACCGAATAGTGCCCAAAGTAGCTATGAAATTGAGAAAACTAGTTGGATATACAGTTGTTGGTCTTATACATGTATATTTGGAGTGTGAAGAACCGGAAAATTGTTGGTCTATGTTTGCTTGGAAGGCCCATTCTTTGCTCCATAATCGAATTTTGACAGATTAGGAGGATCCCATTGATTCTGGAACTTTGGAGAAGTTTCAAAACCAAAGGGGAATCTTCCGAACTAATTTCTAGAGTTCTGAAGTTAAGCCATATTTAGCCAACTTCCTCAAAAAGTTCATAATCACTCCACATTCACTTATCCCCACCAAGTATGGCTCGCTTATTCCAAAACTGAATTTCCACACCATTTGTTAGGAATTATAGAGTTTTTAGACATTTGAACTAAATCAAACAAAATATGGACAATTACATCCTAAACTTATATTAGATCAAACAAAAGTTATGAAATGCAGTCAAACTTGATTAAAAAGGCAACAAGATGAGAGTATTCATTGCACATCGATGAGACATATTTTATCTTCATCACTACTTTTGTGAGTCACGAGGTTTGTAAATTATAATTTTGACACTTCTAACACTCCTACAAATACCAATAAACAATCC
Organism: Taxus wallichiana var. yunnanensis; assembly: GCA_018340775.1. Classification (NCBI taxonomy): domain Eukaryota; kingdom Viridiplantae; phylum Streptophyta; class Pinopsida; order Cupressales; family Taxaceae; genus Taxus; species Taxus wallichiana. The sequence continues at coordinate 603,166,824 of CM031242.1, read as the reverse complement.
CAAAGGCCCCAAACCTAAACAATCACTATATTCTTTCCCAAAATAGACATCGATTGTATAATTTAAACCATACATGATTTAGGTTGAATACTAAAATCATAAAAAATACCTATGTACTAACCAAATTAGAATATGAAAAACTATCTTCTAAACCATGACTGATGGAGTTGTGAGACTAGTTCCATAAGGTGTAGAGTGACCCTAATTTCTTATATTTACTAAAATAAATTTAAAGTATAAGTTTTTCATTTATTAATCTTTATACTTAAAGAAATAATAAAGTATAAAGATTAATAAATGAAAAACTTATACTTCAACCATTCATTTTAGTAAATATATCCCTCCCCCACACACATATACCACATAGAAAACAGAACGCGATTGTGTTATAACATGTTCGTATTTTAGGCTTGGTAATTACCAATCACGATAATTCATAATGCGCTTGCGCTTTCCCAAAACGTGCTCGCATTTCATTTAAAATAAAAAAATTGGCTCGCTTTTTGGTCCCCCATCTCCGTGTAGTTGTACACAAATCCTTGTTGTATTAATTTCATATTGCTTGAATTTCTTTTGGATTTTAACTTATTTGATTCTTTTAGGTGTTTTTATGTCATGCCATACAAATCTCTACATTATACAATTTATTGTTTGATTTTTTTAAAATTCAGAAACCTCTTTGATTAGACAATTTTCGAGGGTTTGTGCTTTGTTTGATCTTTCCAAGCTTCTTTCTCATCCGCTAAGTCGGTGTCCTCTCGTGGTTCTCACAACCAATTGCATGTAATATGAAGGGCTACCTTTTCGATGCTTCGCTACAATCTTTTTGGGCATCACGCGATTGTTTGCACTTCTCTCACTCCCTCATCCTCCAATTCTCGAGATGAAATAGATGAAAAATGGATGACCCACCTAATGAGATTTTGTTTAGTGCAACCACAAAGTGTTTTATGCTCAACACTTGACCCTCCCCCGATCCTTTGCTCAATCCTCGGGAGGTATTTCAAGAAAATGCAATGTTAAACCCTTGTAGGAGCTCCTTTTGATGTGGGAACTTTGGTCACGCTGACTCAAAGCCAACTCTTCAGGATGGCAAATACTTTTGGTTGATCCTTCATATATCTCATCTCCTTCTTAGCCCAAAAGAGTGAGATCCAAGCAAATGTTGGTTCAACAATTAAACAAAAAGGTCGTAAATTAGAGGCTAAAAGACCGCCGATGTAAGTAGAGGGCTTGATTGGTGATAACACTCGGTGGACAATGCATGATCCCTTCTCTCAAAGAGAGACATTTGGATTTTTCTCATAATTTACTTCATCTTTTAGCTCTTTTCCATTTTTCATCTCGTTAACTATTAATCTTATGATAAGTTATTGTGGATTCTTAGACTTGTATTAACTCAACTATTCCTAACTATACTAAGATAAAAAAATTGATTGAAAGTGCACTTTTATATTGATAATATCATGAAAAAGTACATTGCGGTTTCAAATCAAAAAATTGGGTGGAGAAGTCACACCCCAGAAGCATCAAACCTGGCAACACGTGCCACGGGAAACAAGTCCAAACGAAGTAATTACAAAAAGCCACAAGGGCAATCGCCTACAAGAGAAGCAAACATGGTGGTTGGGAGGAGGAGGAGAAGGCGGGTTGCATGTGAAATGTCTCCCCAACCCGGCGGGGGGGTCGTGAGAGGTTGGTACAAGATTCTAGCATTGCCTTGCTCGAGGTCATAGATTCCTTTCGGTTAGGAGAGATAGCTAACGCCAAGTGTAAAAATTTATCCTGGGAAGATTGATGCGCCAGAATTAGCAGGAACTTGACAAGGTCATAACTTGAGCTCTGGGTGTCCGTTTGAGTCCGTTTTTTTTTTGAAACCACGTGTTTCGATGAGATAAATGCACGCAAAAACCCACCCTACCGGTTGGGGCAAGTTTTCGACACGTTTTCGGGCCCTAAATCCACCATCTTGAGGCTGAAAATTAGGATTTAAGTTATAGTTTGGTTTTTCCTATTTTTGGGCATTAGTTAATTTTAGTCTATTAGTTGCATTATGAGTTAGAAAGTTGGCAATTCCTCTAATTTAGGGATGTAGAAGATGCGTGGCAATTTCTGTGCCCGTAGGAATAAGCATGCGAACTTACTAAGAATAGCAGGTTCTAGTAAACTGCTAAAAATAGTAATTTCCGCCACCTAGAGTAGATTTAGTCAGAGTTAGTTAGAGTTTACTTGGCAACTCGAGTTGGGAGTTGTTTTCCTATTTAGGAAACATTGTAATTCATTATTCAATAACGAAGAAGGAGATCTATTTTCTTTGGAGTTCATATTATTTGCAGTAAATCAAGTTGGTTAGAATTTGGCTACATTAAAGATCACCTCGTTTGGAGCCGTGGTTTGGAGGAGGAGGCCAACCAAAGCCACCACCACCATCGAGGGGAGGAGCCCCCAACCAAAAATAATTTGTTTTTGTAAAATAGTTATTTTGAAACTCTTATTAAGTATTGTTTTTCGAAGACTAGGGCCATGTATCCCAAATTCAATTTGTGGGTCCACTCTTTAAAAAAACTATCTTCCGAATGAAGGGTTTGGGCCTCTCAAAAGCCCACCTTTATCCTCTATTTTAAAGAAGAGAGAAAAAACACTAAATCATTTTCTAGGGAAAAATCATTCTCCCTCAAAATTCCCCAAAAGGGGGGCTACATTAAATATTTTTCGTGCCCTAGTTTATGGGTCACTTAACGTCCCCAACGAACGTTTCCCATTTTATAGGAAAGTTAAAAGATGGTCAACAGACTAAGTCATTCAAACACACCAAAATTTTAAATTCAAACGTACACATAACGCCTATAATACCACGTGCTTTTCTTAATTAATAATAAACGAAAATGCTTCGAAATCCCGTAACAAAATTAATAACTCACGCCGCCGGCAACAATAAGAAAACCTTAAAAAACGTTAAAATTCGTTTAGCCCCTCCGGTCCCATGCCACGTCAGATTACACCTCAATCTTTATCTCGGGTAACGTGAAGGCGACGGGTTAAATGTGATTACCGACGGTTAAAAATGTGGGCGAGTCAAGTTAGACATTAACTAGGGCTAATTATGTTTTGACTCTGTTATATTTCGTACTGGAGTGCTGGTCATGGTGGTGGGGCTTTGGACTCTGACCGGGAGATTGTTTTAATTGAACACGCTATATTCGTGCGTTTTTTCGATCGGTACATTATCACTTATATGAATTGCTGGAATTTCCGCCAAAATATGTAGTTTTTGCATGTTCTATGTGTCGTCTACCGAGCTTCGATGGTTTACTTCTGTCCATGATTTGCAGTTCAGGGTAGCAGAATTTCTGGGCTCATTGTGTTTTCTCGATTAGAGGTGGATTTCTGAGCTTGGTGTTAAAACTCAAAATTTGTAATGTTGCAACTTTTTCTTTGAAATGAAGGTTATGCAGTTTATATGGTTTTTTTTTAACAGTTTATGGATTGGACTATGGTTTTTTGTTTCTCTAGGATTTTGTTTGTGGGCTGTGAGAGTTTTGGAAAATGGGTACATAGATCTGTTCAATGGGGAAGGCATATTAACTATTTGGATTATCTGTATTTATTTGAATGTTTTTTTCTATAGTTTGTTCACTATGGCAGGCCTTAGAAGATATCAGTAATGTTAAGCAATGCTATTCATTTGATGCCAAGTTGTAGGAGGCTATCTTTGACTGTAGGAATTGGGTGTTAACTCCCTTTAATGGATTTAGTTTCTTCTAAAAGGTCTGTAATTGCTGAAAATGGGCAAATCTGATGTATTCATCCAACACCAGTGCAAGATCTAGATTGACCTGTTTTTTGTATTTCTGTGTTTTTTTTGGTTGGTGGACAAAATATTAAAATGAGAAAATTCTGAATGTTGTAATGTCCAACACAGGAAATATAAACTTGAGTCTGTTCTTTACTGATAGACAGGTATGTGTTCAAGGCTTTGGCAACCATTTTCATTTCATAAAAACAGAAAATGTTCAACTTTAGTTTCTCCAGCAGAAAAGAAGAATATATTGACACTGATTTTCTGATCTCTGTTTAAAGCTATAGCCTTTGATTTTAGGGCAGAAGTAAAGATTAAGATGAATATGTTATAGATATATGCTGATTTACTTGCTAAATCCGGACTTTTGTTGTCCCCTATTTACAGGATTTGGAGTTGAGAGAATCAGTCAAGCTTCAAAGCTGTTGAAAACAGAGGACATATGCAATCTAAATCTGTGCTCAGTTGATTAATAGCTGCAAAAATGATATTGGAAAAGATCTGAGATATCTAGAAATCTTGATTCTTGCTCTTGTTCAGAGATATAAAAGCTGCCTTCAAAGGTAGATAAGGAGATGAATATGTCACAGAAATAACTTTATATACTTTACAAAGCCCCACTGACATATCTTTATCTACTTACTAAAGGCCCAAATTTGTGTCTAATTTACAGTCCTTGGAGTTCAGAGTATAAGTCAGGCTTTCACTTTGGTAAGTAGAATCATATTAGTTCATTTGGGTATAAGGAAGCTTGACATTCTGTGCCATTATGGAATTTCAATGCAGACATATTATTAAGGTGGATGGAACAAAGATTTGTCAGTTTGTAGCATTTAGTAATTAGAACATGACATTAGATTTGGCATTTCGGTAACTAAATCAGACTTATGAATATGCCATGCACAGGTCAACTAAGGAGGCTCTGAGTCAGAGAGGGAGTGGTGAGGATATAACAAAAGAGCGCAATGAGTAAACTCAAGCTAGCAGTAGAAATTATCAGTGCTCACAATTTGATGCCAAAGGATGGTCAGGGGTCGGCAAGTGCTTATGCAGAGGTTGACTATGGCAATCAGAGGTTTCACACTTCTACTAAAGACAAGGATCTAAGTCCTGTCTGGAATGAAAAGCTTACATTCACTATCCCAGATCCTTCTAATCTTCCCAATCAGACTGTAGACATATATGTTTACCATGAAAATAAATCTACTCAGATCAAGAACTTCCTGGGAAGAGTCGGGGTGTATGGAAGTAGCATTGTGAGTCAAAAAGAGGCAGCTGTTCAATATTTTCCACTGGAAAAGAGAGGCATTTTCTCACACATCAAGGGAGACATTGCCTTGAAGATCTACTATATGGAAGAGAATGGGAATAGTTTCTCTAAAGTGGAAAAGACTAAGGAAGAGAATTTACCTTCATTGGACATGGAAACAAAGCACTACCAACACCACCAGAAGACAACAAAGCAAGATTCCAAACCAGTTGAGGAGAAGAAGCCTGAAGCCAAAGTAGTGCATATGTTTAATACACCTTCTCAACTAGAAGATTACACTTTAAAGGAGACCAGTCCTCATCTTGGAGGCATAGGGATGCATAGAGACAAGCTAAATAGAACCTATGATCTGGTTGAACGGATGCAATACTTGTATGTTAGGGTTGTAAAAGCTAGAGACCTGCCAACCATGGACATCACTGGAAGCTGCGATCCATATGTTGAGGTTAAAATTGGAAACTACAAAGGAATCACCAAACACTTTGAGAAGAATACAAATCCAGAATGGAACCAAGGTTTTGCATTTTCTGAGGATAGGAATTAATCATCTGTACTAGAAGTGGTGGTGAAGGACAAAGATCTTGTGAAAGATGATTTCATTGGGCGTTTAAATTTTGATCTCAATGAAATTCCCACCAGGGTGCCTCCTGACAGTCCATTGGCACCTCAATGGTATAGGTTGGAAGACCAAAAGCAGAGTCAAAGGTGAAAGGTGAGCTTATGCTTGCAGTGTGGATGGGTACACAAGCAGATGAAGCCTTTCCAGAAGCATGGCATTCTGATTCAGCTGCAGTACAAAGTGATGGGGTTGCAAATATTCGATCCAAGGTTTACCTATCTCCTAAACTTTGGTATGTCAGAGTCAATGTGATCGAGGCCCAAGATTTGCAGCCAAGTGACAAGGGAAGGTTTCCTGAGGTCAGTGTTAAAGTACATTTGGGCAATCAAATACAGAAAACAAGGGTGTCTCAGCACAGAACCACAAATCCACTGTGGAATGAAGATTTGCTTTTGTGGCAGCAGAGCCCTTTGAAGAACACTTAGTATTCATGGTAGAGGATCGACTAGGTCCAAACAAAGATGAGGTTATGGGGAAGACTATAATTCCACTGACATCAATAGCAAGGCGCCTGGATCATAAACCTGTGCCCACCAAGTGGTTTAATCTTGAAAAACATTCAATAATTGATGGAGAGAAGAAGGAAAGTAAGTTTTCAAGCAGGATTCATCTTAGACTGTGTCTTGATGGGGGATATCATGTCCTAGATGAATCTACACACTACAGCAGTGATTTGAGGCCCACTGCCAAACAATTGTGGAAGTCTTCCATTGGTGTTTTGGAAGTTGGTGTGCTGAGTGCCCAGAACTTGCTTCCCATGAAGGCTACAGATGGCAGAGGGACAACTGATACCTACTGTGTTGCAAAATATGGGTCCAAGTGGGTTAGGACTAGGACAGTTGTTGATAGCTTGAATCCAAAATGGAACGAGCAGTACACTTGGGAAGTGTATGATCCTTGCACTGTCATTACTGTGGGAGTTTTTGATAATAATCACCTTCATGGAGGAAACGGTGAGAAAGCAGCAGGAGCTAAGGATGCTAGAATTGGAAAGGTAAGAATTCGTCTTTCAACTCTTGAGACAGATAGGGTTTATACCCATTCATATCCTCTGCTTGTGTTACAACCTTCAGGAGTCAAAAAGATGGGTGAACTGCAGTTGGCAGTCCGTTTCTCATGTTCATCTCTGTTGAACATGATGTACACTTATTCAAGGCCCTTACTTCCAAAAATGCATTACACACATTCTCTCTCTGTGACTCAGCTTGAAACTCTTAGGTACCATGCGATCAATACGGTAGCACTTCGGCTCAGCCGAGCTGAGCCTCCTCTGAGAAAGGAGGTAGTGGAATACATGGTAGATTCAGATTCTCACATGTGGAGCATCCGCCGCAGTAAAGCTAATTTTTTCCGTATCATGTCCATACTTTCTCCCCTGATAGCAATTGGCAAATGGTTTGGTGAGATTTGCAATTGGAAGAATCCCATCACAACAGTACTGGTCCATATTCTGTTCCTTATACTGGTCTGGTATCCTGAGCTGATACTGCCCACTGTCTTCCTCTACATGTTCTTGATTGGGCTATGGAATTTTCGTTTTCGACCTCGACATCCACCACACATGGATACTCGTCTTTCTCATGCTGAATCAGTGCACCCTGATGAACTTGATGAAGAATTTGATACATTTCCTACTTCAAGAGGTGCTGATATTGTGAAGATGCGCTATGATCGCTTAAGAAGTGTTGCCGGGAGGATACAGACTGTTGTTGGAGATATAGCCACACAAGGGGAGAGAGTGCAGGCCCTCTTAAGTTGGAGAGATCCTCGTGCCACTACTATTTTTGCTATTTTTTGCTTACTGGCTGTTATACTTCTATATGTTACGCCCTTCCAAGTAGTTGTAGTTCTTGCAGGCCTGTATCAAATGCGCCATCCCAAATTTCGGTATTGACTTCCTTCGGTTCCTGTAAACTACTTTAGGAGGTTACCTGCCCGAACTGATAGTATGCTATAACCAGCTATATGAGAATATGTAATTTTGATGTCAGTGTTTTCACTTATTGCTTTAGAAACAAGCCAATTCTTTCATCAATCTTCACTATGATTTAAGTCATTCCTGAAGGGAATAGCCATGGGAGCAGTTTGACTTGAGAAGGTCTCCAATCCAATGAGTTACATCTAGCCTGGACTGAAAAGGCAACATTGCAGGAGTTTTAGCAGTGTAACTGCAGGAGGATTGTTCTTAATGGTTGGACTCGATGTTTTGTGTTTATTGTATGTTATTAGATGTTGTGCATTATGTAGTCTCTTCTGGAACTCCTATGGCTGTAATGTATAGTAAGGTGGGTTCTCTTTGTTGATATAATGCATTTTGACATACTCCAATTCTGTAATAAAGTGGAGATGTAGTTCAGGGATGACTTGAGCCCTTAATTCTTCATAGTTCCCTTGCCTTTTCAAGATTCAGTCTTTTTCAAGCAAGTTTTCTTGTGTTTCCTGGTATGCTGTAATTGTGTTCAAGATTTTCCGCACTACTCCCATTGATCTAATAAAAGTAACATCATTCTTCCCTAAAGAAAAGCAAAATCATTGTTTCTAAAAAGAAAATAGGCAGAGGTTTCTAAATTCTATATGGGAACTGTTGCAAAGTGGTAGGGAATAGAAGTGTAGCAGTTGGATGTGGAATGCCATTGTTTTGGGGTTGTCGTTCGGCAATTGGACCTTGACACTTTATTTTTTTTTGTATGGATATTACCAAGGAAAATGCAAGCTCAAATATTTTTGTGCTCCAATTTCGTAGTTGTGAAATTATAATAAAAGATTTATATATTTCATAGCATCCATATTTGCCATAACAGTCAAGGGAAGAGCAATACAATTTTGCATCTTTCTCTAGGAATTGCTTGGATGAATATGAAAGCCATACATATGCATTCTACTGGATCATAATGGAATGACTTGAAGTTTAAAGAGTCACACGTTCCAATTCTGCTGTGGTATTGCTTAACCCTCTTACTTCCATTTTTTCTTTAGAAGTCAAAAATATGTATGCATGAAATTTTGTTGGTTTCAGTTATCTCCCTAAAACATTGAGATAAGCCTATTTCGGAATGTTTAGGTTGTTTCTAAGACATTTCTTGCACCCGGTATGAAGTTCTTGTTTGTCTTGGAATTCTTCCTCTTGAAGGGATTGTGAAACCTCCTCTATGATTATGATAAGTCATGTTGCAGTCACATGCCCCTCTCCCAGAGCTTTTGACAAGCACCACACACTACCTTTGAAAAATATGTTATCATGGACACATTTGGAAGGGGGTCTGTCAATCCACTATTGGATACCGATATTCCACTAGTGCGCTAACCCCTTTTAAGAATTTGAACTTTCAAAAGTGTTACCCCACTCACACAATATACCTTAATTTTATTTTTAGCTTCTGATTAAGTGGCAAATTGAAGCTTGCAACCTTCTTCTTGAAGAATCTACGTGACATCAGTGCAGTCATCATCTTTTCACCCTTGCAACATCCAAAATGGAGACCCACCCATAGTCGAGTACGGCTCCAGATGGTCATTGCACCTATGATTCTCATTCCACTTGTGAATTGGATAATGATTCCACGTCTTTGTCTTGGCTTATTCCAATCTGCATCATCAGCTCTATTGGATTTTTTATCACCCCAAGTCTGATTTTGTGGTAGGCATCTGCTCTATTGGATTTTTATCATCCCAACTCTGATTTTATGGTAGGCATCTTTGATGCAATGTCATTTTCTCTCTTGAAAGAATGTCACTGTTACTGTTTTGAAGCCTTGCTACCCTGTTTGAAGATAGAAACTATTGCTTTCTTGTATAGAACAAGTATATTTATGGTCGATCATCCACAAATCTATGATCCAAGCTTCTTTTAATCTCTCTCTGGCTAGGTTTATTTCCAACTCAGCGATGCTGTCTTTTCTGGTTGGCTCTGACCACCCCTGCATCTACTGCATACAGAACTACATACGGATATTAATTACAGATGTCTCATCCATTTATGGTTTGCTAACCCATTATTGTTGCTTGGCCTTTACCACTTGTTTTTTTCCCTAAAATCCTTTCACTATCAACCAGTCCTCCTATATTCTTGGCATCTTGTCCATACCTGCAGCAGGGTTTTGTTTTCATGTGAATTATTGTCTTGCCGATCAAACTTCACGTCTTTGGCATCATCTAACCCATCATCATGTCGTCATTATTCCTCTCTTGAGGAAATCCGAAACCATGGATGCTAGAGTTTTGGAGAAGTCCAGTTGGCACTAAGTAGGTATGTTCTGCGTTGCAACAATTATCTCAAGACCAGAATCCAGATGCTTCACGTGTTGGCGACCGTGGGGTATCTGTTCAATATATGTAATTTGTGGGGTGTCTGTTTAATATATGTAATTTAAAAGTCTGTACATGGAACTAGTCTTGGTCCTCCTAACGTGGAATTTATTAATCTATTTAATCTTTACGTCTACGTATCTTTGGTATAAAAATGCTTTAATATAAGACATCCCTAAGCTTGCAGATTAAATATGTGATTAAGTGATATCACGTTATTGTTTGTTATAAAAATAATGAAGTGATTAGTTAAATTAATTAATTAATTCATACACATTCTATCATACCCTTTGGAATTGATTAAATTAATTCATAAACCTTTAACTAACTTAATTAAACATTTATTTAATTAAATGGTTAATTATTTACTCCACCCCATAGCTAATTAAATTAGTTATTTAAATCTCCTGGTAATGGGAGCATGGAAGATCAAAAAAGTCTATGGCAGGCTCCTAAGGAGGTCATTTGTTTGCAGCCAAGGCTTTCCTCTTGCATTCTTGGCCGCATATTGCCCGCGCCCGCCTTCCCTGTTTACTTGATGGAGAAGACCTCTCCTCTCGATGTGACTTTTGTTGCTTTGTTCTCTTGTTATTTAAGAAAACACACCATGTCAGACAAAATTTCAGCTTTCTACACGGCCGTGGATCTTGTCTATGCTGCCACGATGCTCCAAAATGAGAAACCCATCGTAGCCTCGGTGTTGTTCAAGAGCTAACATGGAAAGTAGTTCAAACAGTACAGTAGATTCCATCTATGGTTGCCTTGCTCACATTTACAGTCTCTTGTTGTTTGTTTCTCTACCATGTCTCAGGTGTAATGCACATGTCAATGGAGTGTGTGATGTGTAATCATTAAAACAACACATGTGGAAGCCTGAGAGGTGAGTGTTGTTGCCTCGTGCTGGTGAATAGGAGAGGAACCTGCCCCTTTCTTAGCTTGTTTCGATATTGCTTTTCTTTTCCAATTGTCTGTGTTGCCACGATGCTCCAAAATGAGAAACCCATCGTAGCCTCGGTGTTGTTCAAGAGCTAACATGGAAAGGAGTTCAAACAAAGATGACTACAAAGAGACTCCATCTATGGTTGCCTTGCTCACATTTACGCCTTTTGTTGTTTGTTTCTCTACCATGTCTCGGTGTAATGCACATGTCAATGGAGTGTGTGATGTGTAATCATTAAAACAACACATGTACTCATAAAATAAAGGTAATGTTGGTGGTTGCATTGATGTGTCGTAGACAATGTTGGTGACTATTCCCGTGGCACCATTCACGAGGCCTGCATCAACCCATAGATTTGAAACAAGCATGATTTTTTGTTGTTTGCACAATAGAACTTTGTGTTTCAACTGATCATCATCAGGATTTCCTGGTCCAGTTTGCTTGTTACTTTCAGCAATGGATTGGGCGATCGGAATGTTCAATGCCTTCAACATTTGTAGGTTGTGGGAGTCCACTAGATCGTTTTTTGCTTGCATGAATTGAAGCTCGCAATATTTGAGAAATGAACCAAATGACATGGTTAAAGATGATCGGTGGACGATAGAATTTTCCATGTCAATCAAGGAAAAAGGAAGGACAGATAGAAAATAAAACAAACAAAAAACCCATGATCAATCATAGACCAAAAAGAATAAATAAACCCAAAAATACCTTTAAAGCGATGCCTTGAAAGTACAAAAAGGTGCGTTCAAAGAAGGGTGTCGAGCCAAAAGTCGTTAAAATGACGGAAAAATTCAAGTTTACATATGAAACCCCGCACTAATGTTCGGAAGCCGACACGTGTGTGGTAGTTGGAAATTAAATGTTTTGTGGAAGGTCAAAATTGTAACCCCCAAAACTTTGAAATGTAAGTGCGACCATTACAATGCGAAACCCGAAGTTTGAAACTCCGAAAGGCCAAAGTTCCAAAATTTCTACATTTTCCTTTATTTTAACAAAAGAGGGTAACCTTTGTTTATTTTGAATTTTAACTTTTGTATATTGATCTATGCTTATAGGGAACACAAACAACACTTCTGATGGGAATTTGTTTATGAGATCTCACAAGGTCATGTTCTTTATAGTGGACAATAACTCAAATTTGCGTCAGTTGGTAAGATTTATGTTTGTTAATTTTAAATTTTTTAGATCCTCTGGTGTTGCCTTATTAAGAATAGCTGAAATGATTTTCCACAGAGTTTTGAGGTGATAATAAACTTTCTGGACCCATTCCAGGAGTTGTGGGGGCTTTGGAACATCTTATTGAAAGTACTTCCTTCTTGTCCTTTCTTTTGGTTCTTGTTGGTAAGTGCTCTCCTTTGCTGTTGCTCTTTTTTGTTAGTGTGGTAGATTTTTTGTTTTCAAGTCTTTAAATGGTAGATTATTATTGGTTGCTTGAGAAAACCCCATTATTGTGGAAACTTTGGGAAACTTATAGCTGAATGGTATCCGAGTTTGGATGTCAAACTGTCTGAGTGTGGAAGAAAACATTTCTGATTGAGCTGGAAGTGGTTATGTTTACGCTTTGGCATCTTATGTTGTCAGATTATCCACTATTGCTTTGGCATGGAAAAGCAACTGTCTTAACATATTTTAATTTTCCACGTAATTTCATATTTCATCACTTTTTAGCCTCTTATTAATTTGTGAAAATGTTATTGTAGTTTGTTTATCTGTGTAAGTCATTTAAATTCATTTTCATCTTACATTGTATTCTTTCTGGATTTGCACCATCTGTTACATATATTTGAGTTAGATGGTATTGGGCATGCCTTATTTTTTATTGGATTGTGATCATTTAGGGGAGCCTTTCATTAATGGACAAGCAGTTCCCTATGACCCTAAGTACCATGAGGAGTGGGTGAGGAACAATGCACGTTGTAATGAGAGATGTTCTAACGATAGACCACGAAACTTTGATCGGTCAAGGAACTTTGAGAGGTGAAGGGAAATGCGGAACAATGCTTACCAACGATCTCCACCACCATTGCCACCAAGTAATATGGAATGGCCCGCACAAAGTAATCTGCAAGCTAGAAGTAATAATCAGGGTTAATTAAGTTACGAAATATGCCATACCATTGGATTGGGACATCATTGAATGATATGGTCAATATATAAACAAAATTTACATGTAAATGTATGTGTAGATTGTAGAAGTTTAGGATTTCTGATAAAAAAATTGGCATTTACCTTGGGCATGGTGCAACAAACTGGTCAATATACTGGGGATGATATTTAGGGTGAGACATTGAGCTTATTATCATAGTTTATTGCATGAGCTATCAATTGATTGGTGATGAGTCTATGAAACAGAAGAGATCTTACACTATATTAACATGTTCAATATTTTTACTCAAAAATGAATTCCCTACATAAAAATTCTCTTACCTGATCTCTATCCTAGCAGACTTGTAAATTCTTATATAGTTTTTCATTTTTTTAGCTTCATGAATTCCTTGTCTCAATGAGTCTTCCACAGTAGCATTAATATTCACCTATATACTCTAGCTTTGTTGACAAAGCATCTACACCATATTCTCTTTGCTAGCCTAATTTTTCTGGATTAAATTCCTCAAATATAGTGTGGGCCATGGCCATTTCCTCCTTTGCTTAAGTTTTAGATGTGGCACCTGCCAGTGATTAAAGCCTTTTTTGTTTATTTTGGGCATGTTATTTACATCACTAGCACAATCTTCTTACTATTTTTCATAATTCTTTACTAGCATTATAATCCCTGAAATTTACTTGTTTATGAACACACTTTCCTGGACAATACTTGTGGGGAAAAATTGGAGTCTGTAGTTGTTGAAAGTAAAAATGTTTCTTGAAAATAATGAACATTGAGGTGTTGAAGGATATAAATACTGCTGATTGCTGCAGATGATTATGGTTCCTAAAATTTAAAGTCGGATAGCAATTACTAACTGGCATGGCGAAGCATCAATCAATGTTGCATGTTAATGTTCTTTTATTTTGAGAAATCAATTTAATTTATGGAATCCATCCAAGCTTATGTTGTTTCACTCAGTCCGAAAGGGTTCCGAGGAGACTAAGATGTGTCCTAAAATAAAGTGAGAAAATATGCATTTTTGAACAGGGAGAGCAAAGGATCTACCAAAATTTATGTTGGGGAAGTTTTATAGCATGCCAATTAACTATTGTATTTTTTCTTTTGTTCCAAAGATCAATCAATGTTGCATGTTAATGTTATTTTATTTTGAGAAATCAATTTAACTTATGGAATCCATCCAAGATTATGTTGTTTCACCACTGTCGAAGGGTTCTGAGGAGACTAAGATGTGTCCTAAAATAAAGTGAGCAAATATGCATTTTTGAATAGGGAGAGCAAAGGATCTACCAAAATTTATGTTGGGAAGTTTTATAGCATGCCAATTAACTATTGTATTTTTTACTTTTGTTCCATATGTTGCTACCATATTGACTATATGTTTTTGTGCTCAAAGAGAAGGCTTGGAAGTACATATTTATGTATTTTTTTTGCATGTTGTCTGAAACCTTTATTATTTTGTGTATTCGTAATCTGGTGTACAATCACATTTTACTAATAGTTTTAGTTTAGGTGTGATTATATGGTGTGATTATATATTACCGGTTTTGAGATGGATGCTATTCAATTTCCTCAGAATTGACTTTCTGAAGGGAGTGATTAACCTTTATTTAGATATTGTACTTTGTTCGATTATTTAAGTGTTTTCTTTAGTGGCTATTTTCAAGTAGTATTCATTTCATCTATGCCTTTCACTCACCTACATTGGCTGATAATCCTGGTTGCAGTGTAGGAAAAATTATATTGTCCTGCTGGGTCACCCAGGTTTGAGTCACACAAAGTGATTCTTCAATAATTCAAAGTAAGGAGGATACCCAGAGACAGATGCATAGAATTGTACCTTGATAATGTCAATGGGTATAATCCTCCCCTGCCTAGAGAATTTGTCAATGTAACCGTAAATATCTGTCCATGGCACCCTTACCTTTTAGATGGGTGTAAACACCAAGAATATAGGATTATGCCTTTCTAAATTCTATCCAAATTGAAACCTGCAACATTCTTCCAAATAGATAGACATTTTACATTTCAAAATTGTCTCAATAAGGGGAGAACTAACTATCCTTTCTAATTGTTTACAAAGTTGTCATATGTTTGGTTCCATGTCTAAGGATTTTTGTGATAAAATGATTACATTGTGTTGCTTTAGTAGCAACTAGCTTTGTTGTTTCCTCGGGAGTATTATCTTCTCAAGTTATAGGAATATTGTATCTATAATTTGTGAGGTTAAAGTGCATAAATAAGATGTTTAGCTTCCTTTATTGTTAATCATATCCTAAACAATAGGACAATTCAAAAATCACAGGACAAACAATATTCTTGTATGTCAATAAACAAGAATCCTTATAAGCAGGTCCAATAACCTAGTGAAGGATTGCCAACCAACATTTTGAAAGTAACCTGGATGGAAACAATCTTGCATGACCATACCAATTCCTTCTGCATGAACTCATCTTTACTTACTACTACCACGTCTTCCAATTTATTTGGGTCATCACATGAAACTGCATCACGTACCAACCTTGCTTCGGTTCCTCGTACATGTACAACCGGTTCCTCCTCTCCTTCTAACTGCTTTCCACCTTGCAATCCACCATCCACTCAAATAGAACACCCCAACCCTTTCTAGACACAGAGATTTCCCATACTCCTATCCTTGTTGTAAACTATTGAAGCCTAACGCCGATTTCGAAAAATAATAGATTTGTTGGTGAACATCCAAACTTGCTCAATCTATTTGGAAAATTACCCTAGAATTAAAACAAGTTTGTTTGAAGGCTTGCCTTCCTGTAACAGATGCAAATATGAGAAACATGGCCGCCGCTTCTCTTCATGGAACAACATGGACACCGAAAACAACCTACCATTCTTGTGTCTTTAACACTCAAACTTCTTGTATCTAGAGTGGTATCGAATGTATCAAATGTATTCATGTTTAGTGCAAATAAAATCTACAAATGTATGGAAGTCTACATGTATTCATGTTTAATTCAAATAAAATAGTTCGCAAAAGGCTACCACTCATGATATAAGATTTGCAAATGTATATGTACGAATTTGTAACAAATTTGAAATGTACAGATAGAACCTTTCAATGTAATGCTTCATTTATATTTCTACACTTACACTATCAATCACAAAAAAACTTTTTCAACAAAAAACAACCAAAAAAATGATGCAACCATTGTCTCAAACACGTTGCAACACTAACACAATTTTATCCAAATAATTAACTACCCCTCTAAATCAAATAACACATACCATTCGGTGTTCACATTGCAATGTACCCATGCGATTACTAGTATATGTAGTTTAAAAGTCCGTACATGGAACTAGTCTTGGTCCTCCTAACGTGGAAATTAGTAATCTATTTAATCTTTACGAATACTTATCTTTGGTATAAAAATGCTTTAATATAAGACATCCCTAAGCTTGCAGATTAAATATGTGATTAAGTGATATCACGTTATTGTTTGTTATAAAAATAATGAAGAGATTTTAATTAAAAAAATAAAAAATTCTGACTTTATCAAATAAAAATATGTTTGGGGTGTGAGTTTCTTTCAAATATTATGTATATAGGCTATATTTTATTTTTGCCTTCATAAATGTTAGATATTCCCATAAAAGGATTGCAAATTAAATATCAATATATATATGAACAATACAATAATACTTGTTTAATTAATAAATGAAAAAACAATATAATATATACATAAGGATAAAAATGACATGTATGTGTGTACAAGATTGTACATATAACAAAAATTTGAATTGCAAAATGTGTCGTTGAAGCCAAAATGACTCATTTAAAAATTGGATTTGAAAGGAAATGGTTATTAGAGTACACTTCACTTTAGAGAGTGGTTGGACCAAACTTTACAATCTAAACAAACCGCCAAACTAGAATCCGACTTCTTGGTTTTGTTTGCTTGATTACTCTTTGAGTCCCCGCCCTGAGATCTCATGTTATGACTCATGTACCTACAATAGCTGATTTTTTCATCCTTAAGAGTGTTAAGGAAAATAAAGTGCATTCTAGGACCTAATGTTGATTTGTCAAGTCCTTAGGATGGAAACAAAGATGTCGAGAAAACAATAAATTGCATAGTATAAATAATTTCGAATGTGTGTCAAAAGTGCTCCATAGTAGAATTTTACTTAAATAATAAGAGTTGTATAATAACCTACAATACTTGTTCATTTATAAGTGAATTTAAGTTCAAACTTCACAATAGTGACATGCATGCCAACTTTCAACAATAAAAATAGAAACACATAGATGTGAGAGTGATCACATTAAGTTAAAGTGGGACTAAAACAATAACTATTTGATCTATATAGTGTCACCAAAGGTAAAAATTAGGTGGTAGTTCTTATAGTGATTCAACGAGGAGTTTTAAGTTGCATAATCCAACCAAATTCATCATTATTTCTTGATTTGGACCAAATTGACTATTCATAGATAAGTGTTTGAATCTAACATAAATTAACATTAGATAAAGGCCACAGGGGCCGTTTTAGGATACTACATTTTTCCTATTTTGTGGTGTGTGTTGCCAAACAAAATAGGTGGCATAGACATACACTTCAAAGTAGATAATAAAAATATCAAAACTGATATTGTTGATCTATGTTCTAGGAACTAAAGATGATGTCTTGAAACTTGTCAGAGACACTAAATCACACACTTTGAGTATATTTCTAGGTCATAATCACATACCACTATTCATATGATTCCTAAGCGAGAAAACTAGTAATTGACATCTATCTTTGGCCTCTTTTATGTCTTTTTGGTTTCCTCTTTGGTCTTGCACACCCTATAACTCGGTTTGGTCTTCATTACTTTATCTTTATTGAATTTGGACACCAAAGTCTAGCCAGATGCCGGCGCCTGTGCGCCTCGTCCCTCCTCGGGTGCCCGACCTCTTTGTATCCATCTAGCTTCATTCAAGGGACAAAGGAATGCATTTTTTCATACATGCATAAGAGGAGAAGTTCATTTTGATATCCACACATCTATTTACATTGTTACATCTAGTTATTGCTCGATATCAAGTGCATCTTACACAAGAGCCACCTAGGGCATGATTCTTGCACACATACACAAGAACTACATGGAGTTTGAAATGTAGTGTAGTGCTTGGTCGTAAGCTCACTCAATTGAGTGATTTCTAGGGTCAACCTAACTCCCCATTTACATCTTTTTCTTTTTAGGATTGATGTGTTTTGGGGTTTTATAAGAGATCATTTATTTTGCAGGGTTATAAGAGAACTCGTGATCATCCAAGGACATACATGTGAAAAATAGTGAAGGTTAGTGACATTGGTGCGACACAAGAAAATCAGCTTTATGAGGTCTTTCGCATCATGAGCACCCGTAAGCGATCTTCGCCGCCCTTGACCTAGTCCATGCGCCCTAGTCTAACTTATTCCGACAGCTTACATAATTTTCTCGTGTTCGGTTGTGATAGTTCCCTCCTCATGTTCACTCGCCTTCCCGTGCTAGAATGCTTTGAGATCAAGTGCAAAATCAACTAAGTCCTCTATTCCGTCTCTTTCACATAGGGTTTTATTTTTATCTAGCTTATTACTTAGGTTAGATATGTACTTTAGTATTTTATTCATTTATTTGACTCTGCAATTAGGGTTTTAAAATTTTTAATATTTGTTAAATCATTTTGTGAACCCATCACTCAAACCCAACCTTACTTCTAGGTATTTTTTCATCTTCTTATCATGGCTCAATCTTATGGCACATTTACTCAAGCCCGCCTTCAAGAGCTCAATGATCATCTTGTTGAACATCCCCAAGATCTAGATCTGATCTTATTTGCTACTCGTGAGGAGGCCACCAATCTTGTTGAGCTTAATGTTCCTACATCCATCCCCGCTTCTATGCCTATTGCTACTCAACCCCTATTTCCACTCTTCCACCTACTTCTATTGTTCCCGTATTTGTTCCTAATCCCACCAACCACTTCACTCCACCTCTTGTTTCTCACACATGGAAAGTCTCTTCTCGCTGGCACTCAAGACCTAGCCTCTCTCTATCAAGATCTCCAAGTTCAAATCCATCAACTGCAACAGGCTACTTCTTGTGCATCTCCATCTCTTGATTCCACTTTGCTTCTTCATACTCCTTTTGCACCTACCATTTCCACTTATGCACTTCCTCCAAACTTCATCACTCCCAAGCTTCCCACATTTAATGGCCATGGTGATCCTCAAGAGAATCTCCGAGCATTTCATGTAGCATGTCTAGATTATGCGAGATGATCATACTTTACTAGCAAAGCTCTTTCCTAGAAGCCTCCAAGATTATGCAATGTGTTAGTTTTATGATCTACTTGTCCACTTGGTAACATCATTTACGCATTTAGTCAATGCTTTTCTCACACATTTTTCAATCAATATCAGTTATAAGATATCCTATGCTCAACTCACACAAATTAAACAAGGATCTAATGAACATCTAACATATTATGTTTTATGATATAAGAACAACTTAGCTAAGATGTCTAATGTACTCACGGACTCTAAACTTCAAGATCTATTTATCCAAAGTCTCTTACCACCTCTACAAGAGAGCATCATCTTTGAGACCTCTCCATTATTTGATCAACTATGTCATACTCTTAAGCTACGTAAAAGAAAAATAATCTATATGGGCAAGCCTAAATATCACAATCAAGCTTCATCTTCTACTCGGTTTCAAAGAAAATAAAATTTCAATCCATCTACTAAGCCAACTAAAACAAAAGATACTATCAACGCTGTCTCTACTCCTAAAAATATTCAATGGAAACCTCTTAAGCGTACATTCACGGAATTTCCTTGTGCTCTGCATACTCTATTGGCACAACTTGTTGAGATCAATCTTATTACGCTTCCTCCTCCACTTAACTGGATTAATCTCAACCTAAAAACACAATTATAAAAAAATTCAGATGTGACTATCATCAATGCATTGGGCATTCTATAGATCAATGTTTCAAACTCTGACATCTTATTCAAGATCTCATCGACAACAATGCCATCAAGCTCCCTAAGACTTTGGCATCTATATCGATCAATGAAAAAAAAAAAAAAAAATCAATGATCCATCACAAAGCATTATAAGTAAGTGACTGATCCTTTAGCTAATCATACATAGCTCAGCTAGCTTATCAACAATACTATGATCAACTCGTCATCTCCTCTTTGTGTGTGATCTATTGCACTCATTGTTGCTTGCTATCAACTATCCACTCTCACAAATTTCATATCCAATTCCCAACTTCTATGGTTATGTCAAGCTTCCAATCATAGTTGGTCATCTCACCATGTTTGTGCCATTCACTGTGGCACCTTTAATCGAAGGTTGCGACTTAATCAAAGGTTATGACATGCTCTTAGGTCTTCCTTGGCTCTTCGCCGCTAAGACTATATTTTCCATGAATCATTTATGTCTTAAGTTCATTCACAATAAGCAAGTTGTCTCTATCCAAGGTGTTCCATCATCCACTCCATTACCTCAACCTCCTCTTGAGGTTTCTATTGCACTTGCTAGAGCATTTAAGCCCCCTATATCTCTCAAATTTAAGGCATCTTCTGTACCTAGTTCACCCATTCACACACGACCCACTCGATCTCATTGGTCCACTAGTCCATCTCATCGCCTAGGTCCACCACTCAGATGGATCCTTCACATAGGTATACATCACCTCCGTGGTCTCCTTCACATAAGTGCACATCACCTCTGTGGTCTCCTTCACATAGGTGCACATCACCTCCTCGGTCCCTTTTACATAGGTGTTCATCGCCTCCTAGGTCTCATGCACATAGGTATCATTCACCGATACATCATCTGTCTCATATATCACCAATCTCGTGAACGATCACATGCCTTTATCTTTGCAAGCAGCCAAGTGGAGGAATTGTTATCCATTTTTATCCTCGACAAAAATGGAAAACTTAGAAAAACTGAACCTATGTAGTTGATAGGGATTCGTGGTTGAATCTAGAAGAAATCGTAATTTATATGTTTTTGGAGCACTTAAAGTTGTTTTGGGAGGTTTGGAACTATTTGGGGCATTTTTTTCTCTTCTGGATTTTGATAAATTCCATACTTAGTAAATTTTTGGTTAAAATTGGATAAATTGGCTATTGAGCACTTCATTGTAATTTTCTATAACTCCCCTTCCTAACAATTTTTAATGAGTTAGTGAAAAATTTGACAAAGTTGGAAAAATTCCCATTTCTAGTGCATTACAGGTCCAAAGGGTGTGGGTGGAATAGTTGCGGATAGAACACAAGCTCCCCGCCCTTGATCCAAGGTCATAATACAAAGATCCCTTGTAATGTGGTGAATGTGGAGTTTGGGGACCCATATGGAACAAGGGCCGTTGGGACATGAGTTCCTCGGTCAATGAAATATTCACATTGTACTAGGGGGATTGAGTTCCTTTTATTGCATGATGTGGGGGAAAAATTGGGCATAAAGGGCTAGTGGGGAACAAGTTCCCCATGGGGACATGTTCTCCGCATGGTTTCAAGGTTAAAAAAATAAAGGGTGCAGGTGTGGAAGTTTAGTGTGGGTGAGTAGGGAAATCGGGCTCGAGATCCCGCAAGGAAATTAGGTGCAGGGTGGGTGAATTGAAATGATGCATGCTGGATGGAGAATGTAGGTGATCCGTAAACTTCTACTTTGGAACTCTACAAATCACACAATTATGCTATTCTACTTTCAACTTTGGAAAATGATAGATTTTCTTGAAAATTAGAGCTTAGTGACTGATTATCTAGTGCTATAGAAAGGAAATTGCAGAGAATAGGAAACAAATTCAACTCCAAACACCAACAATTTATCTTGAAACCCCCAATGGAGGAAAACCATTCGGGAAGGGAAAAATGCTCTTTCTTCCCACTTTTATTGGTCAATTATAGACAATTACATATTACAAGAAGTAGAAAATGGAGACAACAATGTAAACCTCTCCCTTCCTATGCTTTCTTGCTCTATTTCTACACCTTGCTCCTATAATTCCACTCCAGCACTGAAGATCTTGCTCACTTTCTCTCATTAAACTTATACCTTTTCTCTTTGATCTCTTTGGATCTTTGAATGATCAATTCTCTTGCTCCTTTCATGCATTTATAGGCCTTCCCATGTCCTCTCGTGCACTGGAGGATGTGAAAGGGCATGGAAGGGAAGAGACATAACCATCTCTTCAAATTCTGGAACTGTTCGTTCTTGATTTTATT
Organism: Taxus wallichiana var. yunnanensis; assembly: GCA_018340775.1. Taxonomy (NCBI): domain Eukaryota; kingdom Viridiplantae; phylum Streptophyta; class Pinopsida; order Cupressales; family Taxaceae; genus Taxus; species Taxus wallichiana. Next base: position 603,144,535 of record CM031242.1, on the reverse strand, counting down.
TTTTCTCGTCAAAAGTTTTGGGACCACCGCCTGTGCATAATGATAGTTTCAGGACCGCTGCCTAGCCGGGTGACAAGCATTAGATCACCGCCTGTGTTGGGTGGTAGTTTTGTAACCACCGCTCCGCTCAAAGCGGCGCCTAAGTTAAAAATTTGATAAACCTCCTTTTCCTCATTTTTCTTCACTTTCTTCAATTCTCCTTCTTAGTGCTGATGGAACTGATGAAGTGGTGTATTTTTTTGGATCCCTATGGATCATACCGTAGTTTCAAAAATAGGGACGGTAGCATGTGTATTTTATTAATGTGAAATCAACCAAGTTACAATGGATGGACTATAATACTTATAGGTATTGTACAACCATGTGCAGACAAATGCAAGGTTGCATAGGTACAACTAAAATCACAACAACTTCCAAAATACATCCGGGAAGCAACAATTAATTAAATACAAACAAATGATAAGTTGCAACTATGCAACAAGTAATCCTACGACTATGTAATATGACAAATATGGTTTAAAACCATATAATAATAATAATTAATTAATAACAATAGTTAAATAATTAATTATAAAATGTATAATTAATTATCCTAACATCCCCCTTAATTGTGCATTGTCTCAAGGGATGAGGAGAGGAACTCTCTGAACAACTAGAACTTTTCACGTGCAAGTGGCTTTGTGAAGATACTACTTTGTTGTCAAATTGTTGACAACATCAAGATAGATGTTGTGCTTCAATGATGATCGCGTATAAAATGAACTCAGTAACTTGATGTGCTTTGTTCTCATGTGAAAAAATGGATTGCGAATAAGTTTGAGAACACCTTCATTGTCAACATACATGGTAGTCGGGCTTTTCCTATGGTATTCCAAGTCCTAGTATGCGACGTAGCTAAATCGCTTCACGTATAGCTTCTCCAAAGTAACGATACTTGGATTCTCATGGAAGAATGAGAAACAAAGTGTTGTTTCTTACTTCCCCATGATATTGGTCCAGATCCCATAAAGAATACAAATCCTGAAGTGGATTTTCTATCATCAATATTGCCTGCATGATATGAATCAATATCCTAACAAGAAGAAGTTGTCGTTATTATTGTATTCTAGACCAAGATCCATTGATCCTTTGAGATATCTCAAGATGCACCTTGCTTCTTTCCAATGACACACTTTGGGTTCCTGCATGAACTTGGATAGATATCTCACTACAAAGCTAATATCTAGTCTAGTGTAGGTTAGGTAAATGAGACTCTCAATCAACTACTAATAGAGAGTGAAACTTACCTCAGGAGATGGATCTGAATGAGATAACTATTATCTATTCTCCATAGGTGTATCAATTGATGTGCAATCCATCATCCTGAATTTCTTGAGTGTTATCTTGGTATATATCATCTGAGAAACACATATGTGATTCTCTTTCTGCCATACTTCCAATCCAAGATAATAGTGCATCAGCTCGAGATCACTCATGTCGAATGATCGATTAAGATCTTTCTTCGTTGCATCGATCATCCTCACTGAATTCCTAGTGATGAATAGATCATCGACATAGACAATGACAATCAAAATCTCCCCCTTGATTTTTGAGGTAAATATTGGGATCGTATGGATTTCTAACAAATCCATGTTGTACGAGATGCTCATCAATCTTGATGTACCATGCCTAGGGTGCCTGTTTAAGACCATACAGAGATTTCTTGATTCTGCATACCTTTTCTTCTTGACTAGGTACTACATATCCCTCAGGTTGAGTCATGTAGACTTCTTCTTTTAAATCTCCATTCAAGAAGGCACTTTTTACGTCCATCTAATGGAATTTCCAACCAAAATGTGCAGCTAGAGCAAAGATCATCTTGATTGTCTTGATCTTAGCTGGGAGAAAATGTATCCTCATAGTCAATGCCTTATTTTTGTGCATAACCCTTTGCTACAAGTCTTTGTACTTTGTTTTGAATATCCATCTGCATCCAATGGGTTTCTTCCTTGGTGGAAGATCGACAAGCTGCCAAGTGTTATTTTTCATTAGTGACTGATATTTAGAGTCCATGGCATCTTTCTAAGCTTTTGACTGTAGGGCTTCCTAGACAATAGATGGCTCATCAGAATCAATAAATTTTCTCATCAAAGCAAAGTTAACTTCTTCTCTTGCTTTATTGCGAGTCCGTGGTCCAGGGGTGGATGTATCCGGTGGAGCATCCATTCTTGCATCTCATAATGTGCTAGTACACCACTTGGGCATACGTTGAACTGTTCCCGTGGGTCGTGGTTCTATCAGATCAACACCATCATCCCCATCATCACTTTCATTATCAGTGGGAACATTAGTTTCAGTTTTTACAACTGGTGAATAATCTACATCAGGTGAGTCTGGAGGAGGAGACTCTGCTTCCTTCTTCTAAAAAAACTCAACATCTTTGTTGGTGTAGACTTTTCTGGTCTTTGGATCCATCAATATGTACCTAATATTCTCTTCACTGTACCCAATGAAGATGAGTTTATGTGACTTCATGTCCAATTTATTTCTGTTTTTCTTGGGTATGTGCATACTTGCTTTGCACCCGAATACTCTAAGGTGTGCAATAGATGGTTTTCACTTTGACCATGCTTCTTGTGGTGTTACTCCATCAAGAGCAATTATGGGCACTCTATTCAACAAATACACTATTGTCTTTCTTTGATTCTTCCCAGAATGTATTTGCAAGTCCAAAGTCATCGATCATGCATCGCACCATTTCCATGATAGTATGATTTCTTCTCTCAACAACACCATTCTTGCGGTGTGTGTGGAGGAGGCATTTTTCAACGAATCCCATGAGTTTGTAGGTAGTCTTTGAACTCATTACTAGTGAATTCCCCTCGATATGAGCGAAGAGTTCTGATGTGATGACCAGTTTCGTTCTCAATTGCTACTTTGAACTTCTTAAAAGTTTCAAAAGCTTCACTTTTCTTGTGAAGAAAAAAATCCACATTTTTCTTAAATAGTCATCAACACATAGCATGAAGTACTGAAATCTAGCATGCCTTGGTTACATCGGACCACAAAGATTGGTACGAACTAGATCAAGCTTACCATGAGCTCAATATGAAATCTTCTAGAATGAAGCTCTGTGTTGTTTGCCTGTTAGGCAGTGAGGACACTTGTCTGTATCCTTTTGAAGAGATGGTAGCCCATGTACCATATTACGTCGACGTAGTGTCTCGAGATACTTGAAACTAACATGACCAAGTCTCCGATGCCACAAATGTGTTGAGGTAGAGTTCTTAGCCACAAGTGCCTGATCATATCTGTGGACAAAATCAAGTTAGAACATGCATCCCACATTGGAGGCTTTTGCAACTATTTTTGAGCCTTGTGATTTATCTTGAATCAAACACATTTTCTTACTAGGAATGAGTATCAAAGTCAATTTTTAGGTTGTGATCTAGGAGTTAACTGACTGAAAGAAGATTCTTTATTAACCTAGGGACATATAAGACATCTGATAGTCTGTAGTTGCATGAACCAAGGGGTAGAGAAATGTTCAAAATCCCTGAACTGTATATGAAGAATCATCACCCAATGAAACATGGTTTTTCGAAGGTGTGTCCCTCATTGAGGTAAACCAATCTCTGTGGCCGGTCATGTATCGAATGGCTCCCAAATCAAGATACTAGAAATCACTAGATGACGTGGATGGTTAACTTGATCGAGCAGTGTACAAGAAGTCTTCATTATCTGAATGTTCTTCTTGCTCAACAATGTTTCCTTGCTGATGGGGTCTTCTTTTCTAGTTCCCCTTTTTCTGCCCTTGATTTTAGTTTATATGTACTTTGTGAGATTTCTGGTGTTGAGGTCCAAAGTTGCTTGATGAACCTTTCTTGTAAGTATTATACCAACAATATTTTAAGTCATGTCCTCTTTTACAAATTGGACATTGTTTCTTCTGTTGTTTGTCCCCGTGATACTGATTATGATGTTGGGACTTTTGATAGGAATTAGGTTTTCCTTTACCTTTTCCTTTCCATTTTTGATGTGAAGAAAGTGCCTACTCCTCTTCATCATCCTTATTATGCATGGCTTCCTCTTGTTGTAGTAGGTTTACCAGCTTGTCAAAACTAATTGTTGTATCTGACACATTTAGTGTTGTGACAAAAATGTGGTAAGAAGAGGGGAGTGCTCTTAGAACAATGGGAATGAGAGCATCATCTATGACCACTTCTCCTAGGGCTAGAAGTGAAGCCCTCAACTCTACAACTCTTCTTAAGAAAGCTTCAATTTTCTCATTCTGCTTGAACTTCAGTGTATGTAATTGACTCTGCAAATTTAGTATGACATTCTTGTTTTTGGCCTCATATACTGTGCACAATTTATCCCATGCTTCTTTGGCTATTTTAGCATCTCGAATGTGGGGTTGCACATCGTTGGACACTCCAAACAAGATGATGAGTTTGGCCTTCTGATCTACTTTATCAAACTACCATTGTTGTGTTGTATCAGTAGTTGTTCGGTCAGAGTACCATTCACAACAGTCTAGATCTCTTCAAACTCAAGTTGTGTCTTAATTTTAGTCTTCCATGCAACATAGTTGTTTCCTCTGAGTAGTTGTGAATATGGAAGAAAAATTTGGGGCATTGGTACCCATTTTGTAGAAATCACTGATAGGGTTTGGCTCTTATCACTCTAGGTATAAGGTCTCCCAATCTATATACCGTCAGTTTGATATACCGAACCTTTCTATATACACGCCCTTTCGATATACCCGATGGTACGTGGAAGAATCTTGCCCTTTCTATATACCCAAAGGTGATACGTGAAAGAGGTGTTAACATGCGTGAAATAATTCAATACGTAGTACCAAGACAATAATAAAAGGGGTCTATGTGATTATTGACACCGGATCAAAGAAATATCCTCATACATGTGTGTAACTTCACTATATACTTGGATAATTTCTCAGTTTGGATTTATGTTGTGCAATCATTCACAAACGGATGGGATGGCTCATAGTGTGTGCACTATGACCTTATTACTCCCCATCGATTTAAAGGGTCGATGCCCAGATGACATTGTTGCAGCTATATTAGGCATTAAGTGCAGTAGTAGTCACGATGACTTTACCCGTAAGCACTTCCCAGAGGCACTATATATACCGAACACTGCGAATGAGATCTAGGATCTCATGAGTGTTTCAAAACCATTTTTTACTATTTTTGATTACAAATTTCTACCAGTTTCAAAGCAGTTACAATATTTGCGGTTGACTATGGCAACTCTGTAAATTAGTACAATATATCGAAGCATACAATTACATTCAAAAATTTAGAAAAAATGAATGATAGGCAAGTTTTTTTTTGTTTTGCGGGCCCTGGTGGCCTCCAGAGCCCAATACGACCCTCAATGCAAAAATCCATTAAAAAGTGGCCCAAAATGAAGTTTTAAAACAATATTCCTTGGGAAAATGTTGTCTGGAATTAAATAAAGGCCTAATAGGAGATTATTTTTGCCCTATATTAGGTTTTTCTCACTAAAGTTTTAGTGCCTCGTTTAGTTATGACTAAACTACTTGGTGGAGGTTTTTGCTAAATACTACTACCAAAGATGGTGATTTCCCAAATTTTCCGCTAATGTTGCTTCCTCTAATTTTTTTCTTCTAGCGTTTCACTTGTCTTTTCTATGTGTAGTTCTTGAATGGATGTAGGGGACACAAAGGAGTTTGTTTTGTGTTGTAGAGGAAGCGTGGAGAAGTTCGTGGAGTAGGGTTGTGGCGAGGGTGGACTCCTCACGTGGCTCAACTGGAATGGTGCACAGAGCTTGGGGTTTGTGTTTATAAGAGTCTATAATTCAGCTTAGAGATTAGTTTACAAGGAACAACCAATATTCACACTCCCAAATGGTACGATTGAGATCTGTTGAGTCTTGTGCAAGGCTCGAGAAAATGCAAACAACCCGGTTGTAAATCCTTCAATTCATCCAAAGGCTCAATTTTGAACGATTAGCAAACAATAGCTCGGTCTTTTCAAACAACAATACCTCCTCCAAATATGATAGTACAAATAGATTATTTGTAACTAAATAATTTAAAGACAAAACCCCTGATGGGGAATTTTTTTGTAAGTTCCAGGAAACAAATTTTCCCGGTGCAGAGGGCATTGAGGAAAAAAAAATACTTTACGTTTACCTCGATTTCACATAGAAGGTTGTGAGTCTGTAGGGAGGTCTGGGAAGATGCTGGAGGTAGCACTGGCTCTCCGTTGTTGTAGATTTCTTCTCCAAAAATTCTCCTTCCTCTACAAACTTTCTCCAACCTTGTGAGGAGCTTCAACCAGCTTTGGTACCAAATGTAGTTTCACAAAACAGGGATGGTAGCCTGATGTATTTTATTAATGTGAAATCAACCAAGTTATAATGGATGGACTGCAATACTTATAGGTATTGTACAGCCATGTGCAGAAAAATGCAAGGTTGCATAGTACAACTGAAATCACAACAACTTCCAAAATACATCCAGGAAGCAACAATTAATTAAATACAAACAAATGATAAGTTGTAACTATGCAACAAATAATCCTACGACTATGTAATATGAAAATATGGTTTAAAAACCATATAAAAATAATAATTAATTAATAACAATAGTTAAATAATTAATTATAAAATGCATAATTAATTATCCTAATGATACCTCCCTACTTAGGAGGATTTTGGTCCCACAAAAGCTTAGTGGGAGATTGGTAGAGGAATCAACTCCCTCTCTTGCTCCTTCAAGTACCACTGGGTCTGCCTTGGTGTCTTCTCTCGTCCAATCGACCAAGACTCCTGTGGATCTCTAGTTTGCTGCTCCAGTGCTACATCCTCCTTTGAGTTTCCTCAAGTAAAATCCTCTTTGGAAGGAAACTTTTGTATGTTTCCTTATTTTTCATGTATAGATGGATTTAATAGGTGCGAGCTCTTACAACTTTCTATTGTGTGCATCTACATGAAGTGTAGCATGAAGGTTTCTTTTCCTACCTGCTCAAGTATGGCGAAGGTCCCATACTATAGTGGTTTATTCCTTCTTGCTTGTATTTTTCTTTGTATATGGATTGACCAAATCCTATCCATGTATATTGCTACTATAGTAACCAATGTTCCTTGTATATCCTCTTCTCCTTATTGCCCCACGGTTAGGTCCAAAGATTCCATAGGTAGATATGGTGACTGCATAGTGGAATTTTGTTTTTCTCCTTGATTGAGTAGTTCATGTGGTGGATTCTTTTGCAAAAACTGACAAGTGTTATCCAAATTCTCCATCCTTTGGTCAGAAATATCCATGCTCTCACGTCCATTTTTCTTTTCTTCCAATGAAAGTAAAAACTAATGATTTTCTTGAATAAGTCTTAATGCTTGGTTGACACTTACCATAGCCTTCTTTGCTTTGCTCTAGTGTGCCCCAATGTTGAATCGACTCTATCCTTGACCCATCTATATTGGTTCTCCCTCCTTGTGAACACACCATCCCTAGTATACAAGTAAGGACTTCCGAAGACAACGTCAAATACATCAAGTGGAATGATATCAACCTCTAACACATCAATATATTGGGTATTTATCCGAAACCAAACTTACACTTTCTTATAACTTGTATTTCTACACCCTTCTTCACCCATCCCAACGGGTATGGATGTGGATACACGTAAGTCTCTAGGCCAAGCTATTCTACAATTGCATCAGAAATCATATTTGAGTGAGAACCAAAATTTACTAAAGCATTTAACTTAGTCTTCTTGATTTGGATTCTGATTTGAAATAGCTTACTCATGTCTTCTTCTTCTACTACCCCATACATGTTAGTGGCCATGCATCTCAGCCTTTTGTCTACATATGAATCATCCTCAATCTCCACCTCTCCTTTTGTCTTCACAATGGCCATGGATTTATTGGAATTCTTGGTTTGGTGCTTTGGGTGTAATTTCGGATGCAACTTCCAACATGTGGTGTCAATATGTCCATTTATATCAAAATTCTTATAGAAATTCTTAGGATCTTTACAAGTATGAAAAATAGTAGCAACATGTTTATCTTTCCATTTACCTATGCTACTTGTCTTCCCTTGTTCTTTTTCTTGCTAATCTATTGATGGTATTCCTTTGGCTCTGTCTCTCTCGCTTGCTTCTTCTTATCATCAATATAGTATTCTTGTTTACAAGCTTCATTGATATCCTTGGGCTTTGTGGAGATTACCTTCCTCTAAAGGTGAGTGTGAATTCCTCCCAAATACTTGGTTAGAATGTCCTCATCCTCCAAGTCCATATTTAGCAACATGGCTTGTCTTCAAAACTTCGTAGTGTAGTCTTGTACACTTTGACCATTTCCTTGTCTAAAGTAATCGCCACTTAATCATCATGTCAGATCTTATGGTCAATTGGATAGAAGCTAGATCTAAGAAATTATTTAAAACCCTTCCAAGTACTGACAATAGGACGTTTCTTCTTTTCACAAGTGGCTAGATGGGTTTCCCACCAAACCAGAGCATGAACTTCTATCTTAGACGTGCAAAGGTGATCCTTTGTGCCTCAATAATATTATGCACACTAAAATAGACTTCTAACTATTTTAGCCACTTATCAAGCAATTATGCATCTACTTGTCCTTCAAATTTCTTTATTTCCACTTTCGTTTCAACTTTAAAAGGTGTATGAGCATATTTTACCTTCTCGCTTACAATTTGTGTCTCTTCTTCACGCTCTTCCCATTCTTCCTCTTCGTGGCTCTTTCCGATACCAATTTTTTTGGCTAGTGCTCAAACCACTGAGTCCATGGAATCTTTCTTAATTGAAGCCATCTTTTGCAGATCTGAAATCTCTTCTTGTTTTCTATGCAACCTATCCATCATGGTCTCTAAGATCTTGACTCTATGGACCAAGTTCTCTTCCTCCATTTGAGCTCAAATTATCTATTTCCACTTCTTTGTAGAAATATTTGGCTCGCAAGGTAAAAATTCTTCACCTTTGGACCTTGTCACTATCATAAAAATCAAAAGAAAGAATCAAATTCCACATCCTGGATGTATAATCAGCTCGATACCAAAATTATCTCAAACTTATACTTTGGATCTCTACGAATCACATAATTATTTTGTTCTACTTTCAACTTTGGAAAATGACAAATTTACTTGAAAATTAGATCTTAGTGACTGATTATCTAGTGTTATAGGAAGGAAATTGCAGAGAATTGAAACAAATTCAACTTGAAACACCAACAATTTTATCCTGGAAACCCCTAATGGAGGAAAACCAGTTGGGAAGGGAAAAATGCTCTCTCTTCCCACTTTTATTGGTTGATTATAGACAATTACAAATTATAAGAAGTAGAAAATGGAAACAAAAATGTAAACCTCTCTCTTCCTATGATTTCTTTCTCTGTTTCTACACCTTGCTCCTACAATTCCACTCCAGCACTGAAGATCTTGCTCACTTGCTCTCATTAAACTTATACCTTTGCTCTTTGATCTTTTTGGATCTTCGAATGATAAATTCTATTGCTCCTTTAATGATTTTCTAGGCCTTCCCATGTCCTCTAGTGCACTAGAGGATGTGAAAGGGCATGAAAGGGAAGAGACACAACCATCTCTTCGAATTTTGGAACTGTTCGTTCCTGATTTTATTTTTTCGTAAAATTTTCGGACCACCGCCCTATGCAGACCGACAGCTTTCAAGACTACCGCCTTGGCAACAATACATTACAGGATCAGTGTCACCCAGATTGGGTAGTGGTTTCATAACCACCACTCTACTCGAGGGACAATTCTATTAAAAAGTTGTGATGAACCTCCTTTTCCTCATTTTTATTCACTTCTTCAATTCTCTTTCTTAGTTCTCGATGGAACCGATAAAGTGGTGTATTTTATCGATCCCTATGGATCATCAGAAACAATGTTCCCCATGGGACGTTAAGACCAGTAGATCTGCAGTGAATGAAGGGGATGTTGTGTGTAGGAAATGTGGTAATTTGGGCCCCGATGACCCATAAGGCCCAATTCTATGCCAAGTAAATTTCTTCACACCCTTACGGGTTTGCAAAGCAAAGAAAAGAGAGACAGTGGTATAGTGCGGGTAAGGTAGAGATCAAGGGAACTCAAGACCTTGTTCCATATGTTCCAATCATGCCCAAAATATCCAATTTACCCCTAAGCCAATGGAGAATGGACAATTAGCTAGGAGAAAATAAAAAATGACAATGTTTTATGGAATGTATCAAGGGAAAAGAACAGTGGTCAAGAATATTTGTAAATATGTCCATGACCCCTCCGATCTGCACCACCATATCTTTGTCCTTAGTTGACCAAATTTGATAAATTTTATATTGTTGGATTTGTTTTCTTGAGCCCCACACTCAAAAATCATAAAAAATGGAGATTAGGTCGAGTAGGTGGGAGAAAATAAAAGAAAACATCCTAGGTGCAAATAAACATGTCCCAAGCAAGTAAAATTATTTAATGAAGGCATAAGCTCAGATTTTATTTTCTACATGACACATGACAAGATGTAATGAGTTTTGTAGGGTTCTCGTCACTTTTTTAGGCTAATTAATTTAATTGGTTGGTGGTTGAAGTGGATTTTCAGGTTTCTTTCCCTCTCTCTCTCATTGTTTCTTCTATATATTGTAAACAAGAGCATTTTTGTAAGGAAGTTGGAAAAATTTCTAAATGCTTCTCTCTTATTCTTCTCTTCTGGGTGGAAATAAAGTTCCAAGCCTCACTTTTGAGCTGTGTAATGATGAATCATGTCTGTGTTCATCAATATGATGTATTGTGAAACACTTAAGAGCAATAAAATCATAGTTTTGTGGTTATTTATCCACCCTTTCTTGGATTTTCTAGTTTCCTCTTGATTTTATTCATATTTACAGGTAATTCTATGCATTTCTCTGTTCTCATTGCAAGTTTTAATGATTCGTGTTTGATGGAAATGGTGTATTGTGTGTATTTTTTGGTCTATGATGCTTGTCCATCCTCTCCATGCTCACCTTTCTTCATTTTCATGCATTGTGGACTGTCCAACACCCCCTTTTTTTTTTTGGTGTTATCACCTTTGTAGTGTAGGATTTCCTTTCCTTCACCCTTTCTCCTTCTCCCTAGTCCCTTGGAATTGATAGGATAGGATTAGATAGGTATTTTTCTTGCATTAGGAGTAGTTTAGTGCTAGGATTAGGTAGAGGAACCAACCTTCTCTGGAGGTCCATCTCAAGTTCGCAAGTCCCATAGCTTGAGAGATGGTCCAATGTTAGAAAATTACACTGATAACTCATGCACACACACATGAAAAATCAGAGGGTGTTGTAATTTTGACATAATAGTTTTGGCACGCTCGGTGGGACATGCAGTGAAAAGATATACATTTCAAAAGTGTTCCATTGCAATATATTTGCCACCGTCTTGCATGCACTAATAATTTTGGCACATCCAAAGGGGATAGGTTTCAGCACCTTACTATTTTATTTCATCATTGTTGTTGTGCTTTTGATGAAATTCAACCTTTGGAGGCATACCCAAGTACAAATGGTAACTCCACTAATTCAAGCAACCCACTATCTCAGTTGCAGACCTTTCCATTTATTCTTCCATTCATTTTAATGTTTCCATTTTAGTCATGGCTCTCCAAGGAGCTTTTCCATTCCCTCATTTTAGTTCTAGTCCACTTCATTTGCAGCAGTTGGATGTTATCCCCAAAACAACCTTGAAAAATCTGCCCCTTTTTTATGGAAATGGAGATCAATCTCCTATTGATCACATTCAAGATATTGCAAACCATTGTGTCATTCATGATGTCATAGAAGAGAATGTTTTCCTTAGACTTCTAGTTTCATCTTTCAAAGGAAAAGCAAGAGATTGGTACAACAATTTGGCTCCACAATCCATTTCCACATGGAATCAGCTGGGAGAACAATTACACAACCAGTTCAAGGAGGATGCAAATGTCATTTTCCTCATGGAACATCTCAGCAAAATACAATGGGATCTAATGGAATTTATTCCTGATTTCAACATCAGATTCATAAGGACTGCACAAAATTCCTCAAGAATACAAACCCTCACAAGGTATGGCATTCTTGTATTATTTGAGATCTTTTGATGTTGATTTAGTTGTATTGATCTAATATTTAGGGGGAAACAGTCTTCCTCAATATTTTCCATTACACCACAAGATGAGAATATTATCATCTAAGTTGGAAAATAAAGCCCATCCCTATTGTTGCAATTCTTCCCTCACCACCTCAAATTCTTCCTTCCCCTTGTGTAAATAAAGAAAAATCCATCATTCCTTTCCAAAATCAGGAAGCTTCTTTGCTTCCTTATCCTTCATTTGATGTTTCAAAAGTTTTTCATGCCCAAAGCATTCCCCAAACTTTGTAAAGATTCCTCCCATCTCCACTCTAGAGCACTACCCAACCTCCCAAGACCTTGAAATAATGTTCTTAGGAGTTGTGGTATTTCATATGCCATCCCTACATTCTATCCAACACTAACTAAACTAAGTTATCCTATAAGGCTGGTGGAAAGGGATGTTTGTGATGATTTTGAAGAGAAGAAGCAACCCATCTAGAACTCCAAACAATAAGATTTTAGGCAAAATCATGCATTTGTTTTGGAGCAAGAAGATAAACGAAAATTTTAGGGGATATGTTTTGGAAGATCATTTGGATTCTCTAATTGATCAAAATATGTCTATTGAGCATCAAACATCGCTGCCCAAACATTTTGCAAATAAAAAATCTCTTATTTATACCTCTTCTCCAACCAATTCAAATAATTCTGTATTCATTTGAAGATTGGTTTGATTCATATTAGGAGGATGAGATGGTTCAAATTATGCACGAGAAGGGGCTAAACACCAAAACAAGGTAGGTAGATTTGAAGGAAAATCATATTGGCAGGGTTGGGGAAGAAAAGAAAGTGTTTTTGAACACTATTGGCACCCAAGGCCTTGAGGAAGAATGTACTGAAAGTGAGCAAGATGTCTCCAAGGAATGCAATGATCCTCATTGCTTTGCATGTCTAGAACTTGTTGCACTTTTGATGAAGGATCAAGATGGAACAGAGAATGAGGAAAGCCATGGTGAAACAAGTGCAAAATTAACAGCCATCAAAGTGGAAACAAAGTTGTTTGTAGAGGAGGCAATACCAATTCCAAATCAACATACAAACAACCACATTCAAGAAGAAAGTATGCAAGGTGACTCCATCCACGAGTTGAGCTTCAAAGGAGTGGGAAAATTCAGAGAATCAGCCCATTAGTTTCAAAGGCTATGTGTCCAATTAGATACCTAACAAGTCTGGAGCCAAAGATTGAGTCACCACTAGTCATGCTCAATATAGAGCATGAGGATGAGATACAAAACACCAAAGGTCAACACCAAAGCCTCCAAGATCCAAACACAGAGCAACTTGAGGAGGTATTTTATTTGTTTGTTGTTGATACTTTGGAAAATTGGGTGGAGAATTGGTTCCATATCAGTTTTTCACTCTTGTGCATGACCATGTCCATTAAAAATCAGTCACATGGTCCAAATTTGTGAGGAAGGGAAGCTACTTCTCCTTGCTAGTTGTAGGATTTTTTTGAGTTTCCCATTCCTCAGGTTAGAGTAGAGTAGGTAGGTTTGTTTTCAATAGAAGAAGTGCTTGGGCACACTCTACATGTTTCACTTGAAACATGTATGATCTCCTCTTTTGTACATAGTTTGTTGTGTGTTATTGTTTCTCTTGCACAATGCATTTCAGAGTGGCATGTTCATAAGGAAAATCAGTTTTAACAAGTAGTCCCAAAGTTCATCCAAATCAGCATGTGTCTCCAAACTTCTGCATGTTTAACACTTGCCAAGATATCATCAGTTTTAGTTCTTCATACTTGGTATGAGATCATATTTTTGGGATGGTCTCATATTTTTTTCATCCATTATCTCAAATAGATCAGGTTGCAGAAGGGAAAAGAAAGAAATTCAAAATCAAAACAATTTTCCACTCATGAAAACTTCAAGATTTTCTTACAAAAATTGGAAAATTCAAGCAAAGCAGGGATAAGCTCCATGTTCAACAAAATTTACTTAATTCAGGGGTATTGTTATCCAATTTTATACACATGCTACAATTAGAAAACATGGTTCAATTGGACCCTAGGAATGGAAAACCCCTTCATGAAACATTTTGGGACATTATAGGAAAATTTTTGTGTTGAAGGCACATCTTGGCATTACGGGAAATTTTGGGATCATTTTGGAGTGTTTTCCTATTTTGGGTCTTAGAAGTTAATGAGTTTTCCTGTAGTGTGGAAGTTGGCCTCTGCGGGCCCACTTTCTACCAAGGAGTGCGAGAAATTTATTAAAATTGAGAAATCATGTTTCAGAGGTCCTATTATGTTTCTATTACCACTTCAGTTCCAATAACACATAATGAAGTTTACACATCAAGGAAAGATTAGTGGGAGGCCTAGGTGGCGTCGAGCTACGAAACAACTCACCCAGCTACTCGGTGAGTTAATATTAGTAGATGGATTACTAGGTGTAAGATAGCTTGGTCGAGCTATTCTAATTATGAAAGGTCATAGTGGCTCATTATTGATAAGCTCAATATTCCATCAAGTTCGCAGATCTGTTGGTGAAATAGTTATGGCTTGTGAGAGGTAGGGAGCACGTCAACATTGGATCATTGGGCGTGGAAATTATGGGAATGTATGTAAGACATAATTATAATGAGCTCACATGAATAACATATAGGTCAACGTGTAGAGGACTCGGTGGGAGGAACCATTTCAGTGCTCGTGGAAGAATTTGAGCATGTCCAAATGGTGAACGAATGACACTAGAAAAAGCCAAACTATTTGAAAAGCTCACTAATTGAGCTAAAGGGACGAGCCACAGAGTTAAAATTGGTGTGAGGTGTTAAATAAATTCAAAGGACTTAATAAATGAGTTGGCTCATCAAAGTAACGAGCTCGTGGAAAGAATTCGGAAGGCCAAACTATGTTGATTTTGACTTGGCATTGAGTAGCAAGTCATTTGTGTTCTATCTGAAGTTAGGATCATGTTTGAACTTGGTAGATTGATTCATGTTGAAGGAAATTTGATGTAGAGAACTCAACATTGAGTATGTTTGAACATGGTGTGGTAGATATAAGGAGCTAGGATAGTAAGCCTAGTCAAGGAATAACTCACCGAGTAGCTCGACGAACTACACGACTAGCCAAACTTGAGGGAAAAGGACATTGCATAGGTTGAAAGGCCCGAGTGGCTTCGTGAAGGAATACTTTCATTTATAAACCAAACCATAAGGATCATGCATGAAAAATAATGGTAGCCCGATAATTTCTGGAATGGCTCAGTGGTTGAGCCTGAGCTTACGAATTCGAGATGACAGATATCATTGGTTCGAGCCAAACTCAGGGGCATTACAAAGTCGAACAGATGAGAAAATAAACCAACCAATGTCATAACAAAGAGGGTGAATCTCAGGCAATGAAATGTTGAGGTAAGATCAATGGAGATGGGATAGTTGGGAAAATGCATGGCACAAAGGTTTCAAAGAGGATCCTTGAAAAAGAAATGGCTCGAGAACCATTATAGAAACTCAGCGACTGGGAGGAGATCCACACAGGGTGCCGAAAAAGTTAAACAACAAGTTATAAGGGATGGAATGAGTCGCAGGATATTGTGTAAACTGGTGTAACCATGATGCCAAATGTGGGGACCAAGACAAAAACCTAGGGAATGTCAAATCGAGGCGAGTCAGTGTCAGATCAATGGAAATGTAAAATGGCGAGTAGCTCAGTCTGGTATAAAAGTGATCCTAGGATGATCACGATGAAGAAGGTATAATGGTGGCTGATTTGCTCATGGAGAATGGAAGGGGGCATAAGCAAGCTCATAAATACATTGTTTCCATGGCCGAGCCACTTGATGGGAAGGACGTGTTGATAGTGACAAGTTGTATCGTTGAATTGAATTCATGGAAAATGAAGATGCTAGAAAACCTGAGTTGAAAGTGGGAATGTTGAGCCAAGCTCAAAATCTGAACATGTGAGTTGTTGGAATGGATCGACAAAGGGACTCAAGGGTTCGTCAGAGTAGGTTTGTTTTAGCTCACCTCACATGGAGTAATTCATAGAGGGGATCCACATGGAAAGCTCATTGGGGTATGAGGGAAATGTTGAGTCGAATTTGAGTCTAGAATGATAGAAGCCAACGCACGAGTTTGTTGGATTGAAAAGAAGCTCAGTAGATTAAGCAAGTGGTTCAGTGTTGAACTCGTCTCAGGGAGCTAGTGATGAGGTAAATTGACATAGTCAGGTTGTTGTGGGCACAAATAAAATATAGCTCATTCGAGCTCTGGGGAGAACTCAGTGAGATCATAGACAAATGAGTCCATCAAGCTAAGTTTGGATCTCACAAAGTTGGAATCGAGAGGGAAAAATGGCACCGTCATCCCATGCTTCAGTCATCAACATGGAAAATTTGGGAGAGCATGGCATGGTGGAGATTTAAAGATGGTGAGCTGAGGTAGAAATCCCATGGTCGGGAAATTTTGAGGTCTATGGCCATGTAGAGACTTAAGACGATTGGGTTAGGGTGTTCAGGGCTCCAATTTTTGAGGTAATTCAGGCCTACCAAATAAATGTGCCAACAAGCGGGTCTTGGGGTGGAGCTCACCACTGGGAATAAGACCATAAAGATCATTGAGTCATTGGTTGAGGTGAGATGAAGCGGTCAAAGTGGTTGGTGAGAAAAATGGAATAGCTGATCCATATGAGGTGGCATGGGATAGTACTGTGGCAGTTGACATTAAAATCTATATCAAGCTCCTAGCCCGAGTCAAATGGTGTAGCGACCACATCATAACAAAGGAATCACATTGAAGGAAGTGACTCGCCAACAAGCTCGCCGAATTGGGTGGCAAACTCATTGGCCAAACAAGCCAAAACCTCTTCCAAACACAAACCAGACCTTAGGGGTCCCACCAAATGAAAATATTATTTTTATTAAAATATATAAAAATATTATTATTTATAAAATATTTTATTAAAAATTATTTTAAATTAAATGAGGGTAAATTCAACCTTTGAAATTTATGAAGCATGATAGAATGTTCCTTTCATGTGCAATTAATGATGTAGTCAATCATGGAAGCCAAGTGCCCAGAATTTAGGCTTTCTTCCTCTTTCCTCTCACAACTGGGATCTTCTCTAAATGTAAGTTGGAAGTTCATTCCAATAGGTGACACATTGGTTGTAGAACTTAGATGTGTGACACAAGTTGGACAAGTTAGACATCTTAGACAAGTGCATATTTTTCAAGAATCCTCTCTCTTCTGCAAGTTAGATTTATGGATTGGGAACTTTCAAGCCTCCTTTCCAAGACTATAATGGAAACCATTTCCTCTTTTGAATGTAATGATGCATTTTGCACAATGTTGAAGTAATAAAAGTGTATGTTTTGTGACTACCATTAGTCCTTTTCATCATTCCACATACTTCTTTGTGCCTTTCTCATGCTTACAGATACACTGTGTAAGTTTAAGTTTCTATTACAGGTTCTTGGAGTTTTGTGCTTATCAAGTGGTGGAGTTTTACATGCAGTTGAGTTGTGGTGTTTATTCACCCTTCTTAGTTTCATCCTTCTTCACTAGAAGACTGATATATTGTTTGTCTGATTGAGTTTTAACAAAGGAAACAAACGCTCTTTGGTTTTTGGTATTATGTTTACCCTTTTCAAATTGTAGTAGGTGAAATTATCTTATGGTGCATAACACCCTCTTCAAACTAACAATATCACCTTTGGTGATATGAACAGGCCGATAGGCCTATTTATTAATGTTTATTAAAATTAATAAACATTAAATCTAAGAAAAAATATATATTAAAAATAATAAATAAAATAATGATTAAATTAATAAAAGATAAAAAATTGAGAATTTAAATTTAGAATTAAAATTATTAAATAATAAATATTAAAAATTAAAAAATTCAATTAACAAAAATTAGAAATTAAAAATTAAAAAAAAATAAATTAATAAATATTAATAAAAAAATTGTCTTTAAATTAATAAATATTAATTTAAAATTATTGTCTTTAAATTAATAAATATTAATAAAAAAATTGTCTTTAATGAAAATTAAATATTAATAAATATTAGAATTTTTTTAAAAAATTAATTAAATCATTAAAAAAATTAAAAATTAAAATCAATAAAATAATTAATTAAAAATAAAAATTAGAAATAAATTTAAAAATAAAAAATGGATAAAAATAAAAAATTAATTAAAAACTAAAAAATGAATAAAAATTATAAAAATTAAATTTACATATTAAAATTAATTAGAAAAATAAAATATTAAATTTACAAATATTTAAAAATAATAGAATATTACAAATTACTAAAAATTAAAAAATTCACAAGACTAAAAAATAAATAAAAATTTAAAATTATTTAAAGGTAAATATTAATAAAAGTATAAAATTAAATTAAAACTAAAAATTAAAAATTATCAAAAACTAAATTATCATATTATAATCATTAGTGTCATCGTTATCATCATGTTTTTTTCAATTTTCATCATCATCAAATATCATTGTCATCGTCATTGTCAATCGGTTTATAATATGCTTTAATTGTCATCGTTACTCACACTGATCGACTATTATTTAAGGTTAGTGTTTATGGTTTAAATTTAAGTATGTACTATTAACATTTACGAAATGTGTTCGAGTCACGCACTTGGGATCCATGGTCCATGATTTAATGTTCAAATCTGAAAGTATGATAACATTAATATTTTAAAATTAGTATTGCTATTATTCGTTTTAATATTCTTAGTTCCACAATTGTTTCTGTCAAAATCCTCCAATATATACATAGTGCAGACTCTTCCCCCTCCACATCATCTGATATCCTTGTCAACATATCATGAAAGCTCTCTGACCTCTTCTCTGCCTTTGAAGCATATTTTGCTATATACTTTAACACCGCGTGTCTAGAAACAACAGGCTGGCAATCTATATTACCGCGCCATATGGCCAACATGTCCGAGTTGTGAAGGTTCAATCTCGCATCATTGTGAGAAGGTTCAAATCTCTTCCGACCATCTGCATCAACAAACAAATCTGAATCATCCTAGAGGTCCCATGGAACATTATAACGAAAAACCATGGATGATCCCTTCTTTCTCAAACAGGACATCTTGCTACCATATCTACTCCCGCTCATTCCTATATCTATGTATAGCAATTTCACCTTGTGATATATTTTATAAAATTTCAAAAATTCGGATATACATAACATGTAAAGAGATATTGGTTAATAAGAATCCAACCAACTGCAACAACTCATATTTTTAAAACTTTGTCGGGAATCTATCAACTGGAGAATAGAAACACACCATCTCTGACGTCTCATATTATTTTAATGCATAATTTTTTAAAAATATATCACAAATAAAATTTCACTGCATTAAACTTTAAACACAAAAACATAAACAAAACACACATCTATAATTTATAATTAAATATAATAAATAAAATAATGAATAAATTAATAAAAGATAAAAAAATGAAAATTTAAATTTAGAATTAAAATTATTAAATAAAAACTAATATTAAAATTATTAAAAATTATTAATTAAATCATTAAATCAATAAGAAATTATAAAATCATTAAATTATTTAAAAATTAGAAAAATAAATTAACAAAAATTAAAATCAACAAAATAATTAATTAAAAATAAAAATTAGAAATAAATTAAAAAATAAAAATGGAGAAAAATTAAAAAAAAATTAAAAACTATAAAATGAATAAAAATTAAATTTACATATTAATAGAACTTAATAATTAAAATATTAAATTTACAAGTTAATAGAACTTAATAATTAATTAAAAATTATTTATAAACATTATGTAAAATAATAAAATATAAATTGAAATTAATAAAAAAAGGAAAAATTGAAATTAATAAAAATTATAAATTAAAAAATAATAGAATATTACAAATTATTAAAAATTAATAAATATTTAAAATTATTTAAAGTTAAATATTAATAAAATTAAAAATTAGAAATTATCAAAAACTAAATTATCATATTATCATCATCAGTGTCATCGTTATCATCATGTTTTTTTCCATTTTCATCATCATTTTCATCCACATTTTCTTCATTATTGACATCATCATTGACATCATCATTGTCGCCATCATCATTTGCACGGTTTTCATGGTCGTCGTCATCATCATTGTCTTCATTTTCATCATCATCCTTATCATCGCCGTTTTCATTGTTGTCAATATCATCATTGTTTCATTTTTGTCATCATGATATTCGTCATCGTCAAATATCATTGTCGTTCTCATTGTCAATCGGTTTAGGTTTTTCATTCAGTATTAGGGAAATTTGGTTTATAATATGCTTTAATTGCCATCGTTACTCACACTTATCCACTATTATTTAAGGTTAGTGTTTATGGTTTAAATTTAAGTATGTACTATTAACATTAACAAAATGTGTTTAGGGTCAAGCACTTGGGATCGATGGTCTCGTGATTCAATGTTCAAATCTGAAATTCAGTATGATAAAATTAATATTTTAAAATTAGTATTGATATTATTCGTTTTAATATTCTTAGTACAAATATTTATATTATGAATATTAATATCATGAATAATATTAATAATATTAATGTTATTGCTAATATTAATATTATTATGACAACTTCACACATACAATAAAATTTACTATGAATGTCATTATCATCACCACCATTGTTGATTATTGTCATCATCATTATCATCACCACCATTGTTGATCATTGTCATCGTCATTATCATCACCATTGTCTTTGATCATTGTCTTCATCAATATCATCACCAAAATCGATGATCATTGTTATCATCTTTATTGTCTTCATAATAATCAATCATCCTCATTTTCATCATCATCATCATCATTCTCAACATCATCATTTCCATCAAATATTCATCATCAACATCATCATTCTCATCCCATCAATGTTTTTACTATTATTTTCAACTTCATCATCGTCATCGTTGTCTTCGTAATCATTTTCGTCATCATTATCATCACCACCATCATGGATCATTGTTGTCGTCATTATCATCACCAACATCGTCAATCATTGTCATCGTCATTCTCATCACTAACACTATAGATCATTTTCATCATCATTAACATCACTACCATCGTTGATAATTGTCATCATCACTATCATTATAATCATTAGAATATATTATCATAACCACCATCGTCGAAAATTATCTTCGTCGTGATCATCTCCACCATCATTAATCATTTTCGTCATCATCATCATCACCACCATCGTCGATCATTGTCGTCATCATTATCATCACCACCATCGTCGATCATTTTTTCATCATTATCATCACCACCATCGTTTATTATTGTCATCGTCATTATCACCACCACCACCATTGATCATTGTCATCGTTATCATTATCATCATTATTGTCTTCATAATCATCAATCATCATCATTTTCATCATCTTCTCAATCAAATCAGCATCATCAACATCATCATTCTCATCCCCGTCTAATTTTTTACCATTATTTTTTTCATCATTATGATCATCATCATCATTATCTTCGTAATCATTATCATTATAATTATCCTCACCACTAATGATGATCATCCCCATCATCATTATCATCATCATTGATCATCATTTTCAGCCTTATGATCACCACCTTCTTCATAATCATCAATCATAGTCATTTTCATTATGATGATGATTCTCATCATCATCATCTCAATCAAATTGTCATCATCAACATCATCATTCTCATCCACATAAAAAATTTTACCATTATTTTCATTTTCATCATCATCATCATCACCACCATCATCATCATTGCCTTCATAATTATTGTCATCATCTTTATCATCACAGCCATTGTCGTTGTTGTCATGATAATCACCACCATTGTTGATCATTATTTTCATCATCATCATCATCACCATCGTCGATCATTGTCATCGACATTATCAACACCACCATCATCATCATCATTGTCATTGATCATTATCATTATCATCAACAACATCATTGATCATTTTCATCATCATTATGATCATCATTGTTGTCTTCATAATCATCAATCATCATCATTTTCATCATCATCATCATCATCATTTTCGTCATCATCTCCATCAAATCATCATCATCAACATCATCATTCTCATCCCCATCAGGTTTTTTACCATTATTTTCATCATCGTCATCATCATCATCTTTGTCTTCGTAATCATTATCATCATCATTATCAGCACCACCATCAACGATCATTTTCGTCGTCATCATAATCACCACCATCATTAGTATTTGTCGTTGTCATCATCATCACCACCATCTTCGATCATTATTGTCATCGTCATCATCACCACCATCGCCGATCATTGTCATCATCATCATCATCACCACCATCATCAATCATTGTCATTGTCATCATCATCACCACCATCGTCGATCAATGTCATTGTCATTATCATCACCACCATCATCATCATCATCATCACCACCATCTTTGGTCACTATCGTCCTCATTATAGTCACCATTCTCATCATCTCCATCAAATTGTCATCATTATCATCATCATTATCATCACCACCATCTTTGGTCACTGTCGTCATCATTATAGTCACCAACATCATCAATCATTGTTGTCATCATTATCATCACAACCATCGTCAATCATTATTATTATCATTAACATCACCACCATCGAGGATCATATTCATCACCACCATCATCAATCATCATCATTATCATTAACATCACCACCATCATGGATCATATTCGTCACCATTATCATGACCACCATTATTGATCATCATTGTCGGCCTTATGATCACCACCATCATGGATCATATTCATCACCATTATCATGACCACCATTATTGATCATCATTGTCGGCCTTATGATCACCACCATCATGGATCATATTCATCACCATTAACATCATGTCAAATTAAAAAAACAAATAACCTAGTCCAGTTACAAAATTTTAACCATATTTTTGAAACACAGATTCAAGTTCTCTAATTTCACGTGTTTATTTATGTTCATAAATGAAAACTAAAGTGTTGAGTTTCCTTCCATACAAAGCTCGTTGCATTTAATCTCACAACTAATAATGACACACTGATGAGTTTGTGAGACACCATAAAATGTAAAATTCCTCATATTGCATCAAACAAATTAAATTTATATAAATGTTAACTATAAAAATGTAGAAATAAATGCAAAATTACAAAATCAAAATGTGTATCACATGTAATTAACAAACCTCGGCGTATTTTCACTGATTCACGTTTAGAAAAATTGATCACTACATATCACTGAACAAAATTACAGAAAACACAGAAATATCAACATATCAGAAAGACACATATTTAAGTATTCAAGGATGAGCGACTAATGTCATTCATGATGATGTTTGTTCACATTTCAGCAAACGAGCTTCCTCCTCTTCCTAATAGAAACATATGCACCTTCCTTCATCTTAGAATAACGCTCATAAGAAAAAGGAGGACATATGCGTAATCCATCAAGAGACTTCACTCTTGATATCACCGTGAATGTCAGCCCCTGTCGCTCCCTACTGCCTATGTCGATCATTGCTCTATTAAGAGTGAGTCCCTGTGATTTGTGAATTGTAAGAGCCCATGACATCTTCAAAGGTACTTGTCTGCAACATCCCCTCAATACTGGAGGCACTGGTACATATTTTGGATGACTCAAATCCCATGGGATGCCGACATAATTCTAAAACTCCACAACAACAAATATCGACAAATCTGGAGGCTTTGTCCCAGGGAAATACACTATGTTCTTCACCTGTCCAAGAGATCCATTAACTAAACCTACCTCCACCCACAAATTACACACCAACATAACATGTTGACCATTGCAAAGCAACACCTCACTCTCCAACTGGTCATCATCACTTTCTCCATATGCCACTCTTCTCATACAAGTTGCAACAACTCGCGCCACAAAACATTCAATTTCTTAAGCATAATCCTATTATGAAATGTCACTTGCACATTCGTCGAAAAAAATTGACTGGAAGAGTCAAACATCAAAATTTCCTCTGTACCAAAGCATGAATCTGTTCTAGACATCAACAACTCCCAATCTTCGATTGTGGGATTCGCATTTCTCAAATTAGATAGCAAGTTTCAAAACTTCACCTGATCCAAACTATCCCCTTCTTGACGAAAAATCATGTCGAGAGTCACGACATGAGAAAAAGATCTCCATAACTTTTTTCCCTCCATGTTTCTTGCATACATCGGTATGTCCTTTACAGGGGAGTTGGGCAAGATCCCCGACAAGAATTATAGACCTATCTCCAAATATGACATTCTCGTGTGAAGGGAATGCTTCTCACAAGTGAATATCAATTTTTTTCAACAATTTTGGACCCACGAAACTCATCTCATCAATAAGAATGTATCTATAATGTCTCATCTGCTCTTGAAATACATCCAGTGCATGTCTATTAAAACATCTCATGTCACGTAATGGAATTCTCAACGATGAATGCACCATTGTAGCATGGATGTTGAAAGCTAAAACTCGTGTTGCCAAAAGAAGACAAGGAGTCTTACCTGTCATGACATTGTTTTCCAAGACATTCTTAATGCAATTAATCAGGAAAGATTTCCCCATCCCAACAGTACCTTGTATTATCATTCTGAGCGGAGCTTCCTTGTGGTCCTTTCTAGAATGTTTGACTATAGTTTCTAGAGCAATACGTTGTTTTCTCGACGACATTTCCACACCTGATACCTAATTGTTTGAAGCATCCAGTACATTTTGCATGGATTTGTTCGTTTCTATAAAACATGCTGACGTATCTTGTACATCCTCATCCTCCTCTGTATCCCAAACATGGTTCAAATCAAAATCCATCTTCCAAGCATATGAAGATCACTCAAATGCACCTAATTTGGAGGAACAATGCTAGAAAATAACTCCCACTCATTCATTCCATCCACTCCCACAAAACTTTGTGTCTCATAGTCCTCGGTGTCTTCTATGTCTTCTTCCTCCATTGCATCCTTTTGGTCTACATGCCATGCACGATACGTATTCTTAATTCTCTCCCAATTTTGTAAAATTTCCTCTCTAGTACTTCCTATGTCCCTGTGTATATCACGAAAGGGCTTATACAACAACAAATCACTCCAACAAAAGTTCTCGTGATCCTCTGATCCACTTTCTGGAACAGAGAAATACCACGGCCATATGCATATGACAGTGGGTGTATTCCTGGGCTTCCATTTGTCTTTCTTTCTCTTCACATTAAATGACCACGATCTCACAACATCAATCAATGAGATGGATTCCAAATGTACCGGTCAATCTTTATATGCATCGATGAAACATGATCCAGTTTCATTCTCTCCAGATGTCATACTCACCTTGCAGATAACCTTCCAATTAACATTCAGAGTCATAAAGGCACAATTACATTGAACCAATGACAACTTCAACAACACGTGACATGTCTCTTGCGCCCCAATATCACGTTCCACAATTGTTTATGTTAAAATCCTCCAGTATATGCATAGTGTAGACTCTTCCCCATCCACATCACATCACGATATACTACTTATGCTCCTTTGAATCCTCGTAGATCTTAATACCTCTCAAGATCTACCAAATTGAAATCTAATCAAACCATATGGCGCAAGTTGAGGATAGAATTTGGGAACAGAGAGATTCTCTTCTAATAATCAACAAACAATTGCTTTCAAATGTTGATGTTGCTTTCAAATTGGTCATATTTCAGAGGAATGTGAATATTCCAAACACAAAGGAAAACCTACATGGTGGAAGGATTCTCTACCTAAACATCTAACAATAAATCCCCATACCGACCCAATTGTGGAACTCCCACAAGCTAAGAACACTTCTGAGAAGAAAGCTTCCTCTCCTCAGGATGCTCTCTATCCACATTTATCGATGGGCATTGTGGTCCACATCCCTATCAAGTCAATTGAAGTGGTTATTTCAATCTCAGTGGAAGAAGGAAATGAGGAATGGAAGGTAGTGGATAGGAAAAAGAAGGGATCTCAATCTAAACCCTTCATTGTCTCGGACAAGACATGAGTCTTGTCCTGTTATGGGTTATCATTGCTATATATGGGTCCACTATTGTGTTTCAATCAAACAGAAAGAGGATAACCTAATTTTTAGCCTTTAAGCCCTTGAAAGTTTGCTAGTTTTTGGCTGTGTACTTGGAAGATTCTTCTCTATTGTTGGGATTTGTGGTTTTATCTTGATTCTGATCTCTCTTTGAAATACTGATTTTGTCAAATCTAGCATTTGAGCACTGCTGTACAAGGGTATAGTCCCTTTCAACAAACTATTGACCTTTAATAAAAAAATAATAGAGATGTTGATGATGATCACGATGATGATGAAGATAAGGATAATGACAACAATGATGACGAGGGTGATGATTTATTCGACGACGATGATGCTGATAATGATAAAAATGATGATTATGAAGCTGATGATCATGACCAAAAGTAATAAGACCATGAAAAAAATTACAATGACAATGAAGATGGCATTGTGGTGGTCGTGGTGGTGCTTGTGGCGATAGTTATGATAATAATGATGATAATTAATGATGGTGAATATGAAAATATAGATGATGATGATGATGATGATGATGATTGTGATGATGACGATGATGAGTATTATGAAAAAGATGATGATGATTATAATGACGACGATGACGATGGTTTGTATGACAACGATGATGTTCATAATGATAACAATGATGATGATGGGGATATTGATTATGATTATTATAATGATGATGATAACAACCCCAATTAGATGACCATGAAAATGATGATGCCGAAAATATATTGGTATGTAGGGTTGACATTTACCCATGTACAAGGGGGTATTTTTCATTGTGTTTCTCACCTGTTTAAGATAATTGAGATGTTGTCCTTTAACCATTGATATATTTGGGAACTACATAATCATCATGTATGGAAATGAAGATGATGATGATAACCACAATTAGATGACCATGAAAATGATAATTTTGACGATATAATGTTATGAAAGGTTGACGTTTAGCCCTTGTAAGGGTGTTTTTCATTGTTTTCTCATTATTTACGATAATTAATATGTTATCCTTTCTAAGATTTGGGAGCTATAGAATCATCATATATGACAATGATGATGATGACAATGTGTCAATGATCACCATCATCTAACAACAACCATGATGATGATCATGTCGTTGATGGTTAAGACCGATGATAAAGAAGAAAATGATGAAAATGATGATCATGAAGATGACGATGATCGTTATAATGATGATGGTGACAATGAAGAATATGATACTAGTGAGGATGATGTTTGTGATGATAATAATGAAAATGATGATGATGAAAACAAAAACTTAATATTAGTACATATAATAATATAATTTTTTACAATATTAATATTGTTAGCTAAACTTTGAATAAATATATATATTTTGGATGATGATGAAATGATGATGACGACCATGAAAACCATGCAAATGATGATGGTGACAATGATGACATCATTGATGATGACAATGATGAGGAAAATGTGGATGAAGATGATGATGAAAATGGAAAGACCATGATGATAACAATGACACTTATGATGATAATAGCTTGATCTAGGAGATTTCCTAATCTTCAGCAGGATTGGTCTCTCTCCTTCCACCTCCTTCATCAATATTTTCTCAGTTAGGGTTAGGGCAGCCACAAGGAGGATGCGAGGAGGTGCGAGGAGCCATCATCATATTATTTTTATTTAATACTAATTATATTATTATTATACTCATCATCATAATTATTTCCATCATCGTCATCATCATTCTAATCATCATCGTTATCCTTGTCAAAGTTTTTATCATCATTTTCGTTGTCCTCATAATCATTGTGGTCATTTTCATCCTCATCATCATCGTTTTCTTTGTAATTAGACTCATCATCATTATCATCACCATCATTGATTATCATTTTCATTATCATCATCCTCATCATCATTATCACCACCACCATCCTTGGATTTGGATGGTAAATTATATTGGTGGCTTATTCGTAATCCTAACATCCATGAGTTATAAATGTGTGTGCTAAATATGCAAATGATTTTCCTCCAGTTCAGTGCATCTACCATTTCTTACCTCCTAAGGGCTCTCCATTACTGACTGTTATTTTCTTGGGAGAGACTCTTATCAAATAGAGTCTTTAGCATCGTTTTCATTTTCATCTTTATCATATTCATTGTCAGATCATTGTCATGATTAATATAATAATCGTAATAGTTAGTATCATCATCATCGTGATCACCATCTTGTTTTCATGGTCATTCTAGTTCAGGAATGAATGGCCTCGATGCAAACCTACCAATTTGGTTACTTAAGACTCATATTATTAATGATAAGGATCCCCATCCATGTAGTTCATTGGTGTTGATTGTCATAATAATCATCTTCATCGTTGTCTTCCTCTTCATAATCATAATATGCTTTATCTTTCATCGTTGTTTTTTATCGAGTATTTAGGGAAATTGGATTATAATATGCTTTATCTTTCATCCTTACTCACACTGATCCATGATTATTTAAGGTGGTGTTTATGGTTTAAAGTTAAGTATGTACTATTAAAATGAGATAATCATTACACTTACTATTCACCATATTATTGTTTAAATATAATTAAATATTTACAAATATAGCTAAATTGACAATAACGATATTTATGATTGCAAAAAATTAAGTCCACAAAAATGTTTTCCATGAGCACCAAGTCTGAAAAGGCTTCTAAACAAAACATGACTATTTTTCAACTCCACTACAAACTATTGAAACTCTCAAGTGTTGTGGATACAAGAAAGGACATCTAAACAGACCATTAATAGTTTCAAATTTCACTATGTCAACAATATTGAAATCATTTTGCATTGTTCGTATAAGAAAATCAACATAATGTCATCTCATGAAAGTCTATTTTAAACATTAAAATACTAAAGTTTTTATCAAAACAAGTTCAAATGACATATATTCATTTTGAATCCCCAAATTTCTTAACCCCCTTATTTTTTTAGCTCTATTCGGGCAATCCTTCTTAGCTCTCGGATTCGGGACTTCAATTCCATTCTTCATCAGTTTACTTCCGGTTCAAATCTGATTGCATCCTCCACAGTGTCGTAGATAAGGCCAAATCCTCTAGAACGTGTTTTCTTTGTCCTAAACGAGGAAAGGAAAATGGTCCTCATATCATAGACTTTAAACCTTTTATAGAGCTCTTCCTTTATCTCGTCGAGACTCAAATTCGGTCTTCTATGATGAAGAACATGGACAACAAATTGTTTTCTACAAAATTCTTCCTCACATTGAATGTTTCTGATGCATACCGTCCATGTAGGAGTCTCAAGAGGAATGGGGACATTAGATTGACTCCGCATCTTCATTCTGCCAACAGAAAACTGTAACAACCCAAAAATTGATTTATAAGGAGAGTGTCAACAAATTGAACACTTGCAAAAAATAATATTAAGTGCATTTTTATCCAATTTTAATGAAAAAATATATGGCTACCATTTTATCATACGATAATTAATAAATGCTAATTAATAAATGGATCAATTGTTCAAATTATTGTATCAAAGGTGGTCCAAAGAAATTATTGTTTAGTAGATTTTCCATTCTAATTAAGATGTCGAGCTGATCATTCTAAAATAATAAGGTATTTTAAAGTTAACTTTAAAATGATTGAGTGATATTATTACAAAGACTACATTTTCAAAATATATGAATCAAATTTCAATAAAATACTATTAAAAAGAAAATTGAAATGCTCAATAGAGAAATATGAAATTCAATGTATAATATAAAAATATCATAATCAAATTATTGAATCCCTAAGAATAAATGATGAAAATACCTGGATTGCGTGTGTATATCCAACAACGAACTGCCCGCTAACTCCAAAGACTACATTTTCAAAATATATGAATCAAATTTCAATAAAATACTATTAAAAAGAAAATTGAAATGCTGAATAATAATATTGTTTTTAATAAATATTTCAACATGCACATATATGTAATGCTTAAATAAATACATCCAAATTTATTAAAAAACTGTTTTTGACACTATACTACTATTGGCATTAAATTTCAAATGTAAAATTTAAAAAAGAAAAACACATTCATATCATTACATCCCATTTGCACATTGTAGAATGACTCTTAACATAAGAAGAAGATATGAAACATTCTAGCTTTTAATGAAGGCATACTTGATCACTGTGATACTCTGCGTCTGACAATAGATATACATCAACATCTTTTATTGGTCATAGCTTGTCTTATGTATCTTGTTAAGCAATATACTGTCCAAAATCTACTCTGCCTTACGAAGAGGAAAACCACTCAAATGCAAGGTAACGAAAAATTAACATGCAAAGATAGTTCTGAGAGGAGTTTAAATGACATTGAATTGACTGACACTACTCGTGTCATGGGCTTGTAATAGTTCCTTATGGGTGTTTTTGCAAATCCCTCATCCTCTGTTCTTGTGCATTATTGAAACATTATAAGCAAAACAATAAATGTACTTATTAAATTCCTTTGTGCTCGTTTTTTTGCCAGAATTTAGATCAAGGCAATTGCCCATTGACTAAAAAGAATTCTAAACCTGAAATTCACAATCCAAAACATACCTGAACATGAAAAATACAATCCAAAGATCACAAACAAGTCATGGAAAAATGAATTGACCATAACACTCCTGTAATTCCTTGACATCTTAGATGGTACCATGCATCCGATTAGAAAAAATCAAACTCAAAGATCTTAGTTTGTACCATGTGTGCTATGAAAACTACTTGTTCAACCTAACTGAACTATTCTACTCCTTGGGAGCAAGAAGCGGCAAAAATCAAACTCAAAGATCTTAGTTTGTACCATGTGTGCTATGAAAACTACTTGTTCAACCTAATGAACTATTCTACTCCCTAGGATCAAGAAGCGGCAAAAAATCAAACTCAAAGATCTTAGTTTGTACCATGTGTGCTATGAAAACTACTTGTTCAACCTAACTGAACTATTCTACTCCCTGGGAGCAAGAAGCGGCCTCCTATCATAGGACACAGTACAAACTTGTAAGCCACTGGTACTCACTACAAGTCAGCACAATAACCTATATTAATATATCTAGATAAAAGAGTTGTGCTACCTAGTCGACCAAACACACAGATGGAAAAAATGCATTAAACAAAATCCATTAAACACTTAATTTTCAAGTATCTTAAAAAGCCATTAAACCAGTGAATTTTAACGTTGTTGGCCACCTGATTTGTTACTTTTATAATCACTCAACCACAGCTCTCAAAGTAAAATCTAAGACACAAATAAGACACTAATCCTGGTAAGTCAGATTTATTTTCTTATTTTAGAGTATTCAAATAATATATTTAAAATCACAACGGAAAGAGTACTGGATAAACAGTTGCCCATGGGGTATGGCATTACAGAGATTGTACACATAAAACGTCAGCGTGGGTCCAGAACTACTGTTTATTAGGTAAACCATACAACTAAATCAACACCATAATTTGTGGCAGGGATTTTGTCCGTTCCCGTTTCCCACCTCACCGTCCTGGAATATTGAAACGTCCACCGGTACCCTATCCTCTACTTTATCTGTGAGAGGAGGCCATTGATTTATTAAAGATTCATTCATGCAGGTATGGCATAATATATGGTGGTGGGGTTCAGTCTTCAGATCTGGACTGGACTGTGTTGAGCAGACACCCCACGGGGGAGCGATTCAATTCATCTGACGCCTGAAACTAGAGCCAGAAAGAGCAACAAAAACAATAAAAACGAGGCAGCACAATGACGAGCCGGAAACGTATTAAACTTTGAGATTGATGATGGCAAATGGAAAAAGTTTGCAAGGATATTTCAGACATGGTTAACTGCACGCACGGTCAAGTTATGGAAGGCTCAAACTTATATTTAAATATTGTGAGATTGAACCATGTTAGGCCTATCGTGAGTTGTGAATTAAAATATGGATGTCACACTCATTACTTCAAAATTTTGCAAATTTTGTATGGTAATGAAGAGCCAGAGAATATACGTTGTGACAAGATTCGAATGCCTGAATCATTGCATTAACATTTCCCGTGCACTCGATACTGTAGTCTGCTCCTCCATCAGTTATTTCTGCAATTACCTGTAAAATCAAAGCGAATTATTGAATTTATTTTGGGTATAAACAAAAAAATTAAATGCATAGATCCCTGGAAAAGATAAGGATTAGATTATAACAGTGATAATTGAGTGAACGCCATTATATATGTCATCAAAACAGCATGAAGTACCTGCTGAAGAGGTTTATGTAGGAAAGCGCAAATTACCAGTAAAATAAGATCTTTAGAGTCTCTTCAATGGCGGAACGGCTCAAGAAAAAGCACAGTGGCTCGAACTGCACCCTCTGATCTCGCATCTTCTATGAACATTGAGAAAGGAAATCCTTTATTCAGCCTCCACAGATGTAACTGCCTGCCCACCGAACTGTTTATTTTATTTATTAAGTATAACTGTTTATAATAATTGTTATTATTATTTATTAGGAGAGTTCGGTCTGTCAAAGAGAGAGAGGGGAAATCTGCAGGTAAATAGACAAACGGTTGAACCAGCTGTCAAACT
This sequence comes from Taxus wallichiana var. yunnanensis, assembly GCA_018340775.1. NCBI lineage: Eukaryota > Viridiplantae > Streptophyta > Pinopsida > Cupressales > Taxaceae > Taxus > Taxus wallichiana. The sequence goes on along the minus strand of CM031242.1, from coordinate 603,111,759 downwards.
ATTTATTAACTAATATTTGAAACGTTTTTTTTAATTAATGAATAATCTAACCAGCTGTCAATTATCAAATACAACAGTTGTCAATAGTTGTGTGGAAAAGGGCTGCAGGACAGGTGTCGAAATTCATTGAGTGAAGTTATATGTTAGGCCTATCGGCCTAATTAACCCTTCTTGAGTCTAGAAACACCCTTTATTTGGTGCATTACCATCCCTAGTATAGTTTCATTTCTTGCAAATCTCTCTCCCTAAATCCCATGAAAATGTTAGTATAGGTCTAGATAACCATTTTATTGCATTAGGAGTAGTACAACACTTAGTTTAAGAAGAGGAAGCTGAATTCTCCCAAGGTTCACCTCGAGCCCAAGTCCCACAACTTGAGAGGTGATCCCATATTACCCAATCACACCGAACATCCTGTTCACATTCTGGCCATTCCGAGGGTGCAAAGTGATTGGTGATAACATTTTTGCACACCCGGTGGGACAAAGAGTTGGTGCTTCTCTTCTCATTTGCACAAGTCAAAGTACCTGGTGACTCTATATCTATGGAATTCAAATATTATTGCATTAAGTTATGCAAAGAATTGAGACAAGAGCTTATTCAAGGCAAGGAAATAATCAGCATATCAAACTATCTTTGTCTCCTCCAAGGAGAAGGAGAAGATGCATCTAAACATCACCCATTGCAACATCACTTCATAGGGGTCATTCAACTCCTCCTTACGGAAGGTTTCCTCCACCTAGGAACAATCAACCTCTCATTTTTATGGCAAGGAACCAAGTTTTCCCCCTTTCAATGTAAGCAATCCTCTTCTATTGGCATAACACAACACTATACCTACTGCGGCACTCAAAAGTTTACCGTTCTACACACGGGAAACTCACGTTACTCTAGTGTAACATATTCTTGATGTAGCCAAAATTTGTGTAGTACATAATATCACAGAGGACAACATTGCGGTTAGAATTATTACTACTTATTTCAAGGAAAATCACTTCAATGGTTTCAAGGGTTAAGTGTTGGTACTATAACCACTTGGGATAAGTTAGGAGAAAATATTTGTAAATAGTTTGAAGACAAGAGTGATCACCTGTCACTCTTGGAATAACTCACTACCATAAAGAGATCTCTACAAGAATACATGAGTGATTTCAAATTTTGATTCCAAAGGACTTGGAATAGGATTCCAACACTCATAAAGCCTTCTCCAAATAATGCATTCATGTACTATTTGCGATCCTTGAATAGTGATGTAGCTATCATGATCTAGTCCATGGGAGGGACTACACTACCTAATGCCTACAAAGTAGCCATAAAACCAAATAATTCCTTGATTTAGGCTAGAAAGATAGCTCCACGACCGCCATGTTGCTATCTCTAGATCTTACAAACAGTTAGCCTACCATTGCTCATATCCCAATAGATTCCAAGTAACTAGCTTAGTATACCCCACCCCTTCAAATGATCTATTTGAAGTCAAGTCACTGCTGCAAAATTTTGGGAATGAGCTCGTTGTACTCAAGAGGCAAAAATTTCAATATAATTGTCCATACCAGCCACAAAATTAATAGTATCAGGTCTAATTTTCCTCATTTTCAAGGGAACAATCAACCTCAAAATCAAACCGTAGGTAAAACTACGAATATTAGCCCTATAAAATTTAGGAATCCTCTTACTTTTAGCTCTTCTAGAGACCTTGTACCTGTCTAGAATAATAAAGTTCAAGACTACGAATGGTGCTATCCTTTTTCTCAACCCCACAATCAAAATATTTTCCCTAATGGAGTTATTAGTAATGTCCTTATGGTTTAATGTGCATCTACCCCTATAGAGCCAATAGAAAATTCATCTACGCAGGAAATAACATATCAACCACAAAAACCTAAAGAAACCACTTTGCTAAATTGGCAAGCAGAATATTTTTGCTGGTTGAATATAGATTCCTCATCAGTGACGGAAAACACTTGTTCCAAAAAGAGAGAAATATAATCTCAACCTTCAAAATATGATCAAGTATCCACTTCATAGCTTTAACCACAAGCAGTGATTCATAAATATGTGGGAAATAAACCGATAGAAACGTAGCCTACTCAAGCCATAAGAAAAGAAGGTGTTTCGGGCATCACGGTGCCTAACAAACATTTTCCAAAGGAGGATACCAATGCCCAAATAAATGTCAACAAAGTAGGAGTAATTCCCTTCATATTGTAGAACAAATGAAGAAGACCAATCTAAGTTTTACTATGTGGGACACATTCTCAATTCCTTCTCAAAGAAACTTGTTGCGAGAGGCTCGAACAGTTTTTGTACAACCAACGGATCATTGGGTCATGGGGAAGAAAGCGCTACGATTTCACATCAACCGAAAGGGAAAATTATTCCTACAACAAACAAACCACCACCATTCTATATTTCCCTGATCATTGGTGACCACCTGGTACATAATTGCATGATCAATTTTGGTGCCAGTAGCTCGGTCATGCCCAAACAAATTGTAGATGTACTAGGCATACAATATGTGCCAGTTGCAAGAGGATTTTTTTATCTAGATGGAATAGCCATTAAAAATATTGGAGTTATCAAAGGACTTCAAATTACCATCCATGCATGCTTGAGTTTGTCATTCACCCAAGAAATATTAGTCATTGATATCCCTCCTCTCTTTTCCATTTTCCTATCACGAGATTTCACTGCCAAGATGGGCGGTTATCTATCGACCGATTGGTCACATATGATTCTTGGGAATTGATATAGAACCAAAGTGACTATAAGGGCAGAACCAGTATTCCATAATCATGTAGAACCATACATTACTAGTCCTATAAATGAGAATTATACCATCGATGATCCAGAAGAAGAAGATGTTGATCATGAACCAATGACTCTTGTGGAAGAAGTCCCCAATACTGTGTTGGATGAAGTAAGTGGATATCATCAATACGATCCTTATGCTGATGTATTGGGAGAGGAAGAAGCTGGTTTTCTAATTTTGAAGGAGATGGGACCGGGTACATACTGCATTCATGAAGAAGGTACAATCATACTGCAATTTGTAAAAAAACCAAACAATTCTAAAGGATCTGTGGCGATTATTCTTTGATTGCTCGAGGAGTAAGAATGGATCCATGATCGTGTCATGATAATTTCTCCGAAGGAGATAAGTATTTCTCATCTTTCCATTTGTAATTCAGTTGTAATAACAATGTTGCTGAATACGAGGCCTTTGTGCAAGGAATTCGTAGCTCAAAAGAATGAAATCAAAGCCTTGACTATTTTTGGAGACAATGAGTTAGTTGTTCATCAAGTGACGACACATAATGCATCCAAAAATGATCTTTTAAGATCATATGAGAACCGAGTCTGGGATTTGATTGAATATTTCAAATCTTTTCGGATCCACGCGTACTAGAAATCAAAATCAAGATGCTTTGATAGGATTTATACGATTGGCTAGAAATATGACATATCTATTGATATCATGAAAGAAGGGTGCTAATACATGTCAAAATGGTGGTTTGAACTATAGTTCCTGATAATGTGAGTAGCTGGAAAGTTTTTGATAATGAAAAACAAATTGTCCTTTTCCTACAAGAAGAGGCAAAGTTTGCTATGAAAGGTCAAGCAAAGTTGTAAGAAGCATACGACGATCAAATCATACAATTGAAAAGAAACAAGATACCAAATTTTTTAGTTACTTTGGAATCCATTTTCAATTCAGATGATCAAATGAAAAGACAAAGCTCCAACATGGTGATCAAAGAGGAAGATTTTGAGGAAGTTGAGGTAGAAAATGAAAACTTGTTGAAGATTGGAAAAGTGTGTACCCCAGAAGAGAAAAAGGCTTTTGTCAAACTTTGTCAAGAATATAATGATATTTTTGCATGGATTTATAAAGACTTACGTGGTTTTAATCCAGGTCTAGCACAACATACCATCGAACTAGATCCTAATGTCAAGCCAATTCATCAAAAATAGAGGCCAATTAATCCCAAAATTGATCCACTAATGAGAAAGGAGATAATTAAACTCATCGAGGCCTATATAATTTTTCCTATGAAGCATTCCTCTTAGGTAGCCAATTTGGTCCTCGAAAGGAAGAAAACAAAAGAGATTCAGTTATGTGTGGACTTCAAGGATTTGAACCATGCCTCGTTGAAAGATAATTATCCTCTTCCATCAATGGATCAAATCCTTCAAATGGTGGCAGGAGCTCAAAGATTTTATTTTCTTGATGGATATTCAGGTTACAATCAAATTCTGGTCCAAGAATCGATAGTTTCAAAACACCTTTCACTACCAAGTGGGGCACATATGCTTACAAAAAAATGCCATTCGGATTGTCCAATTCTGGGGCTACTTTCAAAATACCCATGAACATGGAATTTAAGGGACTAATCAATGATATTATCTTGGTTTACCTTAATGATATAACTTGTATACTCTAAGCATGCAGAAGACCACATCACACATCTAAGGAAGGTTTTCCGAAGATGTAGAGAGTTTGGAGTTTCACTTAACCCCAAGAAATGTATTTTTAGTGCATGAAGGAAAGTTGTTGGGGCATGTTGTTTCAGCGGAAGGAATTTCTATCAATCTAGCTAGGATCCATTCGATTATGTCCTTATCTCTCCCAAGTCACAAGAAGGGTCTCTAGAGTTTTCTGGGAACCATAAATTTTGTGCGAAGATTCATCCCTCAATTCGTAGCATTGGCTAAACCACTGATAGCCATGTTGAAGAAAAATATGCCATTCTCATGGACAAAGGAAGGAAGGGAGAGATTTAAAGCCATAAAAATGGCCATTTCTCAAGCTCCCATGCTGGTGAACCCCAGAGTTTGATAAATATTTTATTCTTTACACTTTTTCGAGTTAAAAGAGCATTTCGTATCCTCACCCAACAAAATGACAATCGATGAAGCAACCAATTTCTTTCTTCATTCAATCCATCAAATATTATGAGCTCAAATATTCATTCGTTGAAAAATAAGTCTTTGTGGTTATTCAAGATTTGAAGAAATTTAAGCACATGTTGTCCAACAACAAAATTCATCTGATGGTGTCTCATCCAAGTGTCAAGGAATTTTTGCTGAATAAAGAGATGAATGAAAAGCATGTTGGATGGATCACAAAGGTGATGGATTATGACATACATATCAAAGTTACCAAACTTGTCAGAGGTAAAGGTTTGTGTCAACAACTTACTGCAAACCTGGAATCAAAAGGTGATGAGGACATGACGCTCCTAAACACTAATGAAAGTGATAATTAGGTTGACTGGTTATCCAAAATGAAGAGTTTCCTTTTCTTAGGAGTATATCTTGTGAACATGGATAAAAATAAAAGACATAATTTCCATCTTTAGTCTATTCCATATGTTTTGGTAGATAATGTTCTCTTTTAAAGGGATTTGAATGGTGTTCTCCTTCGATGCATGGGACCGGAACAAGTAAGTAAGATACTAGAAGATTTTCACAATGGCCTATCTGGAGGACATTATTTTGCATGAACAATTGCTACCAAGATCATGCGAGCCGGCTACTATTGGCCAGATTTGTTTAAAGATGCCCATCTCTGGGTAAGGAAATGTAAGGAATGTGCATTTTCAGCACTGGGAAACATAAGTTTGTAACTCTTCCCTGCATCCGATTCAAGTGGACCAACCCTTTTTTAATGGGGGTTGGATTTCATTGAATGATTAATCCTCCATCTAGTGATGAGACATAAATAGGTCCTTACTACAATAGACTATTTTACTCGATGGAAAAAAGTAGTAGCATTGAAGGAGAGCAATGAGAAGGTAGTTCTTGATTTCTTAGAAGGTATAATGAAAAGGTTTGGTGTTCCATTTACAGTTATTTTAGACAATGCAATGGATTTTCTTGGTCTAAAGTTGAGTGAATGGGCTGTTAAGAATGGTTTCTACCTCAAGACTTTGTCCAATTACTATCTGCAAGGATAATGGTTGGCTGAGTCTAGAAACAAGAACCTCACAAGGATTATCAAGCACACAATGGAGACTAACAGGAGGACTTGGCACACACAGCTTAAGACTGCTTTATGGGTAGATCGGATCACACCTAAAAGGGCCATCAAAAATTATCCTTTCATGCTTGTATATGGAAGAGAAGCAAAAATTATGCTCTCCTTAGAGTTACCTTCTTTGGAGTTAGCTCATCAACTTGAGGTTATGGAGAGTGATTCTCGACATTCGGTTTTTTCCGAGCTCATGGAGATAGAAGAAGTACAGAAAAAGGCTATGAAGACTTTGGAGCAACATCAGGTTTAGGTTAAGAAATCTTTTGACAAGAAGGCATCCAACATGAATTTTTAAGAGGGAGATTTAGTTCTCAAATGGGAGGAAGATAGAGCCAAACCAGGTAAGTATGCCAAGTTTGACGCTCTCTCAAGTAGTCCATACATTATCAAAAGTTACAAAGAGGTGAATTCATTTCATCTTTCCAAATCTAAATGGAGAAGATCTGCCCATTCATGTGAATGGAATACATGTTAAAGCTTACTTTTGAGATCTTTCCACCCCCGTATACTAGCTCGATGTTTTCCTCCAAGTTCTTTTGCATATTGTTGTGTGTTGTTATTGATTTTGCTTTCCTTGTTGTTGTGTTTTGTGTTGTTTTTCAAACTGTATCATCATTGGAGGTTTTCAAGGAGGAGAAGGTTCAAGGTTTCAAAGAGAGTTTCTGGATATGCCTAGTTCCTCATATGTTTCATTCAAAATTGTGTAGTATGCCATAGTTTCTAAGCATTCATCAGATTCAATATATTTCCTAGCTAGCATTAGTGGAGAGTTCAAGATTAGTTATCATAGAAGAGAAGATACTTTTAGGATTCCAATATTGACTCCATGCCTAATGGATGAATTAAGGCTACTAGAATCATGCTTAGTAGGCAATCATCCTTGAGAGGTCACCAAAAATGTTATCCAATTTTACACACATGGTACAATTGGACAACATGGGTCAATTGGACCCTAGGACCGAAAAACCCCTTCATAAAACATTTTGGGACATTATAGGAAACATTTTGTGCTAAAGGCACATCTAGGCGTTACGAGAAATTTTAGAATCATTTCAGAGTGTTTTCCTATTTTTGTTCTTAGAAGTTAATGAGTTTTCCTGTAGTGTGGAAGTTGGCCTTTACGGGACCACTTTCTACTAAGGAGTGTGAGAAAATTATTAAAATTGAGAAATCATGTTTCAGAGGTCCTATTGTGTTTCTATTACCACTTTAGTTCGAATAACACATAATGAAGTTTACACATTAGGGCAAGATTAGTGGGAGGCCTAGGTGGAATTGAGCTACGAAACAGCTCGCCGAGTTGCTTAGTGAAAAAATTGACAAGTTAATATTAGTACATGGATAATTAGGTATAAGATAGCTCGGTCGAGCTATTATAATTACGAAAAATCATAGTGGCTCATTATCAATAAGCTCAATATTCCATCAAGTCTATAAATCAGTAGGTGAAATGATTATGGCTTGTGAGATGCGGGAGCACATCAACATTGGATCATTGGGCGTGGAACTTACGGGAATGCATGTAAGACATAATTTTGATGAGCTCATAGGAATAACAGATAGGCCAATGTGTAGAGGTCTCGGTGGGAGGAATCATCTCGGTGCTCTGGAAGAACTCAAGCATGTCCAAATGGTGAACGAATGGTACTATACAAAGCCAAACTATTTGAAAATCTCACCAATTGAGATAAAGGGACAAGCCACGAGTTGAACTTAGTGTGAGGTGCTAGATCAATTCAGATAACTCCATAAATGAGTTGGCTCATCAAAGCGATGAGATTGTGGAAAAAATTTAGAAGGCCAAACTATGTTGAGCTTGACTTGGCATTGAGTAGTAAGTCGTCGTGTTCTATGTGAAGTTGGACTCACATTTGAACTCAATAGATCAAGTCATGTTGAAGGAATTTTGATTTAGAGAGCTCAACATTGAGCACATTGGAACATGACGTGGTAGATATCATGAGCTAGGATAGTAAGCCGAGTACATGAATAACTCATCGAGTAGCTCGGAGAGCTACTTGGCTATCCAAGATCAAGGAAAAAGGATGCTATATAGGTTGAGAGGCCCGAGTGGCTCCATGAAGGAATGATTTCATTTAGAAACCAAACCATGAGGATCATGCATAGAAAATAATGGTAGATCTTTAATTTATGGAATGGCTCGGTGGTGTAGCCCGAGCTTGCTAATTCGAGATGACAAAGATCATCATTTTGAGCCAAACTTAGGGGAATTAAAAAGTAAAAAGATGAGAAAATGAACCAACCAAGGTCACAACGGAGAGGGCTAAGCTCACGTAATGGAAGGTTGAGGTCGGATCAATGGAGACGAGATAGTTGGGAAAAAGCATGACACGAAGGTTTCAAAGAGGAGCCTTAGAAAACCAATGGCTCGAGAACCATTATAGAAAATCGATGATCGGGAGGAGATCTACGCGGGTTTCGATAACATTAAACAATAAGCTACAAGGGATGGAATGATTCACATGGTATTTTTAAAAGCTGGTGTAACCATGATGTAAAACATAGGGACCAAGACAAATGCACAGGGAAGGTCAAATTGAGGTGGGTCGAGTGTTAGATTGATGGAAATATAAAATGGTGAGTAGCTTAGTATGGTATAATAAATGAGCCTAGGATGTTCAAAATGAAGAAGATATAATGGTGGCGAGTTTCTCACGGAGAATGGAAGAGGGGATAAGTGAGCTCATTAATAAATTTTTGCCATTTGTCGAGCCGACTTGATGGGAAGGACACGTTGATATCAACAAGTTGTATCATTGAATTGACTCTGTGGCGAACAAAGATGATGGACAGCCTGAGTCAAAAGTGGGAATGTCAAGCCAAGCTCAAAATCTGAACATGTATCATTAGGTGAGCTGTTGGAATGGATCGGCAAAGGGACTCAAGGGTTCGTCAAAGCAGGTTTGTTTTAGCTCGCCTCGCATGGAGTAATTTATAGAGGGGATCCACATGGTGAGCTCATTGCGGTATGAGGGAAAGGTTGAGTCAACTTTGAGTATGGAATTATAGAAGCTAATGCATGAGTTGGTTGGATTGAAAATAAGCTCGACTCGATTAAGCAAGTGTTTAAGTGTTGAACTTGTCTTAGGGAGCTAGTGATGAGGTAACTCGACATAGTCGGGTTGTTGTGGGCACAAATAAAATATAGCTCGGTCGAGCTCTAGGGATAACTCAATGAGATCATAGACCAATGAGTCCATCAAGCTAAGTTTGGATCTCACAAAGTTAGACTTGAGAGGGAAAATGGCACCGTCATCCCACACTTTGGTCATCGACATGGAAAATTTGGTACAAAGATGGCGTGGTGGAGATTTAAAAATGGTGAGCCAAGGTAGAAATCCTGTGGTCAAGAAATTTTGAGGTTTACGGCTATGCGAGAGAGTTAAGATGATTGGGTCGGGGTGTTCAAGGCTCATTCTCGAGGTAATTCGGGCCTGCCAAATAAATGTGCCAACAAGCAAGTCTTGGGGTGGAGCTCACCACCGGAACAAGCCCATGAAGATCACTTGAATCATCGGTTGAGGTGAGATGAAGCGGTCAAAGTGGTTGGCAAGAAAAATGGAATATTTGATCCATATGAGGTGGCATGGGATAGTTCATGGCACTTGGTATTAAAATCTATGTCAAGCTCCTAGCCCGAGTCAAATGGTGTAGCTTCCACATCATAACAAATGACTCGAATTGAAGGAAAGTGAATCACTAACCAACTTACTTGAGTTGGGTGGTGAGTTGGTTGGCAAACAAGCCAAAACCTCTTTCGAACACAAACTAGACCTTAGGGGTCACACCAATCAAATTTTATTTTTATTAAAATATATTAAAAATATTATTATTTTAAAAATATTTTATTAAAAATATTATTTTAAATTAAATAAGGATAAATTCAACCTTTGAAATAAATAAATCACGATGGAATGTTCCTTTCGTGTGCAATTAATGATGTAGTCAATCATAAAAGCTAAGTGTCCAAAATTTAAGCTTTCTTCCTCTTTCCTCTCACAACTAGGATCTCCTATAAATGTAAGTTGGAAGTTCATTCCAAGAGGTGACACATTGGTTACAGAACTTATATGTGTGACATAGGTTGGACAAGTTAGACATCTTAGATAAGTGCATATTTTTCAAGAATCCTCTCTCTTCTACAAGTTAGATTTGTGGATTGGGGAACTTTCAAGCCTCTTTCCAAGACTGTAATGGAAACCATTACCTCTTATAAATGTAATGATGCATTGTACACAATGTTGAAGTAATAAATGTATATGTTTTGTGACTACCATTAGTCCTTTTCATCATTCCACATATTTTTTTTTTTTCCTTTCTCGTGCTTATAGATACATTGTGCAAGTTTAATTTTCTATTGCAAGTTCTTAGAGTTCAGTGCTTATCAAGTGGTGAAGTTATGCATGTAGTTGAGTTGTGGTGCTTATTCACCCTTCTTAGTTTCATCCTTCTTCACTAGAAGACTAATATATTGTTTTTCTGATTGAGTTTTAACAAAGGGAATGCATGCTCTTTAGTTTGTGGTATTATGTTTACCCTTTCCAAGTTATAGTAGGTAAAGTTGTCTTGTGGTGTACAACACCCTCTTCAAATTAACCCTTCTTGAGTCTAGAAACACCCTTTATTTGGTGCATCACCATCCCTAGTATAGTTTCATTTATTGCAAATCTCTCTCCCTAAATCCCATGAAAATGTTAGTATAGGTCTAGATAACCATTTTATTGCACTAGGAGTAGTACATCACTTAGTTTAGGAAGAGGAAGCTGACCTTCTCTGGAGGTTCACCTCAAGCCCAAGTCCCATAGCTTGAGAGGTGATCCCATGTTACCCAATCACACTGAACATCCTGTTCACATTCTATCCATTCAAAGGGTGTAGTGATTTGGTGATAACATGTATGTTCTTTGAGTTCGGATCGCTTTCTAGGGTTATTGGGCTGAATCCATGCCCAATTGATGCTTAAGGCCACCGATCAACTCATCTATCAAGCAGATTTCCTTGTGACTCACCAACTTGTTATCCATTTTTATCCCTTAATAAACATAGACAATTCAAGAAATTTGGACCCGAGGCGGTTGAGAGGGTTTCAAGGTTGGATTGGGAAGAAATCGGGTAATTTATGTGTTTTGGAGCACTTACAATTGTTTTGGTAGGTTATGAGTTGTTTGGGGCATTTATTTTCTCTTATGGGTTTCAAGAAATTACATACTTTGTCAATTTTTGTTAAAATTGGATAAATTGGCTATTGAGCACTTCATTATAATTTTCTCTAAATCCCCTTCCTAAGAAAATTTTAAGGAGTTAGTGAAAAAATCAGCAAAATGGAAAAATTGGAAAAATGCCCAATTCTAGTGCATTGCATGGTCCAAAGGGTGTGGAGTAAGGAACAACTATAGATAGAACACATGTTACCCATCCTTGATCCAAGGCCATAGTATAAAGGGCCCTTTGTAGTGTAGTGAATGTGGAGTTTGGGGACCCATATGGAACAAGGGTCTTCAGGTGCGAGTTCCTGGTCTACCAAAATACCTACATTGTACTAGGGGATTGAGTTGATTTTCTTGTGGAGGCGGGGGTGAAATTGGGCACAAAGGGCCCACAGGAATAAGTTCCCCACTGGACAAGTTCTTCACATGGGTTCGAGTGTCAGTAAAACAAAGGGTGCGGGCATAGACATTGAGTGTGGGCGAGTCGAGTAATTTGGGCTTGGAGATCCTGTAAAGAAAATCAGTGTGGTGGGCGAATGTGGCGATGCGAGACTTATGAAGAATGCAGAGAACAATGTTCCCATGCAGGCGTTAAGACTTGAGAGATCCATAGTGAATGGAGGATACATTGTGTCTTTGGAAAAGTGGTTATTTGGGGCCTCAACGACCCACAAAGCCTAATTCCAAGCCAAATCAAGTTTTCCTCACCCCCTGTGGGTCTGCAAAGTAAAGAAAAGAGAGATGGTGGTATAGTGCAAGTAAGGCGGAGATTAAGGGAACTCGAGACCCCATTCCATGCATTCCACTCAGGCCAAAAATATTTTATTTACCGCAAGCCAATGGAGAATGAACACATGGCCAGGAGAAAAGGAAAAATGAAAGTGTTTAGTGGATGTAGCACAAGAAAAAGAATAGAGGTCGAGAATATTCATAAATATGCTCATGACCCCTCCGAGATCCGCAATACCATATCGTTGTCCTTAGTTGACCAAATTTTATAAATTTAAATCATTGGGTTTGTTTTCTTGAGCCCCAAAATTATAAATAATAAAAATGGAGATTAGGTAGAGTACGCGAGTGAAAGTAAAAGAAAACATCTTAGGTGAAAATAAACACATCCTAAGCGAGGTAAAAGCATTTAGTGAAGGAATAAGATCAGATTTTATTTTCTACATGACACATGACAAGATGGAATGAGTTTGGAAGGGTTCCCCATCACCTTTTCAAGATAATCAATGCCATTTTTTGGTGGTTAAAGTGGATTTTTGAGTTTCTCTCCCTCCCTCTCTCATTGATTCTTCTATATATTGTAAAAGAGAGCATTTTTGTAATGAGGTTAGACAAGTTTCTAAATGCCTCTCTCTTCTTCTTCTCTTCTGGTTGGAAATGGAGTTCTAAGCCTCACGTTTGAACTCTATAATGATGAATCATGCCTCTATTAGTCAATATGATGTATTGTGAAACACTTTGGAGTAATAAATTCAGATTTTTGTGGTTATTTCTCTACCCTTGCTTGGATTTTCTTGTTTCCTCTTTTCTTTCTTGATATTTGCAGGTAATTCTATGCATCTCTTTGTTCTCATTGCAAGTTTTAATGATATGTGCTTGATGGAAATGGTGTATTGTGTGTATTTTTTTGTCTGTGATGCTTTTCCATCCTCTCCACACATACCTTTCTTCATTTTCATGCATTGTGGACTGTCCTACACCCCCATTTTTGGTAATATCACTTTTGTAGTGTAGGATTTCCCTTCCTTCACCCTTCTCCTTCTCCTTGGTCCCTTGGAATTGATAGGATAGGATTAGATAGGTGTTTTTCTTGCATTAGGAGTAGTTTAGTGATAAAATTAGTAAGAGGAACCAACCTTATTTGGAGGGCCATCTCAAGTTCGCAATTCCCACAACTTGAGAGATGGTCCAATGTTAGAAAATTAAACTGATAGGTCATGCACACACACATGAAAAATCTAATGGTGTTGTAATTTTGACATAATAGGAACCTTACTCTTCACTTTTTTCAGATAGATTATTCATCATCACACACTTGGGGAGTCATGCTTACTCCCCCATTCTAGAATTATTAGTTGTCTTGTTTTTCTATTATTATGTTCTATGCTTCACATCTAGTCTTCCTCATCCATCATACATGCATTGATAAAACACTTATATCATCATTAACCTATGATGCACTATTGTGCTTCTGATTCACACTTGGCCGTTGAGGGAATACTACATCCATGAGCCTCACATCATACACTTAACGTATGTCATACTCTACGCATTTACGACACATGTTTATAACATCACATTCTCACACATCACACTACTACCCAATGACGCACTCTAGTCCCATGGTTCATACTTGTTATCCAAAATTCACCCCTCAAGGTAATTTTGATAACATGTATCAAATTATTTAGTCCCGAGCAAGTAGATCGATTCAAGGCAAAAAATCATGTTTTTTGGGGTCCCCTCAGACTTTTTCTAACTCTCCCATCCAAGAAGAAATCCCAACAAGTTAGAGAAAATGGAAAAAATGTAAAAATAAGGTTGCGGGGACTGTTTTAAAGCATTTCGGTCGTAAATCTTGAGGTTCGTTGTACCAAGCTTGGGGCCGAAGAAGCAAGAAAATCGGCTAAGTCCTTTGTCCCAGGTAGTCCGGGATAGTTGGGATGTCGGGACGCGAGGGACATGAAAATCCGAAATGGCCGAAAGCAAGGAAAATAGTCTAAGTCTTCTATTTCACGCGGTTTGGAACAATCGACAAAAAATGCGCGTGGGGCCTTGAACCGGCCGATTCGCCCAAAGACAGTGCATTTCGGGCGGTTCGATATATTTGTCCCAGTATTCAGGGACATCCAAGCCAAAAGTACACGAGGAACACGTGGGATGCGAAAAGGTGAAAAGGCTGCAAACAAGAACAAGGAAGCCCGAATTGGCCGAAGCAGGAGATTTCCGTCCAGGAAAGTTGGGACAAAAGTACGCACGGGATGCGTGGGACACGAAAAGGAGAAAAGGCCGCAAAAGAGACAAGGAGGCCCGTGGATGAATCAGAATGTGCCACGTGTCTAGGTGGCGCTAGAAATTGGAAAAGCCCGCAAGGAAATTTTGGAGAGTCAAACCCGCATCCAATGGGGTTTTGACACGTGTCCAAGTCAAAATGTTGAAGCACCCCGCGAAAAATTTTGTCGGGAAGGGCCCATGTCTAATAGAAATGTGCCATGTGTCATCCAAGTGGCGGAGCATGGAAAAAATTCAAAAATTTTTCCAAATGCAAAAAGAGGTAAAAGTCAAACTTTTTCCTCCCAATCCGTTCTGGGCTCTGTTTTTGCCCTAAATCTTCAAATGGCCATAACTTTCGATCCAGAGCTCAGATTTTCACGTTCTTTATATCAATGGAAAGATGGAAAAATTCTCTACATGATTCCGGGGTCAATCTTACATTTTGGTTTAGTTTGGAGAGAGAAAATCAAGAAACGTCTCTGGCGCGTGGTAATGGCCAGAACTGACGTTTCAACAACTAGCTTTAATGCAAAATACAGTTCGCCACTTTTAAGTTCGCTAGGGTTCTCACCTACCGCCATAATGAGATGATTAAATGCAACCTAGAGGTGGTTGGGGTAGATTTGGATTTCCTCTCTCTTCCCTCTCTCATTCTTCCTATAAATTGTAAGGAGGGGCTTCTTTCTAAAGGTTGAACATTCTTGTTTTGCCCTCCCTTCTTCTCTTTGTTAAGGTGAATTTGTGGGGTTCAAACATCCCATTTAAAACTGTAATGCAACTTTGCCTCTTGGCATTTTGTAGTGTATTGTATCAATCTTTAGAGCAAGTAATGCATGTCTGTGGATGATTCTCAACCCTCTCTGTGTTCATTTGCATCCTCCTAATCTTTCACTACAAATTTTGTTATCTATGCATGATCTTGCATCACATTTTAATGGTTTGTGTTTATTGGCAAGATAGGTGTTCTTCATTCCTCGGTGCATCACCTTTGTTATTTTAGGTTTATTTTTATGCATCTTCTTACCCTGTCTCCTTGGCAAGTTAGATTAGATTTTGAGTAAACCCTCTACATTTTTCATGTGCATCTGAATAGAGGAATAGGAACCAGCCTTCTCTAGAGATTCCTTTCTCATTTCTGCAAGTCCCACACTTGGAGAAAGAATTCAATGTTGTGCAATCACACTGGATGCTAGTATGATCAACCTAGAAATCTGATCAACATCCAGGGGGTGCTGCTGATTTGCACTAATAGTTTTGGCACGCCCAGTGGGACCTTAGAGGTCTTCACTTTTATTGCAACAAGATTGATGTGCACTCTTTGTAAGTTCCAGCTTTGAAGGAGCTTAAAATCACACATCTGGTGACTCCAAAAGAAGCATAATCCGCTGGTTTCAGCAGTCCAAGCCTGGCAAATTTATGAGAAGAATACAGACCAGGTCAAGAACTAGGGAGGAAGGATTGTTTGTTCATCTACACCTATCTCCAGGAAGGGAGAGAAGGGGAATAAGAGCTCAAATATCTCCATCTCCACCTAATAGAACCTTGTCAACACCTCCACCTGGTAGGCCTTTCATCCAATCAACAAGGGTTCTCAGGCCAATCAAAATGGCGCAACCACCGAATCCGTATGTCAATTTCACTGGCAGTAGCCCACTTTCTCTCAATGCACAACATCCAATCCCAGTTGCAGCATTGAAGAACATTCCATACTTCACTGGAGAGAACCAGACTACTCCTAGTGATCATGTTAAAGACATTGCCAACCTTTGTGCAATTCATGAAATCAATGAGATGCAAGTTCTGTCAAATTGTTGGCATCCTCATTCAAGGGGAAAGATGTCAAATTGCTGGCATCCTCATTCAAGGGGAAAGCTTTACAATGGTTCAGGAGCCTTGCCTCAGGTTCTATCCAAAATTTGAACCAACTATGTATAGCCCTCCATGAGCGGCTGGAGAGAAGGGAGATAACTTGTCCCTTTTAGAACAGCTGACAACCATCAAGAGAGCTCCCAATGAGCAGCTGACCAACTTCAACTTCAGATTTCAAAGGACTTGGGAGAGGATTCCAGTGGCAGTAAGGCCAGCAGAAGAAGGTGCTTTTCTATATTACCTTAAAGCCTTAAATTCGATATTTCTATGTTGATTCAATCCATGGGAGGCACAACTATCCTGTTGCTTATAACATTGCCATTAGAGATGAAAATTGTTTGATTCAAGTGGAAAGCTAGCTCCTGAGGCCTCTCAATGCCATTATATCCAAGTTTAGAGAGCCCAAGTACCAAGAAGCACCTATCTTAGCTCCTATTCCCACCCCTAGAAATCATAGTTCAAATGAAGCTTCTACTTCGTCTCCAAGTGCCCCAAATGAGCTTCAGAAGTCATGAAGAAATTACAAAATATAGGTAATGAGATGGTTACACTCAAAAGGTAGTAAGCCCAAAGTTTTAGACCTTCTTATCGCCTCAAGCTTAGCCTATCAGAGGCTGACCATATCAGCCTCAAAGACCACCCAATCTAGCTGTAAATTAGAATCAAGCAAGGCCTCCTGCCAACAGACCATTTCAGCCCGATAACCCCAATGTTGCTTCCACATCCAGAGATTTGGTACCGGTGAAAAATAACATGGCCCAAGAATATGATTGGTGTTTCCCGTGTGGTCAGCCACATAACCAATCAATGTGCTTTAACGGTGCATTAAATCAAGATCTTATGGTGCAAACCATTGGTGGGTCGCAAGAGTCTAGCCACGAAGAGGATCAACAGCAAGAAGCACCTCAGCAAGGAACATCTCCGAATGAAACTACTCTTGTCAATTGGCAGGATGAAGATTTCTGTGGTATGAATCAAATACCCTCTCAAGGTGTTGCAGCCAACACAAGGTCAAAAAGGAGAAATTTGGGTGAAGGACAGCCATTGGATCCAAGTAATCCACAACCCTCTACCACTCCACAAGCTTTTGGAAAAAAATGTAGTCCCAAACATGCAAGGAGCACCCAAACCAGCTCCTAAACCAACTCAAATACCAGTTGTTGCTACCCACATGCAAGGGATGAATATGCAAACCAAGGGACAACAAAGAGATCCTTCATCACCATTTAGTATCATTGATCAGATGAAGAAGACAAATGTAAATATATCAATGTGGGAATCCCTATCTATCCCAGGCTAGAGAGATTTGCTACAAGCTACCATGAAGGACTAGCCAACTTCGAATCAACAAGTCTAAATGCAAGAGAAGGTGCTCACAAATGCTGCGTAGCCTAAAGGGAATCATGGAGGACAGCAAGGTAAAATGTTGAAGCCCCCTCCTTTTTATGTCTCATTAATCATTGGAAACCAATTGGTGCACAATTGCATGATTGATTTCGGGCAAGTAGCTCGGTGATGCCCAAGCAAATAGCTGATCAGCTAGGACTTCAATATGAAACCATATCCAAAGGGTAGTGCGGTTGGATGGGACAGCGATAACAATAGTTGGGGTGATTAGAAACTTGATTCTTACCTTGCATGTATGTCAAATGTTGTTGTTTTACAAGATGTATCGAGTTATAGACCTTCCACCACTCTTTGCCCTATGTTTGTCAAGAGATTTCACAACCAAGATTGGAGGATATTTGTCTGCTGATTGGTCACACATGCTGTTCAGAACGAGGTATGGAACCAAAGCTACAATCAGGTCTGAACCTATTGCAAACTTCCACATTGAGCCCTACACTCCAAGTCAAATCAATGCCTACTGTTCGGCATTTGATCAAGAAGATCACACAAGCACTGATGAAGCTGACACCAAGGTTGGAAGCATCCCGGATCTAACTCTTGATGAATGGGAAAACAAGGTGCATGCTTTTGATCCTTATCAAGAAGTAGAAGAATTTGAGCTAGGAGTCTATTGCATACATGAAAAGATCAACCCATTCCTAGCATCACCAAGCAAGACCACGGGGATGACAATGAGGTATGGCAACTATTTTTTGATGGATCAAGGAGTAGACAAGGTTCCGGTGGGGGAACCATGTTGGTTTCACCTCAAGGAGTAAAGTACTATTCAGCCTTTAGATTTCAGTTTGCATGCTCTAATAACACTGCTGAATACGAAGCCTTGGTGCAAGGAATGCATTGGGCAATAAAGAGAGGAATAAAGAACTTGCAAGTCTTTGGTGACAATGAATTGATTGTAAATCAGGTCAAAGGGCAGCATGCTGCCAAGAATGATCTACTCAAGTGCTACAAGAATAGGGTGTGGGACCTCATTGAAGATTTTGAGGGATTTGGCATCAAATCAGTTCCTAGGAAAGAGAACCAAGCTGCTGACAGGCTTGCAGCAGTTGGGGCAGCCTTTGACATTGTGGAGAGCATTCAAAAAGACAAGGTATAGCCAAACATCCATGTGATTGTGAGGCCTTTAGTGCCAAATAACAATGTAAGTTGGCAAGTGTTTGAAAATGATCAGCAAATCATCCATTTCTTGCAAGAAGAGGCTGAATTCTCAGCCAAAAATTAGGAAAAGTTAGAGCAACAGTATGGTGACCAAGTGGTACAGCTGAGAACTAACAAGCTGCCCAAGGGACTTATCACTTTGGAGTCCATTTTCAATCCCAATGATTAGTTTAGGAAAGAGAAAGAAACATTCAGGTCAAGAGAGAAGATTCAATATCCATCTTGGTGGAAGAGAACAAACCATTGCAAATTGGAAAGATGACAACTGAACAAGAAAGGTATGAGTTCATATAGCTGTGTCAAGAGTTCCCTGATGTGTTTGCTTGGAGCTACGAAGACTTGAAAGGTTTCAATCCCGAGTTAGCTCAACACACCATTGAGTTAGATCCAAATACTAAGCCCATCAGGTAGAAACAAAGGCCAGTCAATCCACACATGGAACCTCTCATGAGGAAGGAATTGAACAAGTTGATTGAGTCAAGAATCATATTCCCAATCAAGCATTCTAGTTGGGTTGCCAACTTAGTTCCAATCAGAAAGAAGAGTGGAGAGATCAGATTGTGTGTTGACTTCAGAGACTTGAATAGAGCATCTCTCAAGGACCATTACCCACTCCCTTCTATGGAGCAAATTTTGCAAGTGGTGGCTGGCTCCGAGAGGTTTTCACTACTTGATGGCTACTCGGGCTACAATCAGATTATGGTGAAGGAAGAAGATCAGTTCAAGACAGCCTTCACAACCAAATGGGGAACTTATGCATACAAGAAAATGCCATTTGGGCTGTCCAATGCTTTGAGCTACCTTCCAAAGAGCAATAGACATGGCGTTGAAGGTTTGATCAACAACATGGTGCTGATATACCTTGATGATATCACTTTTTTTTCAAAGAATGCAGCAGACCACCTCTCTCATTTAAGACAAGTCTTCCAAAGGTGCAGGAGATTTGGAGTGTCTTTGAATCCTAAGAAGTGTATCTTCCTAGCACATGAAGGAAATCTCCTTGGCCATATTGTCTCCAAAGAAGGATTAGCAATTGATCCAGAGAGGGTTGAAGCCATAAGAGCACTACCATTTCCAAGCCACAAGAAGGCCCTTCAGAGTTTCTTGGGGAGAATAAACTTTGTTCGGAGGTTTGTCCCAGATTTTGCAGCCCTTGTCAAACCTATCACCAAAATGTTGAAGAAAATCATGGCTTTCAAGTGGACAGTAGAAGGCAAGGAGGGTTTTGAAGCAATCAAAGAAGCCATCTCCCAAGCACCAACTCTCATCAACCCGGATTTCTCCAAGGATTTCATCCTCTATGCATTTGGAGGTAATGATACTATTTCTGCCATTTTTGTACAGCAGAACAAGGACAATGATGAGTAGCCAATTGCTTTCTTCAGCCAAAGCCTGGAGGACTATGAGGTGAGATATTATTTTATTGAGAAGCATGTACTTGCAGTAATCAGAAGCTTGAAGAAATTCAAGCATCTAGTCTCAAACAACAAGGTTCAGTTGTTGGTCTCTCATGCGGGAGTAAAGGACTTCCTCCTCAACAAGGATTTGAATGAGAAAAGAGTAGGTTGGATCACTCATGTCATGGAGTATGACATAGAGATCAAATTCACCAAGCTGGTAAGAGGAAAAGGATTGTGTGAGTAGCTAATTCAGGCAAGCAAAGGGAGTATGCAATGAAGAAGAGGCTGTTTTTGTGATTCAAGACAGCCATGTGCAAGGTAGCACTCAAGAAGAGGATAATGCTTTCCCCACCCCTTGCTGGACCCAAGGTATAATGCACTTCCTAAGCACGTGCCTATGCCCTCCGAGAGATGAACAAGACCCAAAGAAGACACTTCAGATTGCGGGCTGTCCCATATGCCATAGTAGATGGTGTTTTGTTCAAGAAAGATGTGAATGGAGTCTTCGCTGAGATGCATTGGTACAAATCAGATTCATAGGGTGTTGGAAGAGTTCCATGGTGGACCAGCTGGTGGTCATTTTACACCGAGAGTGACAGCCCTAAAAATCATGAAGGCTGGTTATTATTGGCCCAATATTTTCGATGATTGCTTGGCGTGGATCAAAAGGTGCAAGAATTGTGCATTCTTCACAGGTAAAGAGAGGCTTGTTGCCCTCCCATTGCATCCAATTTCAGTTGACCAGCCATTCATGCAATGGGGTTTAGACTTCATTGGAGTCATTAATCCCAATTCAAGCCAAGGGCATAAGTGGATTTTGATAGCCACAGACTACTTCATCAAATGGACCGAAGCAGTAGCACTCAAGGAAGCAAATGAGTCTAGCATCTTAGACTTCTATGAGGGGATAGTAACCAGATTTGGCATACCTGCTACAATAATCTCAGATAATGCATTAGCATTCATTGGATCCAAGGTGACCGAGTGGGCTGTCAAGAATGGGATCTACCTAAGTACTTCATCAAACTACTACCCTTAGGGTAATGGCCAGTGAATCTATAAACAAGAACTTGTTAAGGATCATTAAGAGGAATCTTGATGAGAATCGAGGTCTTGGCATACCAAACTGAAATCAGCCTTATGGGATGATAGGATAACTCCCAAGAGATCCACAGGGAACTCTCCATTCAAGCTTGTTTATGGAAGAGAGGCAATCTTGCCCATGTCACTTGAGTTGCCAACATTGGAACTCATGAAGCGATTAGAGTTGCTAGAGTTTGGGCCCATGGAGGTGAGATATGCGAGTTAATGGAGCTCCAAGAGATCGAGAGATCGGGCATCCCAAGAAATGGAGAAGGATCAAGCTTTGATCAAGAAGACCTTTGATAGGAAGGCCAAGAGTAGATCTTTCCAAGTTGGAGATCTAGTGTTAAAATGGGATGCATATAGAGCGAAACCGGGAAGGCATTCAAAATTTGATGCCATTTGGAGTGGCCCATACATGGTCCAAAATGTAAGGACGATGTGCCTTCCAATTGTCTTCATTGGATGGTGAAGAACTGCAGATTCGATCGAATGGAATCTATCTAAAGCATTCTTCTAAAGGGAAATTCTCCATCTTGTAAATATTAGCTTAGATTTTCATTCCTTCAAGTGCTTGTGCACATTGTTTTCTTGTAGGTTGTTTTGCTTTCCCTAAGTGCTTTAGAGGCTTGCATTGCTTCCTAGGAATGTGTTTGCAGGCCTTGCTCCATCGGTGACTCCATGCCCAATGGATGCTTCAGTAATCGGTAACTTCATCCAACAGCGAGATGACCCTAGTGAGTCGCCAAAATTGTTATCCAAAATTCACCCTCAAGGTAATTTTGATAACATGTATCAAATTATTCGAGCCCAGAGCAAGTAGATCAATTCAAGGCAAAAAACCATGTTTTTTGGGGTCCCCTCGGCCTTTTTTCTAACTCTCCCATCCAAGAAGAAATCCCAATGAGTTAGAGAAAATGGAAAAAATGCAAAAATAAGGTTGCAAAACTGTTTTAAAGCATTTCGGGTCGTACTGAGGTTTGTTGTACCAAGCTTGGGGCCGAAAAAGCAAGAAAATCAGCTAATTCCTTTGTCCCAGGCATTCCGGGACAGTTAGGACGTCAGGACGTGAAAAGCTGAAATGGCCGAAAGCAAGGAAAATCATCTAAGTCTTCTGTTTCGCATGGTTTGGGATAGCCGGGACAAAAGTACATGTGGGGCGCGAACCGACCGATTCACCGAAAGACAGGTCCATTTCGGCGGTTCGGAGATATTTTTCCGAGAAGTCCGGGACATCTAGGCCAAAAGTACGCGAGGGATGCGTGGGGCGCAAAAAAAAGGTGAAAAGGCCGCAAATAAGAACAAGGAAGCTCGAATCGGCCGAAGCAGGAGATTTCCGTCAGGGATAGTTGGGAAAAAAGTACACGCGGGACGCGAAAAGGCCGCAAAAGATACAAGGTGGCCCATGGAGGAATTAGAATGTACCATGTGTCTAGGTGGTGCCAAAAATTGGAAAAGCCCGCAAGGAAATTTTGGAGGGTCAAACCCGCATCTAATGGGGTTTTGACACGTGTCCAAGTCAAAATGTCGAAGCGCCCCACGAAAAATTTTGTCAGGAAGGGCCCGCACCCAATAGAAATGTGCCATGTGTCATCCAAGTGGCGGAGCACGGAAAAAATTAATTTTTTTTTCCAAATGTAAAAAGAGGTAAAAGTCAAACTTTTTCCCGCCGATCCGTTCTAGGCCTGTTTTTGCCCTAAATCTTCAAATGGCCATAACTTTCGATCCAGATCTCATATTTTTACGTTCTTTATATCAATGGAAAGCTAGAGAAATTATCTACATGATTCCAGGGTCAATCTTGCATTTTGGTTCAGTTTGGAGAGAGAAAATCAAGAAATGTCTCTGGCGTGTGGTAATGGCCAGAAATGACGTTTCAACAACCAAATTTTAATGCAAAATATAGTTTGCCACTTTTAAGTTTGCTAGGGTTCTCACCTACCACCATAATGAGATGAATTAAATGTAACCTAGAGGTGGTTGGGGTAGATTTGGATTTCCTCTCTCTTCCCTCTCTCATTCTTCCTATAAATTGTAAGGAGGGGCTTCTTTAAAGGTTGAACATTCTTGTTTTGCCCCTCCCTTCTTCTCTTTGGCAGGTGAATTTGTGGAGTTCAAACCTCCCATTTAAAACTGTAATGCAACTTTTCCTCTTGGAATTTTGTAGTGTATTGTATCAATATTTGGAGCAAGTAATGCATGTCTGTGGATGATTCTCAACCCTCTCTGTGTTCATTTACATCCTCCTGATCTTTCACTGCAAATTTTGTTATCTGCATGATATTGTATCACATTTTAATGGTTTGTGTTTATTAGCAAGATAGGTGTTCTTCATTCCTCGGTGCATCACCTTTGTCATTTTAGGTTTATTTTTATGCATCTTCTTACCCTGTCTCCTTGGCAAGTTAGATTAGATTTTGAGTAAACCCTGCATTTTTCATGTTCATCTCAAGCAGAGAGGAATAGGAACCACCTTCTCTGGAGATTCCTTTCTCATTTCTGCAAGTCCCACACTTGGAGAAAGGATTCAATTTTGTGCAATCACACTAGATGCTAGTATGATCAACCTAGAAATCTGATCAACATCTAGGGGGTGCTGCTGATTTGCACTAACAATACTCAAATGTTGAGGTATAAATCTGAAATGAGCCTCATCGCATTCATAATATATGCTTCATGCTTCATTTGTTTATCTATATAGTGCTTAATTCAAACCATTTTATGATGACACACTCTTGTTCTATGGTTCATTCTTGATTTGTCGAGATGTATTTTATAAATGAAACTCATCTCAAACTCATCCAAATTTACTCGGGGGCATGCTGATCCTATCATGCTCACTTTGAATTTCATTCCATCTCACTCATCCATAACATACTAAATATCTTGGTTGTACATAATATTTCTTGCTTATTCTGATTACATGTACACTTTTTTTTTCATGCTAGAAAGATACTTCGTATGTCATTATTTTTTATATACACATGCGAGTTATCTTGTTCTCTAGGTGTGAGTGTAAAATTTCTACAAATATTTAAAGTAGTGTGGATGCTTGGCATTGTACCTCTTACTAGTCCCACAAAGTGGCTCATGGGGCATCTAATTTTACACACATCACATGTGCTATTGTTTCATTTTGTACTACTTCTTATTCTTACTATCACACTACTCTATCAATATATACATGCCTTGAAATAATTTTTATCTTTATAACATGCTAACAGGTGCTTCATGTGCAACATTTTCTTTACAGGAACTATTTGCTACCATGGTTGTATGATACTTTGCTTGCTACTATTTTCCATTGTTTGCGAGCTTTGCCCTATGTCTTGCTTTTTCATTGCTTATGTGCTTTTGGAAAATTCAGCCTTGATTGTCTTGAAACATTGTGTGTAATGTCCCATGTTTGAAACCCACTTTTTCGCGGTCTACATTATCTTATTGCTTGCTAGCTTACACATTGTTTTCTATATGCATATTTTTCTTGATTTCACTAACACATGTTTCTATCCATATTGTTTGCATGCACCTTGATTTATACCATGCGAATTCCCCCTGTAAAGGGAATCACTTTCAAACCAAAGGTATAGTCCTCTCCTTTGGGCTGCATCCTCCTAGTGATGTTGCATGCACCCCAAATGAGGGGGCATACATTAGGTGAATCTGTCATGCCATTCAACAGGATACATAGTAACCGTTCACACCTACACAAGACACATGAACATAGTAGTATATTGTCACGAAAGGGATTATAATATGGATGGGGTCCTCATTTCAGCCTGAGAGCCCAACAACTAGATACAAACATGGGAACCAGGGAATTCTTGAACCTTCTTGGGTGCCTATGACCAGGGGAAACATACAATCATTTTCTTAGATCAACGTAGTTTTTAGTTTATAGGGTAGTTTGCGAGAATATAGAATAATACACATTCTAGCTTCATTTTTCAACTTGGATAAAAATGGAACAAAGAAGGATCACACCATCTATAGTGGTTTAAAAATTTCAGGATGCAATCGGGGATAAAGAATAATACTAGACCTTTCTCCTCAACACTTTTCTTTTGTGGTGTGAGATCACCCAAAAAATATGTTCTTGGCACAAGATATCCCAAGAATAATCATTCTTCTATAGTGTTTCAATAAATTTTCTATCCTTTTCGCTTGTCACGGATCAGGTGCACATGTTCTTTTTACATTTTTACATACTTTTACATACTTGGATCAAATTTTTCATATACATGACTTTGACCACTCTTTCGATCTTCTTTTTTGCAGGTCCATCCTTATAAGAAGTAGAAATCTCATGCAAAACATAAACATGAAAATGATAATAAGTACAATATGGTACTCACATTAGGATTTTCACCCCTAGGGTCACTTCCTCTTTACTAGCTTAGCTTCCACTCTTCATTTTTATGACTCCATGCTTTTTCTTGTCTACTCGAAACTCTTTCGCCATCGATCTACATAGTTATCAAGTACACATATCTTATCTACATTATGTTATAGAGTACTCACTCAATAACATAAAGTGGGGAAAATGCGGACACTAAATCATGTAGTTTGGGTACATTTCTAGGTCCTAGTCACATACCACTATTCATATGATTCATAAGTGAGAAAACTAGTAATTGAAATCTATCTCGACCTCTTTTTGTATTTCTAGTTTCCTCTTTGACCTTGCACACACAATACAACCCAGTTTGGTATTTAGTGCTTTATCTTTATTGACTTTAGAAACTAGCGCTGGTTAGGACACCAACGCCTGTGTGCCCTCGTCCCTTTGGGCACCCCCAACCTCTTTGTATCTTACTCTTGCTCTTTTGGTCCTCTTTTATATTTTGGGAATATTCTTTTCTTATGGTTCAGCCTTTTAGTTGTCAATTATGAAATTCAAACAAGGGAATCATATAAATATAAAGCTACGTGACCATAATGAAGGACCAAGCTCTAAACATTTATTACTATCACCCAAGGTCACATCTAAAGGCATTTTAAGAGAATTAAAGCATCCATCCAGCTTCATTCAAGGGAAAAGGGACTGCATTTTTGCATACACGCATAGAAGGGGAAGTTCATTTTGACATCCACACATCTATTTACATTATTACATCTAGTTATTGCTTGCTATCAAGTGCATATTGCACAAGAACCACCTAGGGCACGATTATTGTACACACAAAAAATATCTATATGGAGTATGAAATATAGTGCATATATCAGTTGTAATCTCACTTAGTTGGGTGACCACCGGGTCACTGACTCCCCATTTACATCTTTTTATTTTTAGGATTTGATGTGTTTTGGGGTTTTACAGGAGATCATTTATTTTTCGAGTTATAGGAGAACTTTGCGATCATCTAGTGACATACATGCAAAAAATAACAAATTTTAGTGACATTGGTGCCACATAAGCAAAATCAATTTATGAGGTATTTCATAGTCACGAGTTCCCAGTAGTCTTCGGTGCCTGGGCACCTTGACCCGATCTAGGCGCCTTGCACAACTTATTTCGATAGTTACATATATTTCTATGTTTGTTTGCGATAGTTCCCTCCTCTTGTTCATCAATATTCTAGTCCATGATGCTTTGGGATCAAGTGAAAAATTAGCTAAGTCCTCTATTCCCTCTCTTGCACATAGGGTTTCATTTTTATCTAGCTTATTACTTAGGTAAGATATGTACTTTAGCATTTTATTCATTTATGCGACTCTATAATTAGGGTTTTATAAATTCCAATATTTGTTAAATGACTTGTATAATCACTTTCCAACATAAATATGTGTGAGTGTAAAAATAATGCGTTATGATAGATATGAAAATCAAATGCACCAAGATACCTT
Source organism: Taxus wallichiana var. yunnanensis (assembly GCA_018340775.1). Taxonomy (NCBI): domain Eukaryota; kingdom Viridiplantae; phylum Streptophyta; class Pinopsida; order Cupressales; family Taxaceae; genus Taxus; species Taxus wallichiana. The sequence continues at coordinate 603,084,724 of CM031242.1, read as the reverse complement.
CTTTTCATGCAATACGCTTTGAAAGTCCCACGGTACGTCATATTATCAAAGGTAGTAACGAGGAGGAGTTGAAACCATGTATGTCATTTCATGACGGGCTTCCATGCCCTAAATATGGATCGTTAGGTTATTGGATATATAAGTATTGACATTGAAACCCGTGGGGTTGTCTCGACAATGATAGTGTAGACACCAAATTTGGGTCACACTCCCCTTGGTTCCCTTTAATAAATTAACTTAACATATTTAAACACATCATGGCCCCTTCATCCCATATTAATAATTCATCCTCACATTATTAATTAATATAATTAATATAATTAAGTTAATTTAATCCTTAGGCATCCACCTCATCATTACACCTCACCCTAGACCCATTCCAAGGGCATTTAACTCATAATGACCGAGTCATCACTCTCAACATTGAGTCATCACTCCTAGTGCTGAGTCACCACTTAACCTAACTAACTAAGAATTCTTCCTAAACCTAATTGGACTTCTTCTATGACCTTCCTACATTTTCTAATGATAAATCCACTTACCTAAGTGGACTCAATCAAAAGCATGCCAAAAATAGTAAAGATCTACCTATTTTTGGTAAACCTAGACTTTCTCGCCATAACCGACGTTGGTTATCCCTCGACCAACGCCGGTCACCTAACTGCCATTGGTCACCTTATATAAACTTTCAAAAATCTTTACACATGTTGGTCATTCTGTTAGTGGATCCTGATTGCATTCAAGTGTGAATCTTCAATCCCTCCTGCATCCAGACGATGAACACACAAAACTACAGTTTAAGAAAAACAACCTGTTCTCCTTCCGAGCACCTTTGGAATACTCACTTTAAGCACATAGGCCATACTGCCATGACATTGGAATCAAGAAATTATTCTCGATCAACCATCAACCATCCCAACTCCCAAGATCTGCAAGACATCAAGTAAGTATTGTGATTCTAATCATTTTGCTTATTCCTTTTGTAGATCTCTTGCTTCTTTCAATAGTTTATTTCCTCTGTTTCCTGTACATCACCTTCTTCCCACCAACCCACTATTCAACCATCCCAAGCCTTTTCACCATTATAAACCTCCTCCTTAGTATCCCCGAGTCTTCTCAGCCATATTACGACCCAAACCATACTACCCTCACTCTCTGTGCAATCACAGAGAGCCTAAAAACCTCTTTTTAATAATTTACTACCTATTTCCCCTACCAAAATTGGTTCTCTGACCGACATCGGTTTAGCACCCATAATGGCATTAGTCACCAGATCGATATCGATCTCTATGTCATTTCACAGTCTCAGACCAGCAAGCTTCCCACTCACCCAAAATCAACCTAGACTTCAACCAATCAACCCCAAACCCTTACTAGACCTTTGATAGACCTGTCTAACCTTGAAAAAACCCCAATTCTAATTAGATTTAGTGTTATTTTAATATTTAACATAAAATATAGTGTATTGTGTGTATGAGAAACCTAAATCATTACATTGCAATAGGAATTATTTATTTCAGTTATTTATTCACATTGAATTGTATTAAACAGAGGATTGACAACCATTCAAGGAAGCATCACACTTCCCAGATCTAGCCTTGCTAGGCAGTCCTCTGACTCTTACTATTTAATACTCTTTTGGTGGTCTTGCTTTGTATCTACATGTAGTCCTTACTGCAAAAAATGAGTTCTACGATCAGCTTGGATACAGTTAGTTAATAGCATGCATTAAACCTACCATCTACATAATCACAAGTATTCCTCCTTGACTGCCGTTACCTTATCTATTTTATCACATTAACTTAATTTGAGGTGAAACAAACGAATCTCGAATACCATAATTAATGTGAATATTTTACATATATATTTCATATAATTATCTTACACAAGGTATGGTTGGAGCACATAAACACATAGTAAGACATGTGTCGAGGAAAATAAAATCACACATGCAAGGAATTTCTATGAATACCTTTAAAAATATGTTTTTTCACACAAGATGAAGACATAACAATTTTTCATGTAAACAAGTGAATCAATTATGATAATTAATCACTAGTCCATAAATATAGCAATGGAAATCATGAGGTGCAATAGATATTTACCAATAGAAACTCCAATTATGTGCATAATATGGATTATGGTCACACTCTTGAAGCTTAAATCATAATGTATGCATGATTAAGAATGTGGTTGTAAAACCCTAAAATACATATTTATTTCTAGCCTATCATTGGATATCCATATCATTTGCATAATATTCTAATCCACATTCCTTTATAATTAATTAAATTAATTCTATCATGATTTAAGTATTCATCCCTCTAAGATTTAATTCAATTAAATCTATCACATCCCCTTTAGAATTAATTAAATTAATTATAATTACACTTAAACTATACTCCTATGGCCCTTGGATAATTTAATTAACTATTTATTTAATTAAATATTTAATTACCTACTCATCCTCCACTTAGACTCCACTTCACTATCCTAGTCACCCCACTCAACTCCACTTCTAGAATCCTACAAAGGTGGAAGCAAAAAAGTTGCACATACAACCACCTTCCCGGATACAACCAACTAAAAATTTATTGCCCCTTAATGGATATTCAATCCATTCGAACTACTATAACCTCCTCCAATGTTATTTTAAGAATATGCATTCATGATCTCATTAAAAACCTTCAACCACTCCATGGCCTCTCTTTAATTATAAATAATAGGCCATATCCTTCACAAATGATCCTTGGAAGCTTTGTGCAATTACAACCAATCTCTACTCATTTTCCATTTTAATGCATCCACATGTCCAATTTTTATCGTAACATCATTCCTTCATTTGGAGATCAATTTAGAGCATCCACAATCCAAAAACCATAAGAAATTCAACAAGTGTGTGTGCACTTCAACAATTTCATCATTGAGGTTGCAAGAGAAGCTTGGAGAAAGGTTTGTTGTTATTTATTTTCTTGTCTTTCAATTTTTGAGTTTTTCCTTGTATAAATTTTTGGCATGCCTGGTGGGACTCGAACATGTGTCTCATACCCATTCTCACATCATTGGCTCTGTCAGCTAATACATCAACTTCAAGAAGGGATGTAATAGTTTCCATGACATCTACTTTTTTAATATGTACAAGAACTTGGTCCTATGTAATCAGCTGAAAGTGACCCTTGAGGCTATTAACCATTCATTTATAGGGAACACATTTATCATCCTTTACTTGATATTATCCATTCACTTGCTTGATGAATAAAAAGGAGTCCCTAAAGACTATCGATCTTAGAGCTGCCAATATATAACAAAGCCTAGAATTGTTATTAGAGATTTATACTTCGCGATGTTGTTAGTGCATGGGAATCCTAACTAGGTGATTTATATATTATTTTACTAATGATCATCTAGTTATTTTTTTTCATTTTGCTTCTCTACGGTTCTTGCAACATTGTGCCAACACGTGATAGGATGAGTGAAACTATCTTTTACGAATTAGTGGGTATATTTCATTTTAGCTAGTCCTTTCAACATTCCTTCATGTACATAATTTCATTATCGTGTTACATATTATATTTTTCCTTTGACCACCACATATTTTACTATTGTGACATGCACGTGATCAAGGGCCGAGGCATATGTATACACTTTTTTTTTCACTTTTCATCTTTCATACATGTTACTAACAATTTCCTTTTTGTAGATAAGGGTCACTAATGCATCTATTTCTGACGAGCAGTGCCTTAAAGGGCTTCTTAGGAACCATTATGGGTTAGAGAAAGTACATGAAGATTGTGTAACTATTTAGTCTTGGCCTTAATTTTCCTTGCATAAATATCCTTATCCTCCTAGGTATCATGCATATCATATTCATGATTTCTTACTTGCATTCCACCATTTTGCACCTTGTCCATCCTCTTTCATGACCCACGACACATTACTTTTACCTTTCATGACACATTACTTCATTTTTGTATCCTTAGCAAAACAATCTCCCGTGGGAAATTGTGTTGGTGTTATATTTTCCCATGGTCGACACCATCTCCCATGAGTGATGACATCCTATATATACCCTCACCTCATTTGAAATTAAGAAGGAACATGAATGTAAAACATCCTAACCTTCATTTTCTTTTCTATTTTACACCATCTTCACATTTTATCACTTTGCTCTTAGTTCATCTTACATTTTTCTTGGATTGGATTAGACACTCTTATTCTTGGATGATTTCTTACACTATTGGGTCATCATATAATGAGTTTAGGATAAGAATGGTCTTCCCCTACTCCACCTAATAGTGATTCTCTCTTTCGCATGTTGTTTCTCAAGGGAGATAGATGCATCAATGACCACCCTACGGTACATGTGAGTGCTCTAACCCTTCTTTGTCATTTTGCATAGATTAGTTCATTTCATCTTTTTCATTGTGCTATGTTAGCTTAGTATTATACATGTTTGATGCTAGTTAGCATAATACTCTTATCAAATATCAAATCCTTAGTTACTTTCATTTTAGTTATTGTATACATGTTTCTTTTATTGTTGATCCATACCTCTCCACACCTAACTAAAAATCCCAGATGGCGTTCCTTCCTCTATCTTGATCATGGGATTTGGAAACCCTATGTTGACCTAGTGTAAGGGTTAATTCCCTCTAGATATGTGACCCTAGCACTCACTGTAGCCCCTTTAAGTCTATCCCCTTTTTACAATACATGTGTGTCTCCTACTTTTGCATTAATACCCTTGTTAAATGGATGATTTAGGAGTGCATGGTGCTTTGAGACACATTTTTCCCACATACACGACCCATCGAACCATATATATATATATATATATATATATATATATATATATATATATACATACACACACATGATGTTACGTGGTTGGGTTTAGGTTGAGGAGGCAGCTATATAGAGTCTAGTCATTCCCGATCTACGAGAGGTGCGGCTATATAGACTCTAGTTTCCCCATGATCTCCCAAATATATATAGGGGCCCATATACAAAGAACGAGGGAAGGATGCCCCATAGTTCAGATTAAGGGGACACTCGGGAGGACGAAAAACTTTAGGGAATTTATGGCCCATGGCCCTAGAAATCTATATGGGCTATTTTCTATGCCAGATGGGATGGGAGATCCCAAGGATCTCTCACTCCCCAAAAACTATATTTTTCTCTTATCTATATCTGGGTGGGTGGTGCCAAGAGATATCAGGTGAAGAGACTTGAGAATCTCATAGTTCTAAATCAAAATATGCTTCTTTCCCCGAGACTGTCATTAGAATATTCCCTAGTATGAAACTATAAAAATTTGTTAGGATCAACTGTATGGTCCTAGACCTATTTTATGGTCTTGGACCTATTTGGAGTGAGGCTCTAGTACTTTTTTTTCCCTTTGGTGGTTTGTAAATGTGTGTCATTATCAAACCCTAAGTTTCAAAAAAACTCGAAACCATTTGAAATCAACTAAATCCTACTCAAACTTTAACCATGGGTGGGAGACCCTACAAGAAGGTTAGTGTTTAGGTTGAAGTGTAATCCATGTTGACAATACTTTGATGAGGTATCAAACCACACATAGTTATCTACCTAACATGTGATATATATATATGAATGCATCTAGTTATCAATTTGAACCACTTTGACCATGCTTGAGATGATTTTGATCTTGCTAAGACATCGAGTTGGGATATTTGAGTGTTTGGAAATGAGGGAAGCTGAAATATAGGTTTGACCTAGTTGAGCCACTTTAGAACTACAATAGTGGATACCCTAGTGTATTTACATCATCTTTGGGAATATTTAGGGAACCTTGATTTATTTTAATTATTAGTATTTTTAATGAGAGTGTCATGTGATTTCTAGTTTATGAAGGTAAAATACTATGAAAAATCCAACACAAGATGATAAATAGACCCAACGAAGATAATCAAATTGAAAGTAAAGTTAGAGGACATGTCGGTTCAAGACCATATAGGTCAGCCAAGACTAGAAATTACATCGTGACCTATTGCACGGTTTCGAGACGGGAGACCGAGAGTATAATCGAAAGTTGTATCATGATAAGAAGAGGTTAAATAATGATCTTATAATTTTTTATCTAGAATGTGACGACACATAAGTACATAAGAATAAGTAAGTTGGGAGAGATAATATTAATATATATTATGTGGGAATAAGATATGGGTTGATGAACCCTCCTAAATCCTACATAAACCCCTTTTTTTCATGTCATCATTTTTCACTAAGTATGATGTTGTCATTTTATAATTAATAATTTACTATATTTTGAAAGGAAATGTTGTGCATAACCTTTTAAATTCATCTTGTGTTTAAATATTTAAAAATGGGTTAAATGAATCTTTATGTGTATTAATAACATATTTCAAGAGCATTTATTAAGCCATCACACTGACCCAACTATGGACCAACGCAGGACTCACTTATGCACTAGTACAAGACTCATCGGCGTATTAGCATAGGACTCCCTGTGGAGTGTAGGACTCTCCCGAAGTACTAATGCAGACTCACTTGGAGTGAAGAACTCATGAAAATAAGGCAAATAACTCAGATGGAAAGACATCGAGTTGATGTAGCTGACACACTAGTTGACATGATGAAAGGATAATGAAACGTGGGCTACCATCTCAACCATCATGTGAATTATGAGGACCATGCAATCTTGAATTAACACCAGTGATAATGTGAATTATGAGGACCATGTAATCTTGACTTAACACCAGTTGATTGAAGATGTAGAGTAAACAAACAAAACAAATCACGAGACTATAGTCATCATGGTTATAGGGATATAATGAAAAATATTTTATATCTTTTGGCATTGATTGATTATCTCAACTAAGAGTCAATTATAGAACTCATATACAATTAAATATGTAGTTAATAAAATAAATTGGATCTACATACGACATGCATTAGCCCTTCCAAAATTGTAATTTCTCAAAAAATTAGTTTTTGTTATAGATATCTTCTAGTTACGTGGTTGTAATTGATTGTAAAATAATTAGTCCTCTTTTGGAGTGACTAGTACTTTTCTAAGTATAAAAGAGCATTAGTAGTAAGATTAAAAAGTTAGTTCATGGATTATTGTAAAATAAGTTCTTCTATTCAATAAAGTGTTGATTTAGGAGAAATTTTGACCTATGTGATTTACAAATTTAAACTGGATCAATGGGAAGGAGCAAGGGCCACTCCTCCCCAATGTGAAGGGATCATCTCTTGTTCATTTCACTTCTATTATTTGGCATTTATTTGATTTACCAAAATTTCATTGTTTTTAGTATTTTCAATTCTGAGTTTAGTAATCCTTTGTTTATCAATCTATTTCATTTCTTCATGGCATTTAGAATAAGTACTGAGCTCAGAAACCAACCATTTCCTTTGGTATAAATAACCATGAACACTACACTGGACTAAAAATCATAAGATAACTAAAGTACAAGTACCAACGATGCTCATCATTTTTCGGTGCCACTTTTAGGGAATTATCAAGGTGTTAGCAAAGATTAAGGTACTAACTTGAAGTGTTACCTAATTTCTTGGTAAGTTTCCATTTAGAAATTTTATTTCCATAACTCTTTCTTTTAAAGTAGAAGATCTTGTAGTGACAATAAGGTTATTTTTGTGCTTTGGAGTATGTGGAACCAAAGCAATTGGTTAAGCACTAGATAGTTAGGGAATTTTCCTCGGTATGGTAGGATTTTATGTTTATACCTAGAGATTGTAGAGGTAGATTTATTAGAATCAATTTATAAAACTCCCCTCAAAACCAACATGTGGAGCAAATTGTTCAACAAGAAAGGATGGTTGATGGAGTGGAAAAACCCAATGGTGCCGATAATGAAAACCATCCACTTGGAAGGACATTTACCTATCCCATACAATTGGACCCTAATGATCAAACCCCCATGAAGAATATATCTCCTTCAATTCTACCAACCTTCAGGGGACTAGTTTCAGAAGATCCTATCCAATTCCTATTTGATTTCAAATTCATATGTCAAACTTATGATTATACCTCAGACACCCATAAGCTTAAGCTATTTCATTCAACTCTAAAGGAAACAACCAAGAGATGGTTCATGGGATTAAACTCTAACTCCATCCACAATTGGAAGGAGATAGAAACAATTTTCTTGGACAAATACTAAGATTACTGTAGGGTGAGGGATATAAAGGAAGAGATCTTAAGGATCTAATAAAAGGAGGATGTGAGTGTTGAGGACTATCTTGATCAGTTCTTATTCCTTCATAGGAGGTGTGGCACAGGTCTTGATATCAATCTTCTCAAAATTTTATTCCTTAAGGGATTGGATGAAGACACAGAAGAAGCCTTCAATCTTATGGGAAAAGGAAACATGAAAAAATTAGAATTTACTAATATCATTGACCTCTGTAGGAACTAATCCCAAAATTTCTCTAATATTCAAAGATAGAAAGGAAAAATATCCAATGGCGACATATCCAAACTAAGAGAGGAAATTCCAAATTTATGAACATACCTCCTAATTAAACTTAACAAAACTTTGGATAAAGAGAAAGCCAGGGAATACAAAGCCATTATTCACATACTTTCCAATATGTAGGGATAAACATGGGATTAAGGACCATCCCTTAGATAAGACTGAAATATACCTTTATGTGATCTAAAGCATACCACGGACCAATGTGGATTGATTCCCTTGCTTTGAAGAATCATTCAAAACAAAACACAAAAACAAAGCTGAGATGAATTATACGGCTTAGAAGTAAGGAGGGAATTTTCAATAAAATTAGAACCAGGTGTATGCACCAAAAATCAATGGGTTCCAAACCAATGGAACACACCATGGTCATACCCCCAGCCTTGGGATCAACAAGTCCCACAGGAATGGAGTCCTCAGTGGAATGCACCACCAAATTATTATCAACAATCCTAGACTCCAAACTCAAACATTCCACCATTTCAACAATTTAATCCTCAATTCCAACAATAGTGGATTTTACCTCAAGGCTCGTAGAAAAAATATTCTAATCAAAGAAGACCCCAATGACAAAAAGCTTTATTGATGGGCCTACAACTGCAACCTCATCGAATAATCTTCCCAACCTTAGATTCCAGCTCAAACTTTGACAACCCCAAAAATATGAGGTAGGGTAACCCAAAATATACTGTGGAATCGCTTAAAAAAATCCCATAGTAAACTATGTAAACTCGTAGAAAAATCTTGTTGCGTTTAGGAAGGTTACCTCAAAACCATCACCTTCTATTATAGAAGAAATCCTTGATGATGAAGAAAAGTTAGAAGAGATGCAACCTATTCATGTTGTTGAAGAAACATCTGAAAAAAATTTGATATTCCTTTTCCATCTTGACTTTAGGAAAAACAAAACATTATAAATCATGAAAAACCAAAATTTAGATCTGATTCAAGGATTAAGAAAATTGAGTATTGGAATCCATCTATTACAAGCTCTTAAGGAAATTCTAGAATTGAATAAAACCATCAAAGATCTTTGTTTTAAAACTCAGTAGTAGAAGAAATAATCAACCTAAAATAATCCATGTTGATGGGAAAACTGACTAGTATACTTTGGAAGGGAATATGACCCCTCCAAAATACAGAGACCCTAGAAGTCCTATTGTTACAATTTGCATAGGAGATGTGTAGATTCCAAATGTTCTAATTGATTTAGGAGCTACTATTAATGTGATGACCATTAACACCTTGTCCATATTGTCTCACCTGAATTACAATCAACCTCAATAGTTTAACAAATGACAGAGACTAGTCTCAGAGCCAAGCCAAAATGGATTATAGAAGATGTTACCATAACCATTGAGTCATGGGATTATTCGGTAAAATTTATGGTCATAAAAATGAAGAATAGGAAAATTAGATACCCTTTGATCCTAGGACACCCTTGGTTATCCACTACTGTTGCTCTTATCAATTACAGGATATGAAATATGGTGATTACAAATGGACATGATTCAAATAAGTTATCCATCTATCCAACCACAAAACCTTTTGCTATAGAAGATAAACAATGGTGGAAGGATGATACAGATGAATCAGAAGATATGGTTTCATCTCTAGCCATGGTCATAATTTAGGAACATTCAAAAAATTTTAGAATGATGATCATGATTCCTGTGCTTTGGAATGACTACATTCATGCACCTCAACACAAATATTTCTCTAAACTAACTATGAGTCTTGTGCTGCAACCATATGAAACAAGAAATGACATGATGGATGAGAAAAATCAACCTATCATCTACCCTTTTTCACAAAACATAGATTTGACCAATTTTTTATTTCACAACATCACTTCCATTCACATATTACTTCCCCACAAGTTCCCATTAAATGTATTATTGAGAGAGTACCTGTTATAAATTATCTCCACCTATACACTATGCAATTAACCATTTTCCCAATAAAAACATTGTCGACCAATAATTGGTTGACTAGTCAGGAAGAGAATACCCTATTTAAAATTTTATGCTCTCATCCTCAAGCCTTTACTTGGGAATATAGTGACATGAAGGGTATTCACCTAGTATTTGTACACACCATATTTACACAATAGATTCCAAACCAGTCAGACAACCACAAAGAAGGATAAACCCTTCCTTAAGAGACATTGTAAAAATGAAATTGAAAAAATTCTTAGGGTAGGATTCATTTATCCAATTTCAGATATCTAGTGGATTTATCCATTAGTGATAGTTCCTAAAAATAATGGGAAATGGAGGGTCTATGTGTATTATACGTAGTTAAATAAGGAAACTCATCAAGATTATTTTCCCTTGCCTTTCATTGATCAAGTCCTAGATAATCTATCTAGGAAAAATTATTTATCATTTATTGATGGGTTCAATGGGTACAATACAATAACAATAACATCAAAGGATCAAGATAAAACCACCTTTACTTGTACATGGGGAACATTCGCTTACAAGGTATTACCTTTTGGCTTATATAATGCTCCTGCCACTTTTCAAAGAGCCTTGATAGCAATATTTGATGATCTCACTCATGATTTTGTTGAGGTTTACATGGATTACTTCACTATTTATGGGGCAATATTCCAAGAGGAAGTTGATAATTTAGACAAATTTCTTTCTAGGTGTGAAAAATATCGCTTATCCTCAAACTATGAAAATGGTTTATTCATGATGGAGTAGGGGATAGTCTTAGGCCATCATGTTTCTAGCTAAAGGAATCAAGGTAGATCCTGAAAAGGTCAACATCATTGTAAAACTCCCATATCCCACAAATCAAACAGAGGTAAGAAGCTTCCTTAGACATGATGGTTACTATAGAATATTTATTTTATATTTTAGTAAGATAGCCTTTCCATTGTTTTCTCTTTTAACTAAAGACTTTAAATTTGAATGGACAGAGGCATGCCAACAATCCTTTGACACTATCAAAGACAAATTGACAAATACCCCAATATTAAGAGGCCCAAATTGGAAGCTTCCCTTTCATATACAAACAAATGCTTCCAATGAAGCAGTAGGGGTTGTACTTGGAAAACAAGAGGAAGGAGAAGTGATGCATGTTATTTACTATATTATTAAAAATATCTCCCCTGTTGAAAGGAACTACACCACCACAGAGAAGGAATTTCTTGCATTTTTTATGCAATCAATAAGTTTTTCCATTATATCACAAAGGCTATGAAGTGATTGTTCACACCGACCACCCCGTTATTGTTAGGATACGTTGTTTAGCTATAGGATACGTTGGTTTTTATTATAGCCGCATTCTTATCTTCTGTTGTCTATCACATTATTCTCTGCTGGTTTTGTGGATCTTCCCAGCATTGTCAGGGAGTCAGTTTAGTTTCTTCTGTCCTATATAAACTGGACGTGTGCATTGTTATAATAAGAATAATATGAGATAAATAAATCTATCTCTTCTTATTTCTCTTTGTTGCTCTCAGTTTGGTATCAGAGCAGTGTTGCGTCTCCTCCATCATCAACAATCAGCAAAGACAGCAGCACTGTCACGGGCAATAGCCGCAGCTGTAGATCGTGAGTTCGAGTCTCATGGATTTGCCCTTGGAATTCTTCCTGTCTCTGTAACAAGGGCACTCGTCCCTGTTACCATAATGCCCACTGGCTGTGAAGGCGTGGCAACCTCTAAGTTATCGCCACATTCTTTGGGTGCTAGCTGTGAACGCGTGGAGATCTGTTGCTGCAACCTGTTCGAGCTGAGCATGGCGCAAATCATGCAGACCAGGAGCTCGTGAATTGTTCAAGGCGTACTGCCTGAATCGTAGAGGAGAAGGCGTGGAGTGCGTGTGGAGTGCGTGGAGAAGCCTCGGCACTTGCAGAAAGGCGGGCCACTGTGGAGGGCTTGGTATCGGACAAGTGCCAACTACACCTCTTGACAGCTACCAGTCCCATCTGTTCACCACCTCTTGCAAGATGAGCAGCAACACACATAGAATAAGTGGAAGATGACAAGAGCCACATTTGTTTTCAAATTACGCTTCTGAAACGTGAGATTTTTTCTCAAGAGAGCGCTGACCTGAGTGCCGAATTTGGCAGGGCCTCGGCTCCCCGTTGTCATTGCCACTCCTCCCGTGGAAGAGGAGGGCCTTGCACGTGCACGTTTTCGAGGTAATCTTGAGTCTACAATAGTCTCTTCTACACTACATCGAATGTCGAGTGTAGACAACTCGATTGAAAGCGTCAACAACACGGTCGCTACAGCTGAAAGCCACAACATCAACTCGCCAGCCAGAGAACACCGTGGAGAAGCTCCTGAGAGCTCCGGGTTCTACTTTGCCTTGCTGAACGAGCTTAAAAATTGCGGCAATCTTGCATTCGACAAACTTGTTCGAGAAGGACTCCTTGAGTACTTTCTTTTCGACGTCAGCTGCCAAGCAAAGCGGTACGGGAAGAATTAGAAGCCGGATACGACGCAGATTGTGACGACGAAGAAGAACGCCCTGCAAAGCGTCGCCGTCTCACAGCACGCGAATATTACGAGCATCTACGAGCAAGTCATTCTCGACAGTGAGTCCAAATTGTAATACCTTTTTCAAATAAATAAATATATTTTTTTATTACAATGTCTGCTCCGAAGTTACTCCTGTCTGATGCTCAGTTGCTCAAAGGGCCTAATTTTGCGGCCTGGAAAACAAAAATGAAGACAATCCTTCAGTTTGAAGGATTATGGGGAATTGTCACAGGGTCTGTGCCTGCTCCCACAGCCCCTGATGAACTAGTAAAATATGACATGGCTAGTGCTAAAGCCTTGATGCTGATAATGCTCAGTATCAGTGATGATGTGCAACCGCATGTTCGGAATGCAGAGAAACCCAAGGAGGCCTGGGACAAGTTGGCAACCATTTATGAAGCCAAAAATCAGACAAAGATTCTTCATCTTCAGTCGAAGCTGCACACCCTCTCTATGGGGTCTGACGAGAAAGTGGAGGAATTCCTGCGTCGCGTGGCTGAGTTGAGATCGGAGTTATTGGCGCTCGGTGAAATGGTAGATGATAAACTACTCGTCCCAATCACCTTGAGAGCACTCCCTTCTCAATTTCGAGTGTTTGTTACAACACTGAATGTGTCTAAACAAACAGTGACATTCGAAGAGCTTGTGAATTTGCTGCAGCAGGAAGAAGCTATCACTTCATCGAATGGGGAGACTCAGGACAAAGCCTTGTTCTCAAAGCCTAATCGTGGCCAGAAGAATCGGAAAGGTCCCCCAGAGAAGCCAAATCCAGCGCAATCCAAACAGAAAGATCAAAAGTCAAAGAGATGGTGTCACATTTGCAGAACCAATACTCACGACACTGATCACTGTTGGCACAACAGCCTGAAACAAGGGTCTTCAAGCCATACAAGCACATCCGGGCGCGAAGATTTTCAAAAGTCTAAACGACGTCCCCGCTGGAGAAAGCAAAAAGGACATCTTGCAGCCCAACAAGAGGATGATGAATCTGATGACGAGACATCAGAAGGACCTCATTGTAGTAAGAATCTTGTACTCGTCTCTCAAACTTCTCAGCCCACGAAGAAAGTCTGGTTGATAGACTCTGGTGCAAGCAAGCATATGTCAGGTGACAAGAAGCTGTTTGATTCACTACGTGAAGAACCAACTGGAGATCGAGTTCGGATAGCGGATGACAAAGAGTACATTGCAGAAGGAATAGGGAATGTGACCATTCCTCTGGGGCCACGAAAATGTACACTTACAAAGGTACTATATGTTCCTGGCTTGACTAGCAATCTTTTGTCAGTTACTCAGCTCTTGAATCATCACCTTAAGGTTGAATTTCTTGTTCAAAATGGCATTAAATCATGCTTAATCTCCCGACAAGGTACGGTTCTTGCTAAAGCCTTTGTAAAAGATAAGTTATTTGCTTTAGATACTGTTTCATCTTCTGCAGTAGCTTTATCTGCTTCAAACATAGAATCAACTGCCTTATGGCATTATAGATATGGACACTTGTCGGTCGGTTCACTGCACCAGATGAGTTCAAAAGCAATGGTTCGTGGACTACCCAAATTGTCCAGTTCCTTGCCTATTTGCCCTGGTTGTCTTGCAGGAAAACAACATAGAGATCCGTTTCAAGCGAGCACCTTCCATGCCAAGAAGTGTCTGGAGATAGTTCATACCGATCTGAACGGCCCATTGCCTGCTTCGTTTTCAGGATACAAATACTTCCAGTTGTTCGTGGATGACCACTCTTGCAAGATGTGGGTATATTTCCTAAAGCAGAAAAGTGAGGCTCTTCAACACTTTCAGAACTTCTATCATCGTGTTGTCAAAGAATCTGGACAACCACTTCTTCTACTCCGCTCAGATCGAGGGGGGGAATTCACATCAAAGAAGTTCTTGGCCTTCCTAAACCATCACGGCATTAAGCAGCACCTGACAGCTCCCTACACACCCCAGCAAAATGGCATTGTTGAGCGTCGCAATCGCACAGTGATGGAGATGGCTCGCTGCATGCTATCAACTGCAAAGCTAGGAGAACGCTATTGGGTCAAGAAGCAAGACAAACCGTGTATATCTTCTCAACAGGGCACCAACAAAGATCCTACTGAACAAGACGCCAGAAGAGGTATGGAGTGGTAAAAAGCCATCAATTTCTCATTTGCGAGTATTTGGTTGCACAGCATACATGCATGTTCCAGCTCAGAAGAGAAAGAAGGTAGAGCCAAAAACACTCCCGTGTATCCTTCTTGGCTACAGTACTACCTCGAAGGCGTATCGTCTCATGGATCCTGAGACAAAGAAAGTATACGAAAGTCGGGATGTGGTTTGTGACGAGTCATCCTTTGACTCAATAGTATCAACAGAAGATTCACTTCCAAACACATCTCACCGATTAGTCTCTGAATCAGATGATGAGCTGGAGGAGACTACTCAGAGAAAAGAAATGCTACCAGGAGAACTATTTGTTGACCTTGGAGAACTGCAGAATGTGACTCCACATCAATCCTCACGGCAACGACACAGTTCTTCTCAAAAGCAGTCAAGTTCTCATCCGAAGTGGGTACAAAGAACTATCAAGGACTCAAATTTGCAACAACTCCCAGATACATCATCCGGAGTCAAAACAAGGAGTCAAACAAGAAATGAGGTAAACTTTGCACTCATGAGTTCACTGATGAATAGCTCCGAGCCAGATAATGTTCGTGAAGCACTCACTCAAACTCAGTGGAAGGAAGCTATGGAAACAGAATATGACTCACTCATGAAAAATCGGACATGGGAACTTGTCGATCTACCTACAGGAAAGAAACCCATAGGCTGCAAATGGGTCTTCAAGACAAAATATAAGGCAGACGGATCCATCGACAAATACAAAGCATGACTTGTAGCCAAAGGATATGCTCAGAAAAGAAGGCATCGACTATGAAGAAACCTTTGCACCCACTGCGAAGATGAAGACCATCAGAGTAGTTTGCGCACTTGCAGCACAAAAAGGATGGAGACTTCAGCAGATGGACGTCAAGAGTGCTTTCCTAAATGGTGATCTGAAAGAAGAAGTATACATGACCCAACCTGAAGGATTTGTGGATGAAAATCAGCCTAAAAAGGTATGTCGTCTCATCAAATCTCTTTACGGACTGAAACAAGCTCCCAGGGCATGGTATATCAAGATCAACGATCACCTTCTGCAGCATGGGTTCACTCGTAGTCCCTCAGATTCAAATCTGTATATAAAGAAGGTAGGCAAAGAAATTATCATTCTGGTTGTTTATGTAGATGATCTTGTGATCACTGGTAGTTCAGAAGATCGGGTTGATATTGTAAAGAATGATCTCAAAAGAACCTTCGACATGACAGATTTGGGGCTACTACATTACTGTCTTGGCTTGGAAATATGGCAAAAGGAGCATCACATATTTGTCTCCCAGATAAAGTACGCCAAGACACTCCTGGAAAAGTATAGAATGTCTGATTGTAAACCTATATCCACTCCCATGGAAAAAGGCTTGCAACTTTCAAGATTCCAGGACTCACCTCAAGTAGATGCTACTCTCTAGTGCAATTGATTGAGGGCTCATCTATTTGACATACACTGCACTGACATCTACGCTATATGCTTTGTCATTTATCTTTCCAGTTCATGCAAGAGCCAAAGAAATGTCACTAGAATGCAGCAAAGCATGTTTTGAGATATGTCCGAGGAACAACTAATTATGGTCTGGAATATAAGAAGAATGATCAATTCTTCTTACAGGGATATGTCGACTCGGACCATGCCGGATCTGTTGATGATAGGAAGTCAACTACAGGATACATATTTCATCTCGAATCTGGACCAATCTCATGGATAAGCAAGAAGCAAAATGTTGTTTCTATCTCATCCACAGAGGCAGAATATCGCGCCACACGAGGAGCTGTGTGCGAAGTGATATGGATACGTCGCATTATGGATGACCTAGGAATTCCTGAAAAACAGTCACCTATTCTCTATTGCGACAATCAGAGTGTGTTGAAGCTCGTGCAGAATCCAGTCTTTCATGAACGAACAAAGCATATTGAAATTGACTGCCATTTCATTCGAGAGCACGTCTTGAACCATCAAATTCAGCTCCAGTACTGTCCTACTGAAGCACAAGTTGCTGACATTCTCACTAAATCTCTTGGAAAAGTGAAATTTGAATCTTTCAGAGGTCACATTTGCAAGAATAATGTAATAAGGGGGGGAATGTTAGGATACGTTGTTTAGCTATAGGATACGTTGGTTTTTATTATAGCCTGCTTCTTTCTATCTTCTCGTTGTCTATCACATTATTCTCTCTTGGTTTTGTGGATCTTCCCAAAGATTCTCGGGGAGTCGGGCTTTAGTTTCTTCTCCCTATATAAACTGGACGTGTGCATTGTTATAATAAGAATAATATGAGATAAATAAATCTATCTCTTCTTATTTCTCTCTGTTGCTCTCGCTTATTAAGTATCTAATGAATAAACCTTTAGTACATGACAAGATTGTAAGGTAGTTGTTGTTATTGCAAGAGTTTAATATTAAAGTTATTGAAAAGCTAGGGAAATCAAATGTGGTGGTTGATTTTTTTCAAGACTAACCATTTCAAACATAGAGGAACATGTCAATGATAATTTTCTAGATGAACATCTATTTGCAATTTCCACTGTATCTCCTTGGTTTGCGAGATATGGTAACTACTTTTCTATAACAAAGTTCCCAACCTTCTTCACACATAAGAAAAGAAAGCAATTGATTAAACAAAGTGTGATGTATATATGGTTGAATGGATTGATTTTTAAATGTGTACCTAACCATGCTCTGTTGCAGTGTGTAGATGAAGATAAGATCTTTGAAATACTTAGGGAATGTTATGATTAGGCATTAGGAGGACATTATTTAGTTAAAATAACCATCCACATTTAGTTTTGGGAGTTGGTTAATATTGGCTTTCTTTGTGCAAAGATGTCAAATTTTTTTATGGAAGTGTGATCAGTGTCAAAGGATGAGGAATCCAAAATTTACATCTGAGATGCCACTCCAACCTCAAGTTATGTTAGAACCATTTGAGAAGTGGGGATTGTATTTCATTGGACCAATTGACCCAAATTATCAAGGAAAGGAGTACATCTTGGTTTGTATAGATTATGTTACAAAATGGGATGAGGTGCAAGCTCTCCAATATGCAAGGGATGAAAAAGTTGCATACTTTTTATATGAACACATATTTCAAAGGTTTGGAGCACCAAGATCCATTGTTTCAGACCAAGGACCACAATTTATGTCAGGTGTAATTAGTTCCTTTGTGGAAACATACCAACTTAAGCACAATAAGTCATCCCCATACCATCCACAATCCAATGGTCAAGTGGAAGTTACTAACAAAGAGTTGGAGAATATCCTAACCAAGACAATAGATATTTTAAGGAAAAATTGGGTTCAAAAGTTACCTGAAGTAGTATGGGCCTACAATACTACTTGGAAGACAACCACATGATTCACTCCTTATGAGTTGGTTTATGGGAAGAAGCCTATTCTTCCTATAGAATTTGAAATTTAGACCTTAAGAACATCTCATTTGAAGTGGGAATTGATTTATCATAAGCACAAAAATAAGGATTCTTCAACTAAATGAGTTAGATGAGATGATACTACAAGAATTACATCAAACAAAAATCATCCAACACCAAAGGCAAGTATGACATGATAAACATATTAAGAAAAGGAAGTTTCAAAAAGGATATTGGGCTTTACTATTTGATTCAAAGTACAAGGAATTCAAAGGAAAATTGCAAACAAGATGGATGGGTCCATACCAAATTGAGGAAGTCTTCAACAATGGAACAATTTAGCTAATTCCAATTGATGGTGAAAGAAAAGTAATGTTGGTTAATGGCCATAGATTGAGGCTATACCACAAACCAACATCTAAAGAGGAATTCCAAAACATGCTACAAGAAAGTGCAACTTTGAATTGTTTGGGAAAAGTCTGTTTATATAGTTCAATCGAGAGCTAAATTAGTTCTCAACAAGAATAAATAGTATACGGTTGAAAACTAACAATGGATTCCGTTATCCTATGAAGTATTAACTAAAAATCAGAATAACGGTCATTAATTATAAAAATAATAATAAAAAAATGCAGTGATTGAAAACCAACAATGGAAGTCACCACCCCTGAATCATGAAATCAATAAATGAGGAACAACATGTGGAGGGAGAAATAAAGAAGCATTTAAATGATAGCCAATGGATTTGACAAGTGAAATTGATCGGTATGCACAATTATTCTTTTCTTAAATGTTGTAAAGTTTAATTTATGAGATGATCATTATTGTGCTTGTGTGAATTGATGACTTCCCCATTCCCAATATTTTCTCATGTACCACATATCCCAATAAATCTGCCACTCATTTCCACATTAATCTCCCACACGCACCAAATTAATCCCCAATTTTTTTCTCACATTGGGACTTGTTAAAAATTCCCAATTTGTGTTATTCCATATAAAACCATTTTGTCCCCCTTGTTTTTCCCACTTTCTATTTCTACTATTTCACTCCTATGTTGGTACTAGTCTCATTCTTGTGCAAGAAGAATTTCGTTTATGCATCATTACTTTCCCATTCTTGTGCTTCACTCACTTCCAACATTGTGTAATTAATTTCTCTATTTTAAACATTGGCCATGAGAATTAAACTGCAAGATGAACCCAAATTAATGTTGAGGACTCTCCCATTTAGGACAAAGGAAAAAATTCCATGTTCGAAGAAGAACCTAGTTCTCCTCTTGATTCCAACACAGTAATTCCCAAGTATTGTATCTTTTAAGGTTTAACATGAACTCCAATACGATCGGGATAAAATTTCTCATTTACAACTCCTTTTTCAAACAAAAGAGGTCAATTTATCTAAGTTGGAGTCATAAAAAGAACAGAAAATCCAAGATATCCAACAAACCATAGAATGGAAAGAAGAGAAAATCCTTTAACTTCAACATGATGTAGAATAAAATGAACAAAGGATTCATTTCCTTCAATCTAGAATTGAGGAATTAAACACATCACTTGTACTCTTGCAAGAAAACAAGAAGGAAATAGAGCACAGTACTTACCACAGATCATACAACTCAAACCAAATTTGTATTTCCTCAGATCATTGTGTTAAAGGGGATGACTAAATGGATGCAAGAATTTTATAGTCTCAGGGGAGTGTCTGAAGAAAATAAAGTGTTGAAGGAAGAAAAGAAAATGCTTCAAGATAATGTGCTTAATATTTGTTGGTTATATGATCAGGCCCTTTCTTGCAGGGCATCCTTCTAATTTCTATACATTATTTTTAAAGGAATAATTATTCAAGTGGAAAAATTATAGGGTTTGTTCTATGGAGACTATAGAATTTGATGACGATAGACAATTATTTGGGGCATATACAACATCAAACAATGTTGTCAAGAATCTATTATGTGAGTTTTATGTCCATAAATTCCTTCTTCCTGAAAAAATTGAAATTCTAATTAATCTATATGTGGGAGAGGTAAAATTGAGGTCATTTATCTCTACTTTGAGACAATATTCTATGTGGAGGGAGCAGAGAGGGGCATATTTAAGGGAAGAAGCTAATATAGGCCTTAATGAGGCATGATCTCCTTGATCCAATCATTATTGGTTGCAATTGGTGGACAAGTACAAAGAAAATATGGAAAATTACATATAAGACTTTAGGGAACATGTACTCCCAGCATTTAATGTCAATTTTCTTTCTTATCAGTTGAGGTATGGATTGGTTCCGAGTTCGGAAAAAGGGGTTATTTTTCCAACCAACCTCCAATGGTCATTGAAGAGGGCCAATGACCTCTTTAAATTTATTCTAGAGATGTAGGAAAAATGGATTGGTATGAGGTACAAACCTCCATTGGTGATATCCCTTGTGCCACGATGGAACTCCAATGAGGATCAATTTGAAACTAGTTACAAAGCATGGAGAGACATAATCATCAAGTTCTTTGGTTTTTGTAATAATACATAGCAAGATGATACATGGCTTACTTTTTCTAATGAGTATAATTGCTCAAGAATTGTTGAGAACTTGAACAGATAATAGGAGGACCTGCTAAATCTTAAGTGTGGGGGAGTGATGAGCCCTCCTAAATCCTACGTAAACCCCTATTTTTTTCATGTCATCATTTTGCACTAAGTATGATATTGTCATTTTGTAATTAATATTTTACTATATTTTAAAGGAAATGTTGTGCATAACCTTTTTATTTTCATCTATTGTTTTCTTCTTCAAAAATGGGTTAAATGAATATTTATGTGTATTAAAAATGTATTTGAAGAGCATATCTTAAGCCATCACATGACCCAACTATGGACCAAAGTGCAGGAATGGATCATGCATTAGCGTAGGACTCGCTCAAAGCACTAATGCAAACTTTCTTGGAGTGAATAAATCACACAAAGAACACAAATGACTTAGATGAAAAGATGATGAGTTGATATAGGACACACACTAGCCGACTCGATGAAAGGATCATGAAAATTGGGCTACCATATCAACAATCATGTGAACTATGAGGACCATGCAATCTCAACTTAACTCTAGTTGATCATGATGAGGACCATGTAAGCTTGACTTAACAACATTTGATTGAATACATAGAGCGCAAAACATAATAATTAATAGACCTATAATCATCATGATTATAGGGATCTAATGCAAAATATTCTATATCTTTTGGTGTTGATTGATTATCTCCACTAAGATTCAATTACGACCTCACCTACGATTAAATATGTAATTAAAAATGAATTTGATCTAATTGTGGCATGATTTATCCCTTCCACAATTGTAATTCCTCCAACAATTAGTTTTTGTTATAGATATCTTCTAGTTAAGTGGTTGTAATTAATTGCAAAATAATTAGTCCTCTTTTGGAGTGACTAGTACTTCTCTGAGTATAAAAGAGCATCTGTAGTAAGATTAAAAAGTTAGTTTTTGGTTTACTATAAAAGAAGTTATTCTATTCAATAAAGTACTAATTTAGGGGAAACTTCAACCTATGTGATTTACAACTTTAAACCGGATCAATGGGAAGGAGCAAGGGCCACTCCTCCCCAACGTGAAGGTATCATCTATTGTTTATTTCACTTATGTTATTTGGAATTTATTTAATTTACTAGAATTTCATTGTTTTCAGTATTTTCAATTCGACTTCAATAATCCTTTGTTTATCAATCTATTTCATTTCTTCATGGCACTTAACATAATATTTGGCTAATAATTTTTTAGTGAATAAGTATCTTGAGCTATATTTCAACTATTTACTTTGTTGTAAATAGCCATGGACACCTCCTGACCGACAATCATAAGATAACTAAAAATACGAGTACCAATGACGATCGTCATGGGTACCTATTTTGGAAAAGGGGAATAATCACAATAAACAATATCTAAAGGAGAAACTACCATTTTTGAGTGTCAAAACTTATGTATGCTGAGCGTTAGAGAAAATCTAAAATCTAAATTTGAATGTGTATGTTTTTAAGTTGTCCAAGGATATCATATTCCTTTGTAGTTGTTACATGATATATATGTGGTGGAGGGATAATTAGGTTATTGTTGTGAGAGTTTCCCCTAATGGGGAGAGGATTGAGCAATATTTTTCCACATCATGTTGTGACTATGAATAACTCTAGTAATTTGTGTGTTTGACCATAAATACGAAGTTACTAGGTGATGGCTTGGTATGATTCAAAGTTGTATATGATGGATGCGGAATGCAATGTATTCTAATATCTTACTCCCTACAAGTAGTGAAATGGATCATGTATGATGAAATATAGGAGCCATAAAAAACACATGGAAAATACTTGAAAGCCATTATAATGTAAAATATCCAAGAATAGATTAGGTATTTTAGAAAACCCAAAAATCTATGGTAGTACCAATCATATTAAGAAATAAGAACCATATATGCAAGATCCGAAACACTAAGTTGTGTGTAATAATAAAAATTGAGTTCACCAAATGTAACAACAAAATCATGTGTTGGTCTAATCAAGATTAATTATTACATAAAAATGATTAATTAGAATTATAAATATAGTAATAATGGTAAATACATAAATTCTAAACCATGTGATGATAGATTATAGAAAAACACAACTCTTGAAAGCTAGATAAATTGAAATTAGGGTCGGGGTTATAGAGGCAACAATATTTTTGAAGTTTAAAATCTGTGATAGAGATCTAAAACTATAGAATTGGGTTATATAGTGTATTTTAAGAATGTTTGTTAATTTTGGAGTGCCAAAACTAAGTGAAAGGAAGAATCATCAAAACTAGATAGAAATGTGTGGACATTTGTAGCCTATATTATCAACATTTCCTCCGATACTCTAATATAAAGTTGGGTTATAGTGTCTGGTTTACTTGTGTCATTATATCTATAATATATGCTCAAAATCTTATTATCACATTTTTGTACCTACAAATGGCTTCTCCTTTCTTTTATATTAAAAATAGGTTAGCTTGATTGAGATGGAATGATCTTTCCCCACTCTCGATGGTGTAATGAGCTATGTACTAAATAATAATACTTTGAATAGGATCATGTAACATATAGTTCTCCCTCCTAGTGGATGTATGTGAATTCCCATAAAGAATGGTTTTGACAAGATCTTAATAATGCCTCTAATAATTGGAAATGATCCTTAACTTTGGTCGTAGTGCATGAGAGCGTTCTAGTGAAACAACATAGGATGTATGTAGACTTGTAGATTTTTTTGTTCTTTAAGGATGTGATACTTAAATTATTAGGGCCCAAGTCCTACTTAGAGTGCTTGAGAATGAGATCCTCTAGATGTGCAAGATGTTAAGAGATGCCCCTTATGAGTAGGGTTTATACATAACTTACAATTTGACTTGTGTAAATGATATCCATCTCAAATGGCCCGAAGATGACCGAGGTAACTTATGATTTATAAACTTTGACCATTTTAATTACTTAAGACATAAATGCCATCCCGGTGTAAAACACTCTATTGTTTCTACCCCCTTTCGAGATAATTTTCCTAGGTTTAGTTTCGGACATGTTCTAAGACATGAGGAAATCGGCTATGAGTTTGTATATATGTTCAATTTGGGGTGCATTGGTTCTTCAACTACTAAACCGAGTGACAAGTGTTGACCTACTTTGGACTCATAGGATAGAAATTTAGTGGTATATCATTAGGATTAAGTCAAATAATGTATAAATGAGAATATGTTAGGATAAACAATAAATAATTATTTCTAAGTGCCTTAGGTTTGAATTTTAAGTATTATACATACACAATTTTGGCCTACAAGTGGGACACAACTTTGTGCTTTAATTATATAAATAAAATTATTTTAATTTCTCTATGTTTTGTTGTGGTCATTATTAATGAGTGAATGTCATTATTTAAAATATTTTAGCACGTTAATCTAATTTAGTATAAAAGTATGAATTAATTAGGAAAATTGAAACACATGTAATTCTCCACCTCCACCCTTAAAATATTTATTAAATAATGTACACAAAGTTTACTTTGTATTAAAAATAGTAAAAAAGTGGCATGTTGATCATCATTATCATCATCTAATCACATGTAATGATACCATGATCATCATGTATAATTTGAGACAAATAAGAAGCTAATGTAGTATTCTCATCCGACTCGATATTCATCACTAACCTCATCCTCATCGTGGTTTTTATCGTAACCAACACATTGTTGAGCTTCATTCTCATATGGGACATTTGAGAGGTCGTGGTCTACATGAAGGGAATGATGATCACTAGTGTCCTCTATTTCTATATCATCATCTTCAACATCTTCATCATCACTTCTTACCAAATTAGCATCATCATTTTAAAATTAAATTTGGTCGGTTTTTTAAATTAGGGAATATATGGATTTCATCCGAAAATGTTTGAAATTTGGGTTAGACACGATCTTTAACACAAAGTGCATTAAGAAATAAGAACTACCATCATTTTTACTTTGGGTTTGACAATGCCCACTACAATTTATGCGAAGAAAAATAGTAACATAAATTAGCATTAGGACCATTGAAAAGCCATGTTTGTTGAAACTAAAATATCAATAATATTAGTGTACTATTTACGCATCTTGTCCAAACTCCACAAATATATTACGTAGTGTTTTATTGTCTCATTTTATAAGGAATTTTTCATCTTACTTTCTAGACTTTCTTAAATCCTTATACTACCACAAACAATTACTTCTTCAATATAAAAATCAAGTATTATCTTAGAAAATCCAATTCTCCTAACACACACACACACACACACACACACACACACACACACACACACACACACACACACACACACACACACACACACACACACACACACACACACACACACACACACACACACACACACACACACACACACACAAACACACACACACACACACACACACATACATATATACATGTGTGAGTGTGGGCGGTAGTGCGTGTATCACACACACACATATATACATGTGTGTGCACATGTGTATATATGTATGTATAACACATATATGTATACGTGTGTTGTCACACATGTTGGTGCTCAAATTAGTCTTGCCTTGTTTGTCATTGAAATTACTTAGTTTTCGACCTCTGTCATGTTTTCTATCTCCTGTGTTGGTGCTTAAAGACTCTGTCCTCCATTTGGTTGCCATGGTCAGTCCCTTCCTTGGTCGAGGATCACTTAAAGGTCCAAAATTTGTTTTTCATTTCTCTGTCCATCTGAGGGAGTCTGTAAATTGGGCGTAAAACTCGGGTTGCTCCTTTCTTTCTATTTTCCGTAGTCATGTATTGTTGTCCTTGTCATTTTTGTCCCAAATACCTAAGGAAACGTGATTGGATATAGCTCGAGGATCATGTTTGAACCTTATAATATTTCCAAATTCTCTGTCCTTGAAGAAAAATTCATCTCCGGGCTCAAATGGTGGTTTTCTTGCATTTTTACGGTTTGATGGGTGTGTTTTTCCCATCAAATTTACATCTCTACATCAGTGGAAATGTGGCCCTTTTTGGTTGGATGTGGCTCGGTGGGGCACTCTAAAAACTCGTGGCTCACCTCAACCCAAAATTTGTCCACGTGGAGGAACAACGCTCGTTTGAAAATTCACCTTTTGGTTTGGCCTTAGAGTTACGCCGGGGGGACACGTGGAGGATTCCGCTGCTTTTCCCAAACTTAGACAAATTTTTCATGCAGCCGGTATAATTTTTGGTAGGCCATGGACACGTGGTGGGCTGACGCTCATTTGAGGATCCACCTCAGGGTCCCACCTTAACAATTGCAACAGGGGGACAGTGGAGGTTTCCGCCGCTCCGCTTTGTACTTAAAATTTTCAAGCAACTTCCTAAAGGGCCTGGGACACGTGGAGGGACCGCACATGTTTGGGGTCTCTACTTTTGGGGACCATCTCAAAATGTGCCATTGAGACACGTGGTAGGCAGGGAGATGGAGAAACGGAGCTTCGAGGTTATTTAAGGTTTTTTGCCTTTTGTAAAAGGGGATAAAATTGTAAGTTGAAGCATGGCCCCAATAGGAAAGTAATTCCAGTGTTGAATAGTTAAAAAAGAGGTGCGAGCTGCGGGGAAAATGTGGAATTTTTTCCTTTTTGGAAAATAAGTATAAAGTGAAAAAATGAAGCGCAGGTCTGCTGGAACCCACATCAGAAGCTAAAGGCAGAAGGGTGGAGCTGCGGGGAAAATTTGGAAAATTTTCCTTTTTCCAAAAATGAGGTAAAATAGTAGAATCAAGCCGCGGTTCCTCTAGGACCCACATTGGGACACATGTCAAGCCCGTTTTCTAAGGGGCGGAGGGGCGGAGAAAAATGTCAAAATTTTACTTTTTTCCAAAAGTTATAAAATGTCAAAAAGTGCTCCCAGGCCCATTTCCAATCACATTTTGCCATGTGGAAGGCTCGATTAAAATTTGAAAGGCAAGATCAACGGTAGTTGTGTATTTCATTTGATTTTTCCACCATTGAAGCTCTAGGATGTTTGGAGATGCATTTTTGCATCATTCTTCATCAATTTTTTGGAAAATTTGTGTTGTTTTGGTTTGCAAAGTTCAATTGAATCAATTTGGGAGCTTAATTTGTAAATCTAAGGTACTTTTGAAGTGGGTTTTTGCTCAAACTCGTGCGAAACGTAAAATGCCAAATCTAGAAGTTGCAAAGTAAAATTTTGAAGGGAAAAACGATGAAGTGATGAAAGTGTAGGCGCAAAAGGTGAAAAAGGAATTGCCTCAAGAGCAAAAAGATTACTTGTCGATCCAAATGCAGAGCCTCCGGAAAATGATTAAAAGAGGGATTTCTTACATGACATAATCAGAATGATTAAAAGGAGTGTCAAAACGGTTGTGGCATGGCATCCTAGTCATTAGTCGAGGGTCTGAGAAACGTGATCAATTCATGATTTGTCCACCGGCAGATGCGGGTGTGAATTTGTTAAACGTCACTTTCTGTAACAAATTAGTAGCAAGCAAAGGTCCCTCGAATATTCTTCTTTTTGGGGACAAAATTTGGGGTGAATGAAATGTATAAATGTAATGAGATTACTCTTGCAAATGGTCGAGTTTGAATTCCTAAGAGAAAATTTGAGAAAGCCTTATTCTAAGAAGCCCGTCTGAGATACCTGGTTAATTTCCTTTGTGTTAGATTTTCTATCATGTCAAGTTGGTTATAGATGTATAGCCATTGATGAGCACTGAGATTGCTCTGGAAGCTTTCCCTTGTTGATGAATTTAAGCAATTTTGAAATTAATTTGTGTCCAATCTCTAGCAATTTGTGTTTGCTTTGTTTCAGAATGTCTGTAAATAGTTTCTTTCATTCCTATTGCAATCTTACATTGAAATCTTTGTGTAATCACACAGGATCTCGTCCCTGTGACAGTTTAATGGTATTTGCAATTTCATTTCAAGAAGAGCCTTCATCTTGGATGAGATAATTTTTTTAAAATCAATTCACTGTCATTTGTTGATAAAGATTGTCTGTAAGTCTTCGGGTGTACCTTATGCATGATTGATCAGAGACTTTGGTATTTAATTGAGTCTTTCAATTCAATCCTTCATGTCAGAGTCTCAAAGAATATGTGAAAACGTGCTTTGATCCGGGCCTCCACCGAAGCACACCTTTTGGTTGAAGGAATTTCTTAATTGTTCGAAGTATTTTGTTGTTGAGTTGTTCATTATTGTGAAGTCCCTTCGAAGATATGGTATAATCAACTTTATCCTGCTTCATCTCCCACCAAAATCATTCCAAAACCATGAATCCACCCTGAACCACCCCGTTTGCCCTATGTATCAACAAAGGAACAAAATCTACTTGCAAAAATATGCAGAACAATCAGGATTCCATAATGTCTTTAGTAACCTTAGCCTTGTGTTGAAAATATCTCCATATTCTAGGAAGTGACAACTCGTGAGAGTTAGATTTGGTGTGTTGATCATATTTTCCCAAGGTTTTCTTTATAAAATTTGTGCAAAAGAAAGGTATCTGTGTCTCCTTCAATAATAGAGGTTACAAAATAGGTTCTCTTACCTTGGTTGAAAGGCACAACCTAAAATAGTTAGGATAAGATCAAATCCTTTTAAGGTGCTACCCACTTCTTCAAGGCTTGAGTGCTAAAAAGTCAGATAAATTGCTTCCCAGCTACAAAACGACATACATAATCATTTATCTGCTTTTGAGTGTCTGTCAAATCCATGATGCTTTGCTCGGTTGTGAAGAAGAGTAAATTTCAGTACCAACAACACACACACACTCACCCACAGTGTGTGTGTGTGTGTGTGTGTACATTAATTTATACGACATACATCATCTCTTTTATGTAATTTAAATATATGTTTAATACGAATTAAATATCAATATACAATATGTTGTCATTAATTTATTTTGTTTGTAAATGTAAAACAACTCATCACATTTACACTAAAATGTTGTAGAAATCAATTTTAATTAACATATAATTGTGAACATGTGAAATCTAGTGAGTAATATTTGTAACATTTAGCCACTTATGTCAGAGTTACAAATGTAAACCTCATAATCATTATTTTAATCAAAAGCAAGAGGGTACTTGCAAAAGTCCACATTATTCTTATGCCCATCGGCAATACAAAGAAACAACCGCTCATAAGCATCTGCCATTTTTTCAGCTCTAAACAATAGAGCAGCTCTTCTTCTACAAGCCCTTCCCTTCTCCTCTAAGACGTTTGACCCATCCTGCAAAACTCTCTCCAACCCTTTCTTCAATGATTCATAAGTTGGACTAAAAGTATACCCAAATTCCTCACTCACAACAACACTCCTAGTAATACTACTAAAATGTGTAGCCAACAAAGCCTTCCCGCACAACATGGCTTCAATCAATGTATGATCGAGTCCCTGAGCCCTAAAGGTAGGATTCACAAAAATATCCAAAGCATTATAAAAGTCTCCTAGTTGACGCAAACTCAAAGAACCTAACACTTTTACGTTGGACCCGAGTTCTGCATATTTAGACGCCCATGGCCCGTCACCTGCAATCAGAACAAATATGTCTTTATTTTGGTCACCCCAAAATATATGACGCAAAACTCTAAACACCAGAGGATGGCCTTTGTCTTTAACTAATCGGCCCGCCATGCCCAAAACGAGCCGAGCTGTCGGAGGCACGCCATGTATCGCCCGAAACACCAGGCCCCTACCTGGATCAGGTCGAAAAAGCGCCTCATCGACGCCATTTACAATTATATGAATGTTTTCCAAGGGCAACATATAAACCCTCCTCAACACATCCCCAACATAGTCACTAGTGGCGACATGGTGTTTGTAATCGGGGAAAACTTTGATTTCTTCCACTACTTTTTCGACCCGGCTCTTCAATGCTTGGTTGGCGCCGCCGCCTCCACCCTGGTCGCGGTTGAGTTCCTGAACAATGTCCGATTGAATGATCTCGTAGTTAATCCCGTGCCAGGAGGCCACCACATTGGGTAATCCCTTGGCGTATTTGTGAGGCAAACACACGCTCTCTGTGTGGATGATGTCGAACCCCTTCACTTGCCGGTTTATGCTTCCAAACACAGACCACGCTTTCTCTTTATTCACAGTCATTGATGTAGGGTTGCTGAAGTTGGTGAAGTGAAAATGCATTGAGTTGTCGTAGGTGAGAACTTCTGTTGGGTCTTGGAGAATGGCTGTGAAAACATGCACCTCGTGTCCTCGTTTTGCAAGGGCTCGGTGAAGGGTCTGTGCGTGGCGCTCTAGCCCTCCGGCCTTGTTCTTGGCCGGCCATTTTTAACAAAGAGTGCGATCTTGAGGCTTTTTGGAGATGGGTTAGAGCCAAATGTGAGAGCATTCCATGATGTCTCTAATTTGCGGAGATCTCCTGCATACACAGAGATTACATAGTTAACACATTCGCAATTTGGTAATGTCGCCGAACGTTCTTAATCATCACGCATGTTCATCACTTTAGACAGTCTTTTCACCCACAGTCAAAATGGATTACTATATAAGTAATAACATAGTTGTTGAATCTATATAATAATCTTACCCAGAAATATCTGTAGATGGTGAATGAAGATTACCTACATAATAATATTTTAATTTTTTTAGATATTACAGGAGTTAATGACTCAAGGAACTGACAATGCTGAGGGAGCCCTCCCAACAGACTGTTTAAATCTAGGATAACTAGTCCCCTAATTAACAATGAATAACTTATATAGTAATACCCTCTTACTGTGGGTCAATCAGTTTTCCGAAATGGAAACACATTAACAGTGAAAATAAATAAAATTTAAAAACTGGTGCAAAAC
Source organism: Taxus wallichiana var. yunnanensis (assembly GCA_018340775.1). NCBI lineage: Eukaryota > Viridiplantae > Streptophyta > Pinopsida > Cupressales > Taxaceae > Taxus > Taxus wallichiana. The sequence continues at coordinate 603,053,889 of CM031242.1, read as the reverse complement.
TGCACTAGGTTGTAAATACCTTAAGATGACCTCTACCTGCATAAGTAGCAGCGGTTTTTTTGCACCTGAGGCAACGTTTGTTGTTATTCCAGAGTCCCTCTGTTGAAGAAAATGGGAGGAGTATAGTAGTGGAGTGTAAAAGAGAAGACAGATTATTAGTAGAAATCTCCATAAGCAGACCCATGAGCACACCAAGTTTTTCAACTTCCATCTATTAATTAATACTCCATTGTTGTTGTTCATTTCCTCTGGCAATGGCTTCTCTTCTTCTCTCATCTTTTTTAAATCTCTTGTATATTAATGGACCCTTATTTGCCACATTGAAAAAACAAGTCGGTCCTTTGAAGTTGATGTTTTGGTTGTTTGATTTGGTGCCTTCGTCTCATCGTTGGACATGCTTCTCTTATCGTCTACTGATATAATTTGGATATAGTGACGGAATTTCTAATGTATGAGACATTAGACAAGACAAGAATATGAATGTGTCATTTCACATGCGATCGAGAGGGTACACGAGGGTTTGATGGTCCACTTCTTGCGATTACATGTACTTCATCAGTTTGCACCATGCAATTCATTTTAAATCCATGTGAAGTTGGGCTTCTATCTTCGTTATTGGGTAGATCTCTCCGCCTCAATTATTTTGGTGGAGATACGAATAACATAACAGTTATGTTGAATTTTTTATTAGGTTGGTGCATCTATGTGGAGATCCGAATAACATATCACTTTATTGTTAAATCAAACTAAAATCAATAAAACAAAATAATCCAAAAAAATTAACAACCTAATACACCGTCCCTTGAACTTAAAACAACCCTAAACCCATTTATAGGACTGAAAATCTCGTAAAAGGAAATGGTTGAAACCAAATTCAACCATTCTTGCAATCGACGTTGATTGGTGAGGATCGGCATCGATCCACTAAAATGACATCATTTGTATATAATCTAGTTCAAGTCTTTGCCCAAGGATTACTCAATTCATTCTAAACATCTAGCCTCCAAGCTCGCTAGTGACAGGGCCAACACAGGGCCAACTTCTCTAGGTTCGTGCACTGAACAAGCGTGAAGTGGCCCAAACCTCTTGTTGTCTCATACTCGCTTTGGAGAAATCTCTCTCATCACATCCAATCATCTTGGTTCCATCCTCATCACATATTTTAGTCAAGTTGGTTTTGATAGAGATCGGTATTGATCACCTTAGCTCGACACCGATCCACCGATCGACATCGATCCATAGGATTGACATTGATACTGTTAAAATCCCCTATTTTACATATTTGATATATCTTAGCCAACTTTATTAAAATCCTAGAATACTTTGTCTAAATTGTTTCTTGAAAGCCTTTGTTTTTGTTATATGACTCTTCCAGGAGCATCTTACTAACCAAATACTATCTTCGACCTACCAATTGTGTGATAAACACTCGTGTGGGAACAATCTGACATGAACATTGACTACGAGTTGAGCTTGTGTGTCATCTTTCACACACCCAATCCAACCGAGATCAATGAGCAGTTGGAAGTTCTCCTTGAACAAAGTGATGAGGCCAACTGATACATGAAAGACATTTTCAACCCTCCCAACCTATCATCGAGGATGTTGATTGAGTCCTACCATCTAGACATTGTATATTTTTAATTTGTTATATATATAATTCCATGTCATTTGTAATCTTGTCATGATTTCCAACTTAATTGTCTAAAAGTGAGTTGACACCCATCAAAGGAAGCCCTTTAGTTCTAGGATTAACATTTTCCAAGAAACTCCGCCATATTATTATCTAACATCTCTCTTGTCAAGTTGTCTATTTGTAGCTTTTCTCATTCTTTGAAAAAGGAGTCTCTTACAACCATTTGGGATCTGTACATTTTGACATTGTCAACATAGGTATTGTAAACCTTGTTATTTTATGAGTTTTAGTGGTTTGTTTCACTTAATAAGATCAAATCCTAAAATATACTAAAACATTTGGCACGCCTAGTGGGACCATTGTCCATTCTAATTAAATTCAGCATTGTCACAAAGAGAATGCATCTTTCTTGTTCATCTCTTATAAAATTAACTAACTTTTCATCTCGGAGTCTTTTGGTGGTTTCTTGGAAAGTGTAAAATAAAAATGAGTATTTAATGAAAAAGGGTATTTCTTTATTTTTGGCCTTTTTGCCTCTTTTGAGCATTGCATAATGTGTGTTATTCTCATAGACAAGAAAAATTTCCTTTTTGGGTTAAAATGAACTTTCATCTTCATGTCTCCTGATTATCAATTTTAAGTAGAGGTTAAATTGTGCATTCACTCCTCCCCCTCACACATGACCAAATCACCTATAATCAAACTTGCACTTTAATCTTCCCTTTCTAGGTGTACCTACTTAGATTTCATCACCAAGAGGGAATTTGACTTGGTGTTCTAGCCGAGTATAAATAATTGGTGGGCGGTTTATTGGTTAAACACTCGACACCCTTATCATTGCGGGATTGAGAAGTCAAGGGGTATCCCCCAATATCATGCATCGTCTAAAAACAACACGATTAAGCCCTCAAGTACCTTTGGGTATATCAAGGACACTAGCCTCAACATACCGAGACCTAACTTCACAAACCTGATTTTTAGTACCTTTGAAAAACCATCTTTTTCTTTTCACATGTTTCAAGATAATCAAGATAATTAAATCTTTCACTAGTTGTGTGGTTTTCATTTAAAAAAATATCTTCCTTTTACTATCTACTTGTTATTTCATGGTCTTAACTAGACATCAATCTCATATTCATAATATCACGAGAGATGTTAGACCCATTACAAGAACCCATGGAAATGACCTAAGAGTCCTCATGTTCTCCCAACCTTGATCGGACACATGAAAATTCCCGATCCACCTATTACGTAATTCTTTGATAGTGGTAACCCATTATTCAAGGAACTCCCACCCACTAATCCTATCACTCTTAGCAAATAACTCACTTCATAGGCCATCCTCCTTCCCCATTATAGTCCGAACCATGACCTCCTATAACTAATGCCACTTACGATCACTTTTGGCTCATTAATCCCCTTATCGACCAATTATAAAACAAATCACTCTTTATCCTACCCCACAACATACATAGTATGCATCCGTTTCATCAACCCTTGTGGTCATATTTTAAATTAACACTATCTCATCACAAAACATAGTTAGTCAACAAGGACCTTTACCATCTACATCCTCAGCTAGTCTTCGGGGTACCCAAAATCATACTACTACTTCATCACCAGTAGTAAGTCATACTCCTTCTATCTCTTCTCCTCCCTCGACATGATCTTTTGGTATGCCTCATTCTACAATCCCTTTACTCACGTCTTAACTTTGTTATGTCCACAACAATCCATATCCTCGATCCAAAACTTAGTTGTATCCATTACTAAATCTTTTCCACCCATCAACATGAGTTCTATCACCGGTGTTCATCACCTTTCTAACTAGCACCCTCGATTGATGTTCCACATTACGAATACATTCCTATCCAATAGAATCCCTAACCATCATAACATTTTATCAAAACTTCTATCCCTCATCCTTATCAGTATATCCACTCTTCCTCACAACCGTTAGTTTCTCAACAAACTTACAACATACTAGGAAGCCTTCCTCATTTTCAAAATCCTCTTTTACCATATCATTCGGTATCAACAATTAAATCCCCCATCTTATGGATAAGATATTTCTTCTTCAGCAACTACCTAATCCCATCAAAATTACCCCATGCAAACTTTGATAAATAAAATTACCATCCTAGAAAGTGCTGCCATGGGCCCTATAAACACATTTTCTTATGAAAAAATTTGTAACGATCCCATCAACCCATCAATACCCCTTAAACCATAGCCTCCTTATTGGGAACTTTTGAAGTTTATCAAATTCTATAGTAAAGAAGACCCACAACAACATTAGGAATTTCGACATTCCTACTATCTTATATCTCATGATCAAGACCTCATGTTAAGGACATTCCCAATGTCCTTAGTTGGGCCCACTCTTGATTGGTACAATAACATCCCTAAAAACTCTCTTTGTTCATTTGCACAACTAGCCCAACTATTCCTATAACACTTTTCTATCAACATCACCCATAACATATCCATCAATGACTTATATTCCATCAAGTAGTTTGAGGATGAATCTATTATTGACTTCATCGCTCGATGGAAAGGAATCATCAATTGGTTATCCTTCTCTTTACCCCAAACTAAATTGATTGAGTTATTCTCACAATCTTGCGCAAAAAACATATCATTCACCCTTCAAATCCAATCATTTCACACATTCGAATAAGCCTTTACCATGGATAGGAAATTGGAACTCTGAGCCCTAGAAGATGGTAAAGTCAAGCTATGATACAAAAATCCCAAACCTTACTCTTCTAAGAGTTTTTCAAAAATAACAAACAAAAAGGCTTGGTGAATAAGGTCGTGTTAAAAATTACATCTAAGAGTCACTCAAACTTGAATGTTCCCAAACTCCTTGAAAAGACAGGGGAGACTAACAGTGCTATATTTGAAAAATTCATGGCTTCTCACATGATAAAAATCCTCCTATTCGACATGTCAATGAATCTAGTCCTAAACTATCTTGGTATAGATAAGATGACTATTGTAAATATCACCATATCTGAGGCCATGGAATTGATAGATGTTTCTCCTTTAGAAACATTATTCAAGACCTTATCAACCGAGGAAACCTATAGTTGGAGAATCCTAATGCACATCCTAATTAATCCATTGATGTATTTAGAAAACCCTTTCGAAACCATCCCCCTCCTAACAACATAACACAAGACAATGCCATAGATCCCCGAACCATCTTTGCTCACATTATCAAAACCATCAACTAGCTTCAACCATCCGAAAATCTTGCATTTACATTGAAGGAACTAGTTGGATAGGATGAATTCTTTGACCTCCTTCTTGGTGACATCCCTTGTCAAACCATCTCCCATAAATCTCTCTCCACAATAAATACCCCTGATCTTATCTCATAGAGCTCAAAAAAATAAACCCCTATGTGGAAATTATAAAGATCCCTCCCAAAGATAACATCCGCCAAATCCAAAATCACAAATACCCTAAAAGTAAGAAATCACCACTCTAACAAAACAAACACAAAACCAACATACATAAGAATATCAAGTCATAACCCTCTATTTGGGGACCCCTCCCTTCATTAAAGATTGTAGTCACCATTATAGAATCCAAATACATCCTTAAAAGAGAATATAAGCACACTCCTCAAAACAGACTCATTGTGCCCTACGCTCATATACCTTTTAATAAAACCAAGGTCTCCATGACTTCATCATCATCCAAATAATTTTCGTCATGATACTACACTGCGATCCTTGAGATAATTCTATAATATTCAACCATAAAATTACCCCCGATCAAACCTTCCAATCCTCATGGGTGAAATCCTACTTGAACGAATATCACCGTAGTTTGTGGTTATCATAGGGTATCGGGACATCACATTAAAAATTGTAAAACACTTTGCACTATAATAAAATATTACCTCTAGAAAACAAATACCGACATCTTTCACCTATCAATAAGAAAAAAAATCAAAATATCAAGTCAAATCTGTCCCTAAAATCCTTAAGCTTTAGCCATCACACGATAACTTGATAAAAAATGGAGAGGACTCATGTAATGAGTCCCCTTTATTTCAAATTGAATTCATTCGTATAACTATGAGAGCCCATGCACAAGACTTAAAACCTACACTCAAGAGATGCCTAAAGTCTCCATCTCCATAACTCCCACTTAATCACCATCTTCAAAATCCAAGGTCTCCATTCTCACATCTCCTCACACTCAATCTACAACCTCAATACAAAACAACGTTCTCAAGAAATTACATCAAGAACCCATCAAAATGTCACTTTATAAACTCATTCAAAACTCCTCTCAATATTGACAAGCCATGATATAATATCTATAAGAAATCTCAATGCAATTCATTGAATCTCAACCACTTGCCATCTTTTTTGTACGCTAAAAATGTCTGCAGCCATCACGTTTGACAATTCTGATATTTTATCATTACAACTTGAAGACATTAACATACCTCTATTTTTCACCTCTAAAATCAATGATACCCTCATCAAAAGAGTTATTATTTACAATGACACTAACATCAAAATTATTTCATCACATTCTTTTAAACAACTCCAATTACTTAAAACTATCATCATTTAGTCACTTGTTATCACATGCATGATTTTAACGATAATTTCACTCTATCATAAGCACGGTGATTCTACCCATCACATTGTATAAATTGAATTCCAATACATCATCCTGTTAGGATGTCCTTGATCTGCACTATGTATCTTGTGTCCCTTCCACCTTATACTAATACTGGAAATATAAACATGAAGGCACAAAATTTATCATACCCACTAACCCTAATCCATTCAAATCCTATTATATGACCTATAAGACAAATTACATGTTTCTTCCCTTATAAAACATGACTGTTAGTGTAGAATAAAAACACCCCGAATGGCTTGATTGTGAAAGGGGCATATGGTGTGATTGAACAACATTAGACCATCTCTCAAGTTGTGGGACTTGCAAAACTTGAGATGGACCTCTAGAGAGGGCTAGTTCCTACTTCCTAATCTACACGCCACAAGCCACTCCATTGCGAGGAACAGCTAACCTATCCTAATCTAACCTTTCCAGGGGGACATGGATAGAGAGAGAGTGAGAGAGAGTGAAAAGAGGGCCTCTTGTAATGCTCAAAATTACTAGAACTAGAAAAATGGGGATTTGTTTTTTAAACATACATAAAAATAGATTACGCAGTTGCATTCATACAGATTTATTTAATCAAATTCTTTAAATCAAATTTGTTCTTTTGATCTATCTGATAACTCATGTGTGGTTGAGAAGGGTGTAGCTAGATCTCCACGATCTCCCTTTGCCACTAATTTGAGTGACAATGCTTACTAATATTTTGGCTCAACTTTTTTTTCAGGTCATGGGAACCATGTGAAAGTCCTTGGGTCTACCACGAAGTTAGTTTTCGACTTTGTATTTTAGTATCCAACCATTTCCTATGTCATGTTCAGTGTTCAAATTTCCATGATCAGGTTATTGGCAATTTTAATTGAATTGGAGGACTAGGTGATTAGACAATGCACAACCATCAATACATTACTTTGGCCAAAGTTTTCCACCATGCAGGTTACGGCTAAACTCAAGACAACACACTAGTCTTATGAGTTTAAGTCTTCCATCACCTCACAACTATCACTTTCACAGTTATCTAGATCTTATAATTTGTATTTACTTTATTTCAAATCAAACCTATCTTTACGAAGAGTTTATAACGAGATATATGCCAAAGGCCAACTAGGATCATCATGAGATAAGTACATTAGTTATCTTTGTTATGTTTCTACTTCAACATTTCATATATACTTATCCCTTAATATGCCTAATGGATCTTCTCATCTATTTATCTTCCCATTTAGTTCCTCTTTTCCTGATGCTTGGTTTCTTCAACCTTAAATTACCTTTTACAACAATACTCTTCCATTCTCTATACAATAGGATTTACAATTTTATCATATTAATATCAAGTTTACTGAAAAGCTGAATTAAATATATATTTAAACATGTATATTTAATTTTTCCTTCGATTAGCTACGCCACTAAATAGCTTATTTAATTTAGAAATTAGAGACAATTGATTATTACAATAATTTCCCAACTATCGACTTCATACATTGACAAATATCAAATAAATAAATTTAACAATTTATGATAAGTAATATTTCTTACTTCTAGTATTTATCATTTACTCATATTAAGATATTATTTCATACAAGGTAATCATCTCTTTATTAAAATCATGAATTACATATCTTTGTTAAGGTGAAATATATAACTATTATGGTAACTCTCACATAGTGAAGTTTGAATATTATCAATGAGTCTAAGATCCCAATAAATTTAGTCAAAATTCAGGGATATCATCCTTCTATAAATTGAAATCCAAGTATCTCGATTTAGATCCATGCTACGATTAAACTTCACAAGACATGATTTTTCGCATATCCAAATGTGACGGCTAATTGTCTTGCAAGACTAGAGTAGTGGTATGTTGTCAGTTCAAAATGAACTGGCATGAATATTAACTCCAATTTCTGATGCAATTATTTAATAAAATATGAAATGATATACAAGTTATCTTATCAACAAATGTATGGTAATACAGATGAAGGATGTATTATTACATGTTTTTCATCAAGATACAACTATGAATGTCCACAAATAGAACAACCAATTTCTATTTCAGCAATCATGTTTCACTCTAATCACAAGGATCAATACATAATCAAACCATAATCATTCAACATCCAAATTCTAATTAAACCAAAAGCAAATCATGCTTCACATGGTACAAGTTCAACTATTATTTTTCTTACCTTTCAATCAACAAACAACTTAACAAAACAGTCTGAAATCATCATTTCCAAATACCAATTAGACATATTCCCTCTAGGTAATGAGCATTTTTGTAAAGCACACAATAACTTAATTCCAAACAATTTGAATACATCTATATATATTTATAGGAACAACCTAACTAAACAGTGTAAAAACACCTCTATAAAACCATTTTAACATGTTCTTTCAGGTAACCGACAGATCAACAAAACAAATTAACCCACATACCACATGATGATAATTTTGAAGTCTATTTGCATAGAATAACAACAATAAGTTTCTAACACTTCCAGTAACAAAATCCTTTTAAGAAAAACTAAGTCATCTTACATAGACTATTAACACTAATTTATTTTTCAATCAGGTAATAAAATTATACCTACAGGAAAATCAACTTATACATATCCAAATCAGTTTGTTCCAGCATTAATTTCTTTTTGTTTAGAAATTATTAGAATCCGAAGTAAATATATCAGGAAAAATGATGAAATACTTGGTAAAAACATTTTTCACACTACCTAGAAATCACTTTGCTCATACAAATAAATTATTGTTTGACTATAATAAAACCTAGAGACAGAAGTCGATTTGGGTTTCTAGAAATCAAATTTAAATAGAAAATAAAATTAAACAAAAATTGATTAGGAACACTCATCTGCATTTTTTTAGGTTTATCTAAAACCACACAAAGGAAACTTAAGAGAATATAGAATCCATTAATTTCCTTTTAAGATTTCATTTCTAAGTAATTAAATCAAAAATTGACCACAATTCATTTAATTGCCATTTAAAATAGAATGAGTATTTCCTCATTATTTACAAATAATGCTACAGAGAAGGGAGAAGATATTCATGTTTGAAGTAAACCCAGAATCAACAACCTCTTACTCTTTCTACTCCAACAAGTTGAATCCTTCTTTCCTCCAAAACTCGGCAGGTATTCCAGAAGAGAAGAATGAAAACAGACTAAGGAAAAAAATAAAAGAAAATATAATGAAGAAACTATAATGGAGAATTTTCGGGCTTCCAAATGTTGCTTCATGCGTCAATGCATGCCGTGATGCCACATACTCGGTGTCAGATGAAGGCGTGTCCCTTTTTAAAACTCTCAGATTTTAAATATTTAAAATATTATTACTATTATACTTTTTTAACTTTTGTTTTACATGCCAAATCCTTTTAGGATTCATATATATAATTTCACAAATTAATAATGCATGTTTTTAATTTGTATTTTAATTTATACCTAACTTTAATGGTAAAATTAATCATCATAATATAAGTCCACATATTGCCAACAATATGTTATCATAATAATTATTCGAATTTCCATGTTCCATATAAAATATTCAAACAAATGAAAAATCACCAAGTCCGTAAATAATAATAATTTGAATATTTTCGTAAAGCTGGTTTGATATAGCATTGTCAGATAAAACAGAGGCAGTATTCATCACGAGACACTGCAAAAGTCAAACAAAACATAAGATGACCAAACCGATTAAAATAAAATAACCAGAATAAATAACCGAAAGATTCACTATCATTAATGAATCATTTTTACCTATGATTAAGGCCTAATCATGTTTTAGGAAGAATCTTCAGGCGAGGTGCGACCACTGTGGGGTTATTTGTTACTGCAATGCCATGCCCCGCAATAGAAAGCTATGGGTCATGATATGAAAAACAAATGAAATTTATACCTAATGATGATCTCGTCTAATCTGTATAGAATTTTCCATAGTGAATTTAACTTACAAGAAATATGGGATGTTACACCTACACTAAGCAAAGATACACCAAAAAAGGAAGTGGTGATCATGAATCCAACTTCCTGAAGTGGAGAGAGGTGAGAAAAGGAGAGGGTGGAAAAGATGCACCACAAACCAAAGATGAATGTCACATAGAACACCACTTCAAGACCCATTAAGCATAGCTCCTAGAACCTGCAACAAATATTAGAAATATGCACGGTATACCTACTGATGAATGACGAGAGGCAAGAAGAGACAACAAAATAAGCAAGGATGGACAAAAATTTCACACAATACATCATTAGTGAGCAAGGGGCAAGAAAACTCCATTACAAAACCATGAGAAGAGGCTTAGATTCTGCATTCTACCCTAAGGAAGAAGGAGAGAGGGGGCAGGAGGGAAACAATGACCAACCCTTTGAATATGCCCCTCCTTTACAATATATAGAAGAATGAGAGAGAAAGAGAGAGGGAAAATTGAACTCTGTTCCAACCACCCCTGGAGAGCATTGATCTGTCAAGTCTACTTTGATTGTCTATTTGGCGTATTAAAGGAAGAAGAATGACAGATCAAATCAAATATGATCTGGTTGTTGGAGAAATCAGATCATATATTAATGGCATGAAGACACTTTCCTATTTTTATCCATCAAATCCTATTAAAAATAATATTTTATGCTTCCATGGCATAGAGGGGGTTGAGACCTTTCCAACACGTCCTTTCCCATCCAAAAATGAGCTTTAAGTCAAAAGATATGGTCTGTCTAAAGATCATGGTCACGGCTACTGCACGCAATATTTAAAAGAGTTTATCCATATAGGGTCCACATTGTAGCCTTGCACATCTTGAAGATTCAGCCCCTACCTTTCACTTTTGAAATTACGCCGAATTGACACGTGGTGGCTTCCATAGGCTCTTCAGCTTCCTCTATATTCTTCCCGATCTCTTCATAGGCACGTGGAGGCCACCGTAGGCTTTTTGGAATTTTCAATACCTGACCTTACCTTTTTGGACTCTGACCATGTGGCAGGTTGGCGCATGTTTGGTGACCACCTTTGGATTCACCTCTTGAAAGTGTGCCAAAGAGACATGTGGCTCTTCTGCTACCCTGTTCTATCTCTTTGTGTTTTAGCTAAGTCCTCTTTGCTTGGCGGGGCCATACATCCGACCACTCGGAAACGTGGAGGCCTAGCACTTGTTTGGGATTGTCCCTCTGTATTTTACCTTTGAAATTGCGCCAAGTTGACACGTGGCACCTTCCGCTGGTTCTTTTATACTTATCGATTTGTTCTGCTACCTATTTGACTTATGTTGGACCCTAGACATGTGGAGGCTTGGCGTTCATTTGAATCTTTCCCTTTGGTTTTGATCCTTGAGGGTGCGCTATTGAGACATGTGGAACCCTCCGCGGCTCTGCTCTCTGTACTTAGTAAATTTGGTCCCACTTTGTCTCCCTTTTGACTTCTGGGACATGTGGAAGCCTCGCGCTCATTTATAAATTCATTCTTTGGACCTAGCCTTAGTGTTGCACCAATTGGACATGTAGAACCCTTAGTAGGTCTCATGACTTTTCAATGAATAATGAGACCCTATGGGATGATGGGCATGCACTTGAAAATTGCACCATTTGTGAAAAGTGTAAAAGTTTCAAAGTCCCTCGCAGACCCACCATTTTGCATTCATACTTGGGAAAAGTTTCCTCCGCGGTCCCTGAGACCCGCTTTTACAGTTGAGTCATCCACAGGCTTGCCGGCCTGCATTTTCCACTTGGGTAAAAAGACATCTCATGGCACGCCAACCCACTTTTACACTTGTGACTTTTGTGAAAATTGTAAAAGTTCTAAATTATCTCCCGCCGCTCCACCGTTCACAATTTCCATTGGCCAAAAATCGTCCCAAGGCCTCGTTGGCCCACTTTTGGCAAAAATCCTTCCTAGGCCCGCCAACCCATAACTTAAAAAATATGAAGGGTTAGAAGGACTTATTTATATCTCTAGAAAGGGAATAATTTTCCTATTTGATGGAAATGCTTTTAGGGAACCCTAATTTCTTAGAATATGTAAAGATTTAGATTGGAGCACATAAAGGGGGAAAATGGTGTTAGTGGACAAAAAATAAGTGTGAGCTTATTTTGATCAACAATTACTCCTCCAAATCAAGCCTCCATAAATTCCTCTATCCCTACTTCTAAACTATCTGATAATCAACCATTTGATGGTATGATGTAACACATGTCGTTGGGGAGTATGGAATCCTTTCTCTCAACATACTCCCTACACCAAAAAAATATGAGAGACTTGATAAATAGCCTCTTTTTTAGCCCAATATTGGAAATATCATCTCTTTCAGGCTTCCTTCCTTTGAAGGAAACTTATCTATGAGGCATTGATTGTCTCTTTTCTCACCTTAAAATAAACCACACACTAAACTGTTTAATCCATATTTCTTATTCTTAGATAATCCTCGAGTTTTCCATACCTACCTCCACCGTTACGCATGGAAGGGTTTTGGTATAGGTAGATAAGAGAAAGGTATGTATAAGTTACCCTTCTAAAATTTGAGGTTTAACCTCATGAAAAACATGAACTTGACTTCAAACAAAATCCAAATCCATCATCCCCAACCTCAAAACCTAATCCCATCTCTACATTAGCATCGAATCCCCGATGACACCATATCTTTCCGATCTATTTTTTTTTTAATCCATAAAATCACACTTGAACCACTAACTTACCAAGATAATGACATAATCATGAACCTTCCACTAATATTACCTGAAATGATAGAGATGGATTACGTAGCTATCAATGTCCTCCATTGTTATGATTTTTGGAAGCATAATGGACTAAGAGGGTGGGGGGAAATCATTCATAAAAATATTTCAATTCATTTATCATCACATGCATTCATTATTTCATTCATTCATTCATTTACCATCCATAGCTATATATGCACATTAAGTGTGTATTAAGCATTCACATCAACATGAAACAAAGAAGAAGAAACATGAACACTATATATAAGTGGGAAATCTTAACGGGGAAGAAAACCCACTAAAAATATGCTTATATTACACAAAGAAAATAAATTTAGTGAATTAGTAACTTCACAAGGAGCACTAACCCCTAGTTTAGTAGATCACCAATCCTACAAGGAACACTAACCCCTAATTTAGTGAAGCACCCAATCCATAAGTAGGCTATAACCCCTAGGATGATTAAGCACTAACTCAACAATCTTAAGATGATGATATCTAATTTTTTTTTTTTTCTGTTAAACCGATGAAGATATCTAATTCAAATTCATCACACACACACACACACACACACACACACACACACACACACAGACAGAGAGAGAGAGAGAGAGAGAGAGAGAGAGAGAGAGAGAGAGAGAGAGAGAGAGAGAGAGAGAGAGAGACAGAGAGAGAGAGAGAGAGAGAGAGAGAGAGAGAGAGAGAGAGAGAGAGAGAGAGACCCTCATTCACTCAACTCGCTCTATCTTCTTCTTTCTCAACTTGTTTTGGCTATAAACCATTTCTCACATCCTATATAACCTTCCTAAACCTATAACACACTCTTTCATCTCTCAAATCATACATTAAAACCTAAAATACACTTCTACATGGGTCACACTTTTCCCTCTAAGAGTACTAGTTCAAAATTGAACCCAAAACATTGCTTTTATATGATTTTCTTCCTTCAAACATAAGAGAGGTCAGTCCTAAATTTTTTCACAACCAATAAAAATTAATTAAATCCCATTAAATTCATAAAAATGGTCACATATGACCCATATAGGTCGGCCATGCCCAAAACCTCCATACAAGCACAAAAATGCCTCAAAACCCCATCACTAGAATGAGAAAAATTTATTGACACTAAAAAAATGATTATTCAAGCTCCCAAATTCACCATACATGTGTAATATAACATATAAGAACAATATATGGTCAAAATTTTACTTGGATCAATCAAATATTTCATAACATGGGCCAAAAGGATCATATCCTTCACCAAACAGTTGTTTCCAGCACCTTGTATTCACCTTTGGGCCTCAAGACCACCAATGATCAACTAAAATATAACATGTAACCAATATATAGAATAATAATGACATTTAAATAAAATCCATATAAGTTATGTCTCATGAAACATCCATGTGTTCAATCCATGACTACATTCCTCTTCTCCATATCATGATGCCCATAAACCTGTTTTAAAAACTCAAAGGATTTGCATATTTTTTTCCACGTACAAGAACTCCAAAGGAATTAAATAAGAACTAAATTCATCCCTCTTCATTATCCAGGTGATAGAAAACATCAAAAGTCCATTTAATTCCTCAACTAACTCAATCTTTCACTGAAAGCGATCTGTCCTAAAAATCAACATACCTTCTTCTTCACAAATCAAGCCGGATGAACCATCAAATAAAATAATCAAGACAAAAATTATACCACTAGAAAAATATATTAATCACATTTCCATAAAATATTGTAACTCCTTCCAAATCCAAGTAGAAAACCAACCAAGAAAATATTTGTAAACTTCTTCTTGGGCTCAAGAACTAACCATTATCTTAACTTTCTCCATCACACAAAAATATCCTTCCACACTAATTTTTTTTTTATGGAAAAAACTTATAAATGATGCATAACCAATCATAATTTTTCACTAAGCTTGAAAAACTTAGAATCATCACTTTACCTCATGTAGCCACTTAACACCATGCTTAGACCAAACAACATTCATAATTAACTCTTAAAGAACAGTTCATAAATTTTTCATACCATATCCAATAATAAAGTCTGATATAAAAATGGAATTATCTTTGAACCCGGATCACAACACAACTTGAATGGATTCCTAACTCATCATGTAGCTCTCACAATTCAATGTTTATCAAATCTATTCCAAACTACCCCAAAAATCAGTCTTCATAAATAGGGCATAATTTGCACTTTTTAACCTAAACGTTGCCCTAAATATATCATGGGAATATATAAAAACTCGGGGATAAAAATAATTCTAATGTAATCTTTACCTTCTTTGGGAAACTTTTCCATAAACTTAACTTCTTCATAAATAAGCATTTTCAGTTGGGGCCAACATATTGTCATATGCTCTAATATGCCTTTCTTGAAATGTGGAAGAGTTATCTACAACATCCAATCATCACTTTTTCAAAATAAATCAAAATGAGTCTAGTATACTCAATATTCTTCAAGTTTCTCCTAGCTAGGGTTTCAAACTAACTTACCTTGTTAACGATCGTTCATAAAAACATGACAATAAGAAGATTAGGAACCAATCCACGGTTTGTCCTCCTAAAATTTGTGGGAAGAAATGAAATAAGAAAATTCACTACATTCCATGAAAAACTCCTTAATGTGTTCTCGTGGGTCGTTCTTGCCCTTATATTTATCAAATTTGGGCATTTCAAAAGATTTTGGAAAGGGTACATGTAAGATGTCCTTATCAAAGGGGTAAGGAAAAAATTAATAAAAAATGAATTGTTGATGTTGCATACCTGAAATAGTGTCTTTCACGCTAATTGCACCAAGTTTGGGGGCCAAAAAGTGGACAAAACTTGAAAATGGACGAAATGCGATTGCATTTTGCAATAACATGATCACATTATGTTTTCTTAGGCTCAGTCATTCACGAACCTAAAATGCTTACGCATTATAACACGATCGAGTTTCTATGATAAAAAAACATGTACACATTTTTCTCTATATGAAGTTTGTAAGGGCTTGAAAGAGCCATATTTACTAAAATAAATGTTGAGTATAAGATTTTTTTATTATTTCTTTACAATTTTATTAAAAGTATAAAGAAAAAATAAAATAAATATTATACTTTAAATTTATTGTACTAAAAATTAAATTTTAGGGTCACTCTACACTTAATGGAAGTAGTCCCGTAGCTTTGACGATTATAATGTAAAAGATAGTTTATCAAAATATAATCTAGTCGATTTTATTCATTTTTCAAGATTTCAACAATGACCTACAACTTTCAGGCCATATATATTGTAGTCGTATTTGTTTTGGGAAAACATATAGTCATTTTTAAAGTTTTTGACCTTCCTGGATTAAATTTTGGCACTACCACTGCTTGAACTTATACCAATTTTTAAATTTTGTCCATAATTCATTTTAGTGACCAGAATAAACTCTATGATGCTTGTTTACTTCTTACTAAATTGAGATCCTCACTTTCTAGATAGAGAATTTATCCCTGAATGAGATGCTTGTCCTATGGAAAAAATGAGGTGATTTTAATGTGCCTCCTCCTCAAGGTGTGATCACACTACTAGGTGTTGAATAATTTTTTATGAATATTACCAAGTGAATTGCATTAAGTGAACTCAGATGATTAATCATTCTTAAAAACATGGTGCTCCATATAAAGATCATCCCTTCGCCTTTCCTAGATATAAAATCATCCTTTCATGGAATAAAATTCAATATTCTCATACGTTTCTTTACTCATATGTATCTCATGCAGATAGAAAATGCTTTGATACTTCACACATGATAGTCCTGGATAACTCAGTGGCATGAGTAGCTCATTTTAGCTTGTTCTTTGGAGAGATTTGGGTACAATGACACGGTCAGATATCATGATCATAAATTCACTCCTTGAGATTTAAATTTCACCTTTGAATATGATGAATCATTCATAATTAAATTTATTTACCAAGATGAAAACAGGTGTAAACATGCTTAGGGTACATGGACACTTTTTTTTTTTTCTGCAGTTACTCCTCATGGAAATGGGTTTCCACCTCCAGATAGGTGATGAATCCTTGAATTCAATTTGAGTATGGGTTACATGTTCTTGACCTCCATAATTCAATGAAACACTACAAATAACATTTTACAATCAATGAATCTATTCTAAAAATCTAATTTTGCATGCAACTAAAAATTTAGGTCCTATTTCAATTTGAACTTAGAGGGGCAGTTGAAAAGTTTTACAATACCTAAAGAAATATTTAATCCTTGAATGAATGTTGATTATTCAAACTTGTATATTATTCTAATATCCTTCCAATTCCTATTTTTTTCATCCCAAGTCTTTCCAGGGACTCCTAGAATCATCCAGAGAAGTTAGCTTTTACCGTTTTAGCTTTCATTCCCTGCACTTGAAAACCCGGTCTTAAAAATATTACTCCTGAATGAGATTTTATTTCCTAAAATTTCCTAAATTTACTTAGACATATTCAATTCTCTCTAAAATCACCCTCAGATTCTTTATATTTTCTCTAAAAACTTCTGAAGGGTGTTCAATTAGCTATAGAATGGCCAAAAATGGCCTTTTTAGGCCTTCGAAAGAAGTAGTCTCTCATAAAAACTAAATGAGTTGATCGATCACCTCAAACACTATTCCCTACAAATTGAAACACACTGAATGATATTATTAGGAATTTCCTTTGGGTTAGGGTTTATGATTTATGGTTTAGGGTTTAGGGCTCAGGGTTCAAGGTTCATAGTTTAGGTTTTATGGTTTAGGGTTTAGAGTTTAGGATTTATGGCTTAGGGTTAAGGGTTGAGGGTTTATGATTTAAGGTTTAGGGTTTAGGGATAAAGGTTTAGGGTTTAGGGCTCAGGGTTTAGGGTTTAGGTTTCATAGTTTAGGGTTTAGGGTTTAGTGTTTAGGATTTAGGGTTTAAGGTTTAGGGTTTAGGGTTTAGGGATTCAATGTTTAGGGTTTAGGGTTTAGGTTTTAGGTCTCATTGTTTAGGGTTTGGGTTTTAGGGTTTAGGGCTAAGGGTTTAAGGTTTAGGGTTTAGGATTTAGTGTTTAGGGTTTAGGTTTTTGGGCTCAGGGTTTGGGGTTTAGGGTTTAGGGCTTAAGGTTTAGGGTTTAGGGTATAGGGTTCAAGGTTCAAGGTTCAAGGTTTAGGGTTAATAGTTTAGGATTTAGGGTTTAGGGTTTAGGGTTTAGGATTTATGGTTAGGGTTTAGGGCTCAGGGTTTAGGGTTTAAGGTTTAGGGTTAAATATTTAGTGTTTAGGGTTTAGGGTTTAGGATTCAACATTTAGGGCTAAAGGTTTAGGTTTTTGGTTTAGTGCTCACAGCTTTAGGGGGTTTAGGGTTTAGGGCTCAATAATCAAACTATGGGGTTCAAGGCTTAGGGTTTAGGGTTTAAGGCTTAGGGTTTATTATTTTGGTTTTAGGGTTTAGGGTTTATGGCTCATGGTTAAGGGTTGAGGGTTTAAGGTTTAGGTCATAGAGTTCAGGGTTTAGGATTTAGTGTTTAGGGCTCAAGGTTAAGGGTTTAAGGTTTAGGGTTTAGGGTTTAGGGCTTACAACTTAGGGTTTAGGTTTTAGGATTCAATATTTAGGGTTTAGGGTTTATGTTTTAGTATTTAGGGTTTAGGGTCAAGGTTTAGGGTTTAATATTTAGTTTTTAGGGTTTAGGGTTTAGCATTTAGGGCTCATGGTTCATGGTTTAGGGTTTAGGGCTTAGGGATTAAGGCTCAAGGTTTAGGGTTTAGGGCTCATGGGTAAGGGCTCTAGATTTAGGGTTTAGGGTTTAGGGCTTAGGAATCAGGGTTCAAGGTTTAGGGTTTAGGGTTTAGGGTTAAGGGTTTAGGGTTTATTATTTTGGTTTTAGGGTTTATAGTTTAGGGTTTAGGGCTCAAGATTAAGGGTTGAGGGTTTAAGGTTTAGGTTACAGAGTTCAGGTTTTAGGGTTTAGTGTTTAGGGCTTAGGGTTTATGGTTTAAGGTTTAGGGTTTAGGGTTTAGGACTTAGGGTTTAAGGTTTAGGATTCAGTGTTTAGGGTTTAGGTTTTAGGGTTTGGGGTTAGGGTTTAGGGTTTAGGATTTAGTTTTTAGGGTTTAGGGCTTAGAGTTTAGGGCTTAAGGCTCAGGGTTTAAGGGTTAGGGCTCACGAGTAAGGGATGAATGTTTAAGGTTTAGGGTTTAGGGATTATGGTTTAGGGTTTAGGGTTTAGGGTTTAGGGATCATGGTTCAGGGTTTGGGGTCTAGGGTTAAGGGATCAAGGTTTAGGGTTTAGGGCATAGGGTTTAGGGTTTATGGTTTTGATTTTAGAATTTAAACACTAAAAGATTTAGGTGAATGCTTTGAAATCTTGAAAAATTACCTATGTACTGACTAGATTATACTATAAAAAACTATCTTCTAAACCATGAGAGATGGAGCTATGAGACTAGTTCCATAAGGTGCAGAAGTGACCCTAACATATTATATTTACTAAAATAAATTTAAAGTATAAGAAATAATAAAATATAAATAATAATAAATGAAAAACTTATACTTGAAAATTTATTTTTTTAAATAGAAGCATGCCAAAACCACATATCATGCTTATACTATTAGGAACACATACACATTATAGCGTGTACGAGTTATGTTTGCTTACTTTTTTAAGCCATGCCTCAAGGCTTGGGGATCCGGTTTGGATCCCCAAACCTGAGGCATGGACCTCTGAACACACAACAATAAGTTTTGTAGGAAAATGCAAAAATCTTTCTTTCACCATCATAAATCGATGTAAAATGATTGATTCGTTTAAAAATATTAGACCACTATGTAGAGCAAAGTTTCTATTTCTAAAAATATAATTTTTTAATTTTTATGACAAATATAAGGTTTCCATATTATTTATTTTCTAAAATGACTTTTTATAGCTTTTATTGAAGTTTAAACATGTTTATATTTTGTCATATATCTTTTTTTGGCTCATTTAAAGTGAAAAAAATTATACCAGCCCAAACTAGGTGTAATTCTATACACATTCAAAAAATAAACCTAATTTTCAATATTTTTTGAGGTATTTGGGGGCACGGTCGAGTCAGTTATGTTTCTAAATTTAAAATTTCGTACTAGAAAAATCTTAAAAAAATACTCGCTAAAAATTCTAAAAAAATGTAGCCCAAACTAAATGCTCCTAGCTATCTTTCTACCAAAGAATTTTCAAAAACACTAAATGGTGCTCAAAAATGGTGTGGGCATGAAATTCACTCTTTTATGTTTTCTAAAAATAAGGATCACCTATTGGTATTTTAGCTATTTGACCCATTAAAACTTATTCATTTTCAATTAAATTTAGTAGTTTAGAAACTAGACTCAAAATTCTATGATTCATGTTTATACAACATCTTCCAATTTTGAGTGTAACTATTTTAAAAACTCATATAAGTTGAAGTTTTCTATTTTTCACAATAATGCATCCACTTAAGACCCCTTTTGGCCCCCAACTTGGTGCATGTACCCATCTTTTACCATTCATGAGAAAATGGTGAATTATTTTGTGGGATAAATGATGTACCATCATTCTTAGGATTATTGTTCTTTTTATTTAGCTTAGTATAGGTCTTAGATGAATCATCACTAGTTTTCTTTGATTCTTTGTCATTTGTGTCACTAGTGACTTTATAAGATAAAAGGGTGAGTTGTTTTGCAATTGCATTGATTTGATCAATTAAGGCTTTGTTGGGATTGGGAGCCGAATTAGTAGATTTACCTTTGTCTTGACATTTGTTTTTCTTAGCCCAAATTCATCGTCATTGTTTGATTTTGATGGTATATCCTTTTAGGATTAGGTTTACCTAGTAATTTTATCAAAACATCCTCGTCAAAATCAAAATTTAATTTTGATCCCATTTCAAAGAGATGAAGAAAAAATTGGTCATTGTTTGTGCATAGGATATGTTCAATTTGAGTTTGTTCCTCAGGAGAAACATTATTTTGATGATCCTCAAGATTATGTTCATCTTCATTGTAAGAGTGTCCAAAAGGATTTCAGATTCTATCATCTATTCCAAATGGACTATAGTCTTTGTGTCTTGTTCCCACTATTTTTAAAAGAGGGGGATCAACGAGATGCGATAAATTACTCGACCCTTAGAACATGAAATCTAATATGAAAGAGTTTTTTTGTGATTAAGTTTTGAAGGTAACTCGATGCTTAAGAAATTTAATGCTAAGATGGATAAGGTGTTTGGAATATTTGGACAATGTGACCCTTAACAATGTGAATGCTAAGGTATAAGCGAGAAAAAATGAATGTGAAGAAAATATCAACCCTTGGAAAAGTGAATTCAAAGATGGAAGAGGGATCCAATTTGATTATATGAACTCATCCTCTAGCTTGAAGTGAATGCTATAATTAGAAATTGAGTTTGAAGGTACTCAATCTCTAGCAAAGTGAATGCTAGAATGAAGGAGAAGATGAAAAATATTTGAATGTACTCAACCTATAGCAAAGTGAATGCTATATAGGAAGAGGTGATGGAAAGATGAGACATACTCAGCCTCTACCAAAGAGAATTTTCTAGAATGGGAGAGGATATGAAGAGATTAAGCGTACTCAACCTCTAGAAAAGTGAATTCTAGAATGGAAGAGGAGATGAAGAGATAGAATATTAATGGAAGATACGGTGAGAAGGACTTGATAATGAAAACGTGAATAGGAAAATGTTAAGACGTAAATTGTGAGATGAAAATTCTCAAGTAAGGATGTGTATATCCACAACTCAACACAATTATGGAAGGGGAAGATAAAGCTTAAAATTTGGAAAATGTGATGAAAAATAGTGAGAGAGGAAGAAACTCAAGATGAGAAATATCCAAAAGTAGAAAATTTGATGATTTCAAAAAGTGACAAGAGGTAAACAAAATACTCAAAAAGAGAATGAAATTTCCAAAGGAAGGGTACGAGATAAAATGAAAGAGGCGAAAGAAAAGTCCAAATAAGAAGTGTTTAGAAAGGGATGAAATAAAATTACGGAAAATATAAATAAGGAGATATAAAGATTTTGAGAAAAGATGAAAGAAAGGACCCAAATAAAGACTATTTGGAGACAAGAAGATAAGACAATGATAAATCCAAATAAGGGATATTTGGAAAGCATGATGAAAATGAAAGAGTGATTCCAAATGAAGGAAAATTTGGAAAGAAAAGGAAAATAGATGAATGATCCAAAAGAATATTTGGAAAAGTGTAAAAGAGAGGTAGAAAATGAATTCAAATGAAGAAGATGAAAGAAAGAGAATGCTATGAAAATCAAGTCCAAAATAATGAAAATTTGAAGATTTAGAAAGAACAAAAAAATGAGCCCAAATAAGGAGTATTTGGGACAGTGAAAAAGACACAAAAATGATTCCAAATAAGGAGTATTTTGAAAGATGGAGATGATACAAAAAATGAATCCAAATAAGAATTATTTGGAGAATGGGAAAATATACAAAAGTTAGAACATAGATATGAGTGTGGAACAAAACTCACTAACACAAAAAGAAAGAAAAGAAAATCGAAAATAAAGTTTTTTTTTATGGATGTTTAGGCCTCAACCTTAGATTGGCTTGGACAAGGCTTGGCTTCCTAGGTGGTTCTCTCATCTAGGTGTTAGCATTATACCAAAGAAAGTGCGTTACTATTGCTAGTTTCCATATTTACTTCACCCCCTTTGAAACAATGAGAAAATATCTTAAACTCAAATGAATCACACGGGGGTTGCCACTATGGATATCTCAGTGACTCTAATCTTATAATAGGTGTACTAGTAAGCTAAGTTAGGGTTACCTATTTTATCATCTAGTTCCCAAAATGTGCCTAATACTTTACGATTCCTATGGTGCTCTTCATAATGAGTTTTATGGTTTAAGCCAAATTACTTCCCACAATTAAGCAGATGGGTTTTAACCCTTTATCCAAACCTTCAAATACAATGTGAATTGTTCTTTATTATCTTGATTTAAAATGATATTGTATTAACCATCGTTATTTGACCAAGGCAACCTATAGTTAGTAATTTTTTTTTAGATGTTGTTCTTTGATGAAGGAAACCTACAGATAGTGTAGACACTAAATCACGCACTTTGGGTACATTACTAAGTCCTAATCACATACTACTATTCATATTCCTCTTACGAGAGAAAATTACTAATTGATAATTATAATTGGCCTCTTAGTTTCCTTTCTATCCTCTCTTTTGACCTTACAGATCTCACGGCCCAATCTAACCCTTCAAAATTCACCTTTTCTATCTCTGGAAACTAACGCCCAATCATAATGCCAGCGATCAATGCCCTCATCCCCTCTAGGCACCCTATACCTCTTTGTACTTTGCTCGCTCATTTTTGGGTTAATTCTAGCAGGTTGGGAATCCCTTTTTCTTAGGGGTCATCCTTTAAGTGATCAATTACGAAATTTGAACAAGAGTTCAACATATAAATATAAAGTTATGTGACCAAATTAAAGGATCAAGCTCTACACATCTATACTATCACCCATGGTTACATCTCACAACAACTCAAGAACATATTTGCGTTCATATAACACCATTACAAGGGACAATGGATGGTTTTATGCATCACACACATATAAGGGAAGTTCATTTTATTCCATGCACACATCTATTACATCTTTTTACATCTAGATACTTTTCTCGCTATCAAGTGTGATACACATAAGAGACACCTAGGACATGATTCTCGCACACACACACACACACACACAAAAGAACTACATTAGGTCAGAGACGTAGTGTAATGCTTAGTCATAAGATCACTTGTTTGAAAAATGAGGATAGTCTAACCCCTCCTTTTGCATCTTTCTTTTTTAGGATTTGATGTTTTTAGAGGGTTTTGTAGGTGATCTCTTCATTGCAGGTTATAAGAGACATCGATGATCATAGTATGACCATCTAGTGACAAAAAAGGGGTTTCGATCATCCAAGACCCTATACAATTCATCTCTGGACCTTCTCAAGCGTAGATCCTAGTGCCTGGAAGGTATTCTAACGCCTGTGCCCCAAGACTAGTCTAGGTACCCTAGTCCCTGATCCTCTTTCATTGTTTCACTTTTTTGTGTTTGGTTTCAAAGTTCCACACTTCCATTCTACTAGTATTCCACCTTTGCACACTACCAAGATATTTTAAAAATCATATAAGTAACCTAACTCTTTATTGCACTTAGGGTTTTACTTCCTTTGTTTATTTGCTTGAGTCATTTTTGTACTTTACTTGTCATATTTTTCTTGTTGTAGCATACATAATAATTTAACAAAGTAATCTACCCTTTAGTTTATTTTTGTTAAATCATTTGGTGAAGATGTATCAGTCGACCATGCTTGGATCCTCATCTTTCTTCTATCACGGGTCGTAAAGTTCCTCAAACTACTTTATCTGATTTAATTAAAATGCATCTTGATTGCGAGGCTCTTCTATAAAAAGCCTTAGACTCCATGTGTCTTCCTAAAGATACACCACCACACAAAATAAGTCCTATTTTCCATCATCTATCTGACGACCCTAGCCTTCATGATCCTCCATCTAATCAACCCATATTGGAGTCAATTCAAGCTTTGCATTCTTTATTTTATGAAAAATTTCAGGCTATGGAAACATGATCATATCTCTTAAATATGAAATCCAACAACTTAAAGATGCTTCTTAGGCTCATGATAGTTCTTCTTCTCATTTTAATTCTATGTCTTCTACATGTGATCATATTAGCGAGCCTTAAGTCATACCATTACCGGATCTTCTCACCTTTGATCATAATGCTAAGCAACATGACACTCTTACTGAACTCCTTAGTAATCAATTGATTGATTTACCATCTACTCAGGGCTATCCTCCTTACTGACTTGGAAAATATCAAGGCCTTTCATATTACAATTGTCATTGGATCAATAGAAACAACGAAAAATGACTGTTACACTTTATAATGAAGAATCACTTATCTTGAGCACCAAGGGTATCTCTCATTCAGTGCACAACATTATGTTACATGCCCATCTACACATGCTACATCCAAATGGGCTCCTAAATCTACTCCTCCTACATCTAATGAGCACCATGCTATCACTTCTACGGTGCTTTCTTTGGCCAATCAAGTGTTACCTATTTAATCCAATCAACCTCCTCTTAAGGATGGTCCCACTCCTCCTCCACTCAAGTTATCTATGACATTACCAAGTAAAACTAAGAAATCACCTATCAAGGTTCGTTTTCCATCACCTCCTCCTACTAAGTCATCTACAGTATTACCAAGTCAATCTAAGTAACCTCATATAAAGCTCAATTAAACCTGGCCTCCACTCAACTCTTCCACATCATCATCAAAGGACCCTCCATGGCCCCATACTTCACCCTCTCCTTGGGTAATTTCATCGATGGGTGCATGGACTCATGTGTCCAATCTTTCCCCTTATCTCCCCTTCGAAAAACTCCCTCCAAGACTCCCGCCGCCTTGCCTTTCCCTCTCTTCCTTCCCGCTTTGGCTCGTGGAGTGACACGTGCCCCTGGCGGACCCATGGGCATGCGGGTGCAACTTGCATTTTTTCCCGCACAAAGGAAAAAGTTTCTAAACCTCCCGTGCTCCACCAACCCACCCCTTTGGGAAATTTTTCTTCCCTAGGCCTGCACATCCGCCCCTTGGGGAAAATTTGACCCCTAAAGTCTGCATGCTCATAACTTGAGTTCTACAAAGAGTTAGGAGGACTTCTTTAGATAATCGAAAAGGTGAGAAGATTTCCTATCCAATGTAAATGATTTAGTGAAATTTTGGCAAAGTGTTTAGTATGAGAAAAATCAAGTTGAAACTCTGAGCTGTTAGAGAGTGGGTATGGGGTAAATTTCTCCCTGAACCTAACTGAAACTTCTAACCCTAAAATTTAAACCATGTGAACTTGTTATTTGTTAATGAAGGAAAAATATGTTCTAGTAATTTATATTTGTTTGAACCCAATAGGGTCAACTGTTGTCTTGCAACTTGGTTGTGGACACTTCTAATAAAAAAATTATTCCATAATTTTCTAATTAATCTAGGTTGTTTCTTGGGTCTCAAGTGGGTTGTTTTAATGGGCATCACACTTGGTATCAGAGTAGTGGTTCAAAAGCTTGGACCATTGGGCACACTAGAAAACTTGGGACATGAAACTTAAACCTAGAAAACAACTTAGCTAGAATTTGTATATTTTAGTAAACATGGAAGTTGTGTAAAACTTAGCAAAATAAACTAACTCTCGCTTTAGTCTGTGTAGAAGGCTCAGATGGAGTGAGAGGAACCTTCGCAGAGACTTAGACTCACCACCACCACCACCACCAAATCAAGGTGTAACAACTATCCTACCTCAAATTCTATAGACCCTTCAGGATGTTAGTGCCACTCTATGCGGAGGATTAGGAAGAGGACATGCATCTAGTCATGACAGAGCCCCTTCCATCGAGGGTCAGGTATCTCCTCAACTCGAGAGGAGAATAGAGGAGATAACTCCCATGTAGAATCAGCTAGAGCAGAGTCACCACCTAGGAGACAGTGTGACAGAGTTCCAGAGCATAGAGAGAGGTCTTGGAGCCCTAGGCTTAGGGATGAGCGCGTAGAGAGACCTAGAGGCCGCCAGACTGTAGCAATGGATCACATCAGGGAGATCATGAAGCTTCGACCATCGTATTACTCGGTGTGACATAGGTGGATTTTAGGAAGAGGCACAAGTGAGCTTGAGAAGTTTCTTCAAGCTTTGTCCTTATTCTAGCAACATGAAATCTCATGTTGTGATCCATCTACTGAGGGATGGAGCAGGAGTATGGTGGAGGACCGAGGAGTAGAAGCTCCATGTGGATTCAGAGACAGTGACCTGAGAGTTATTTGAGGAGAGATTAAGGAGCAAGTACTTGTCACGAGGCTCATCCAAAGAGGATCGATGAGTTCCATGACCTTCGATAGGTATCTCTTTCCATAGCAGAGTATGAGAGTAGATTTTTGGATCTACTTGAGTATGTTGAGTATATGCAGGATGAGCACATGCAGATTCACAAGTTCATTCGGGGCCTGAATTTAGATATTGGAGGTGCAGTGCAGATCCACTACCCACAGAGTTTAGCAGAGGTCGTCGAGAAGGCCTATATTGTAGAGGAGACTTAGGGAAAGACCCAGTAGGGCTGTGAGACCGAGTCAGGAGCTGCATACAACAGATGTAGGATGGTAGATCGAGGGGTCCGCACTCCCTTCCTTGTGGTGGCTAGGGTACATCAAAAATAGCAATCCCATCCACCTCATAGACCTCCATAGAGAGCTGATGCACAGAGAGGTTAGAGTATGGGGCCTCCTCCTAGGGGTCCCATTAGGACACAGGGTGGACCTAGAGCTCAGTCAGCAGGAGCTCACCATCAAATACCTTAGCAGACCATAGTTAGATCATAAAGATCCAAACCACGAAGCTTCTAGGGAACTTACTTTGGAGGTGCTACTCATTGGGGAGGAATAGGAGGATGTTTTGGATGTGGAGTTACTGGACACTTTTGGAGAGATTGCCCACATAACCCTAACAACAAGGATAAGGCACAAATTTCAGAGTCAAATTTTGATGACATGGGACGTAGCCACAGGATTTATGTAACAGCTTGAGAACCGCTAGGTAGAGCATCATAGCATAGTCATTGAGACCACATGTAGCATTAGTGGTATTTCTACCTCTGTTGTTCGATTGGTTCTTCGATTATTTCATTGCACTATCTTTAGTAGAGCAATGTAGGCTGGTGGTAGTTAGGTAGGGTCTTAGTTGGGGTGTCAAGATGGCTTTTGGAGCCAAGATCTCTGTAGACTTCTTAGTCAAGGAGTGTGTAGTGGACTTGGGATCTTTCACCACTACCTAGATCTCCGTATCCTTCCTTTGGGCTTGTAGAGAGTCATTTTGGGTATGGATTGGTTATCTACACACAAGGCCATAATGGCTTGTTATCACAAGACTATATCCCGTGCGATGATTTAGGAGTTGAGACGGTGATCCCGGGGTTAGGATACCCATTTCTATTGACACCATCTCCGCTATGTAGCTTAAGCGGTGTGTGAGATGAGGTTATCAGATGTATGCTATGACGGTTAGTGATAGATTAGAGGATGGGTCTAGTGGACCATCACTAGATGATCATCCCATTTTGAGAGCGTTTGCTAATGTATTTCTAGGGGAGCTACCAGAGTTACCACCCCATGTGAGATTGATTTTCATATAGATCTAGTTCTTGGAGTAGAGCCTATCTCACAGAACCTTATCGGATGACCACCCCGAGCTCGTGAGATCAAGTTGCAGCTTGAGGGCCTTTTAGAGAAGGGCCTTATCCATCCTAGTGTGTCCCCTTGGGGTGCACCAATGATCTTTGTGAAGAAGAAGGATGGATCCTTGTTGTTGTGTATTGATTACCACCAACTAAACAAGGTAACGATCAAGAATCCTTATCCTCTTCCTCGTATTGATGAATTGTTTGATCGGATGAAGGGAGCTATGGTATTATCTAAGATTGATCTTAAGTCAAGGTACCATCACCGAGGATTTTGGAGGCAAAATTCATAAGGCCACATTTCATATGAGATATGGGCACTTTGTGAGTCGACAATGGTGCCTTTTGGTTTGACTAATGACATTGCAGTGTTCATGAGTTTGATGAATGGGGTATTTAGGACCTTCTTAGATCACTTCATGCTCATATTCCTAGATGAAATTTTGATATACTCACGTACACGTGAGGAGGACAAGGGGTACCTTCACTAGGTTCTTCATTGTCTTTGTGAGCAACAACTTTATGGGAACTTGGATAAGTGTGCTTTCTTTCAAACAGAGGTGCATTATTTGGGTCATATTATTTCTAGGAAGGTATCACAATCCATCCTTCCAAGATTTGAGCCATCACGGATTGGACAACACCCACTACAAAGTGACCAAGGTGTGCACTTCATGGGATTAGCAGGTTTACTAGCAGATATTTGTTCAATACTTCTCTTAGATTGCGTACCCTATCACTTCCCTTCAAAGGAAAGGGATGAAGTTTGTTTGGTCAGACATATGTGAGTAGGGCTTTAGGACATTGAAGGAATTCCTCACTACAACACCTATTCTTGTAATGCCAGATGCATAGGGTGAGTTCTTTGTTTTCACATATGATTCGTTGGTAGGCCTTGGAGGTGTGTTTATGCAGGAGGGAAGAGTAGTGGCTTTTTAGTGTCACAAACTCAAAGATCACGAGCTTAATTATCTGACCCATGATCTTGAGCTTGTGGTAGTTGTGCATGATTTGGTTAGATGGAGGCATTTTCTTCTTGGTTAGAGATTTAAACTCGGGACATATCATTTGAGTCTCAACCACCTCTTCACGCAGCCCAATCTCAACACTCGTCGGTGGCATCGATGGAGTTGTTATGCGAGTATGACATATAGATCGAGCATGTGAAGGGGAAAGAGAATGTGGTAGTAGAAAATATCAGCAGATGGAGATATGTGGCTATGGCCACTTCAAAGCAGCACATTTGTGGAGTAGGATTCTTCAAAGAATTTCCTCTTCACAAATTCTACATTGCAAAGACAAGTAGAGATCGAGTCATAGAGACCCCTTGAGGGGAATTTTGATGAATTTACCTTAGAGGTAGATGGTATTCTAAGGCACATAGGTCAGATTTATGTTCCCAAAGATGAAAGCTTGAGGTAGGACATCTCGGTAGAGAGGCACATCATGCACCCTATTTAGCCCATCCTAGGGTGAAAGATGCATGCCACCTTTTGATAGTTATATCATTGGAGAGGACTTCATCGAGATGTGGCCTAGTTCGTGACATGATGTTTAGAGTGCCAGAGAGTTAAGGCCAAGCATTAGCATCCAGCTGGCCTTCTTTATCCTCATGCCATACTAAAATGGAAGTGGGACACCATTTCCATGGATTTTATTGTTGGGGTACCGATGTCAAGATATCACCACGACGCCATTATGGTCATGGTTGATAAATTGACACAAGTGGCTCACTTGTCTCTGGTGAAGACCACTTACATAGCTAGAGCATTGGCACGAGTATATCTAGATGAGTTTGTTAGGTAACACGGGATGCCACGAAAGATTAGTTGTGACCACGATCCTTTGTACACTTCACATTTTTGGACTACCATGCAGTATGTCCTCAGGACGAGAATAAACTTCAAAACATCATATCACCCTAAGACAGATGGATAGAATGAGTGGGTGAATTAGATTTTAGAGGATATGCTCAGGATGTATGTGATGGATCAATAATCTAAGCGGGAGGAGTACCTTTACTTAGTAGAGTTCGCCTACAATAATAGTTTCTAGAGTTCTATAGGCATGGCTCCTTTTCGGGCTTTGTATGGTAGAGAGTGCAAGACACCTCTTAGCTAGGAAAAGTTAGAGGATAGAGTATCTCTTGACTAGCTCTTCTCCGGACATGGAGCAGCAGGTGGTGTTGATCAAACAAAGATTACAAGAG
Organism: Taxus wallichiana var. yunnanensis; assembly: GCA_018340775.1. Taxonomy (NCBI): domain Eukaryota; kingdom Viridiplantae; phylum Streptophyta; class Pinopsida; order Cupressales; family Taxaceae; genus Taxus; species Taxus wallichiana. Next base: position 603,023,383 of record CM031242.1, on the reverse strand, counting down.
TCACATGACAGTGTAAGAAGTATGCAAATAAACATAGGATCGATCATAGTTTTGATGCGGGCATGAAGGTGTTCCTTCATGTCGTGCCACACAAGAGCCCTATCTATTATAGTAAATGTTCTAAGTTAGCTCCTAGATTTGTTGGTCCTTTTGAGATATTGGAGCATATCGGCGCTTTGGCCTACTTGTCTAGCTTTGCCACTAGGCTTGTCTCACATACATGATGTAATGCCCGCTTAACTACCACTTGAGACCAAGAAACAACTAGGAAAATTATGGAATATTTTTTTTTAATAAGAAGGGTCTACAAACAAGTAGCAAGATACTAGTTTGAAACTAAATAGGTTTCAGAACAGATTCGTATCAACCAAACAAAATATTTCTATTTTTATCTTATAACAAGTTTAAAAGGTTCCAATTTGGAGGTTACAAGTTTTACTAAGGTTCAGGGAGAAATTTATCCCCAGGCCTGCTCTCTATCAAGCCCTAAACTTCAACTAGATTTTTCACATACTTAGATTTATCAAAACTTTCCTAAACTAGGCTCAATAGATAGAAAATTTCCTTACCTTTCTAACCATATAAATAAGTCCTCCTAACTCCTTGTAAAACTCAAGTTATGGCCGGGTGGAGTTTTAGGGGAAAATTTTCCCTTGGAGGTGCAGGGTTAGGGAGAAAATTGGGAAAATTTTCCAAATGCCACGTGTCATCACGTGATTCATTTAGGCCGGTGGGTCATGGGGGAAAAACATGAAATTTTTCCCAAAACCAAGTTTTCAATTTTCCGAAGGAAAATTTTCCTCCGTGCCTCCGCGCTTGCCCAAATTGCCACGTGGTGCTTTGTGATTGGTCATGGGCCGGCGAGGAAATTTGGATTTTTCACCCAAGGGGCAAAAAGGTTAAAAGAATTGCATGGACCTGCACACCCATGGGGACATGTGTCAACACCCCATTGGCTGCGGGGATGCGGGTCGGCGGAGGAAAAAGTGAAATTTTTCCAAAAGTGTAAAATGTTAAGTTTTCAATTCTAAATCCTCGGGCCCTCCCTGCCACGTGTCAGCACGTGATTGGTGTGGGGCCATGGGGTTGTGGGGAGAAAAGTGAAAATTTTCCAAAGGAAAAAAAAGGTTAAGTTTTCTATTTTATCTCACAAGACTTCTCCACCACGTGTCAAAGACGTGATTAGGCTGAAATTTGTGTGGGGTTGTGGGGAAAATTTTCCCAAGGCAAAATTTTCAAAATTTTAAGTTTTTATTAAGGGCCCGCCCCTCCAAGGTGCCACGTGGCAACTTATGATAGGATGAGAGGGTGGCGGGGCCATGGAAATTTTTAGGAAATTTTTCCAAAGTTCAAAATTTAAATTTTTCTAAGGTCGAATTATTTCATTTTTGGTTTGGGATGGCCATTTTGAAGTAAAACTTCAAATGGCCATAACTTTTGATAGGAAGCTCCATTTTAGGAAAACGAGGACTTTTTGGAACAATCTCGAGTCCTATTTGCACAAAAAACATCAATTTTAGAATTTGGTAAATTTTTGAGGGTCAATTTTAAGAAATAGATCTGTAGGGTTTATAATTTTAAAACTGGCAGTTTTTTCAAACTTACAAGTTTCATTCAATTTTGATTCCCTTTCTCCTCAACATGTAAATTGAACATGGAGGGATGATAATGGGTGTGTTAAAGAGTGTTTTCTAGGTTCAAATTATGTATTGGGTTGCAATTGATATATTTTGCATCTTTTGACAGGAAATCTATTATGCAAGTTCAAAATCTAGTTTGATGAAGTTCTTGATGATCATTTTAATTGTTGCGTTTCCACAAGGTTTCTAAACCTTAATACATCTAAATTTCCTTGTCTCGTTCCTTAATTTTAGTTATGAATCTGAACTGTGCATTTAATGAATTAATTCCAGTGCCAAATTCCAAAGAAAACATAATTCAATTACTAACAATTTAAAGGTCAATTTACAATTTCCCAAAGTGGAAGCATTTTCAATTCTGATCTGTAACATTCTATTTCTCTAATTTATTACTCAAAGTACATGGCACCATTTTGATATCTAAATTTGAAAATAAAACAAGGAAACAAAATGCTGTCATTTATTCTTCACGCATTTTCTTTTTCGACAGGGATACCATTTCAAACAACAAATGTAATTCAAAACATTCAATACAATCCAGTATGCACATTCCAACAGAATTAAAAGAATCAATGCCATCCTTTATTGAGAGGTCAAATAGCTTTACAACCGAACTCCTTTCCAATTTGATTTGATTTCAAATTTCAAAATTACAAGTATGGATATCAATTACATTATCTTCCCAAGGTAAAACAGAGAATACATTTCTCAATTCAATTACAACTTCCAATTACAAAGTAACATCTCACATTTCAACATCAATTACATTCATCCACTCTAAGTGGGAAGGGTTACATTCAATTTTCTCAAGAAAAGAGGACTGTCAAAACTGTTTTCTTCTTTCTCCAAACAATAGCATGTTGTTTTCTTCTTCTTTCATCTTTTGATCACAACAAGGAAGGGGGAAAGGCAACGCTCTCCACCCAGCCAAGACATCCAATGGGAAAAGAGAAGCCATCTTTCCCCATTGGCCCCCAAGCCCCAACCAAATTGAAATGGAGCATGAACATCAACACATAGCAACAAGGCTTCTCCACATACAAGCATATATTTTCACAATTATAAAGAAACACAACAATGAGGTGTAGTTCTCAACTACAACAAGTAATTCCAATCAAACAAAGGCTCCTCTAAGCAAAAACCAACAAGAGAAAGATCTATGGGGTCTCCTTATGCCTCCCATGTTGGAATTGGCATCCACCAAAAGCAAACCGCCATAAATACAATCAAATCCCATAAACCTTATATCTCCCAACCCCTCCTTATGCCCCCAAAGTAGGAAATGCAAGCTATTTCCTTTCCTAGGTGGATCCCAAACCAACACTCCCTCCATAAAGAACCAATGCCAATGGAAATCCCTTATGCCCCCATTTGAAACCCCATAGTCTTCTCTTTTTACACCATGTCCTAGGCATTCTACCCATCCCTCAAAGAATGCAAACACAATACCATTCAATATTTTGCATGCAAGAAGGAAAAAAAAAACCAATTTATAGGAATGAGAGCCTACCTCTCCATAATGGAGATTTTCTTTCAAACAGCTTGTTTCTTTGTTGCACAAATCAGTCCCAAAATAGCAATGCAAGCATGCAAATCAGTCCAAGCTCCTTCCACAAGGACAAGCTCCCAATGCAAGAGAAAATTCGACCCCAAGAAGAAAATGGAAAATTTTCAACAACCTCCAAAAGAGGAAGAAATTCAATTTTAAAGGAGAGGATGGAGGAGGATGATGTGGATTCCAAGTGGGATGCCACATCATTTTTCCTCATCCCAAAATAAATCACATCAAATGCAAATACATCATAATAAATGTGAAAGACAAAATTACTTACATACACAAACTCAACCCATACCCAAAAGGAAAATGCATTAACTTCTATGACATTTATTTATGACAACCTTTTGACATAAGATTTATTTAATTACCATAAGGTTATAAAAATATCTATATATCAAATTTCATTTTCAACCAAAGAAAAAACATTTAATTTCACATTCCACATCCCATTTAATTTAATTAAATTTTAACTATATGTCTCCCACATAATACTATCATATTTAAATAATTAAAATAAAAGCACATTACAAAATAAAATACACACAACAATAAATAAAAAGGGAACACATAATAACCACACACACATATGCCCCATGGTCACAAAAATGGAATCCTAACACAACACAACACACAAATCAACACAGTTGCCATGGTGACCTTGTTGATTTCACACTGAATTCCAATATGGTTAGTCTCCAGTCCCCAACATTGTTGTGATTTTAACCTGTAAAATGCAAAATACCTCCTTCGGCCTCGTGGCCATATCAGAACATCCAAATGATATAAGCAACATACAATTATTAAATCCAAATCACAACGATTATCAAGAATTTAACATTTATCATTTAAATTCAATTTGTAACTATATCATCATCCAATAGATTTCTATACTAGAGCTATTCATAATATCAATGTCACATGTCTAAAATCAACATCAATAATCTATCCATGTCAACTAGTATATCATCATCCACATAATAATAATAATGTCTCAATGATCCTCAAGCATAATAACTGAATCCAGATCAATATTAATCCATAGTCTAACATCTAACCATCATACTAATCAAAACATAATAGTGTCCATAATAATCCCTGATACATCATACTACATCAAAACATAATAATATCCAAAATATGATCAATAGTGTCAGGATCAGTATCTCAACAGTGTCAAAGGAGAGTGGGCACTACACATGATGTTTTTCATGTTTCTATTCTTAGGAGATATATTGCAGATCCTTCTCATGTGTTAGATTAGACATCATTGAGGTCAGGATCGGAGGCGGTGATGGTGGAGCCTATTCATATCTTAGATTGCAGGACCACAGGGCATTCGAGGCAGAGAGGTTGATTAGGTTCGAGTGCGGTGGGACAAATATGATGAGAAGTACATCTACATGGGAGGATTCTACTTCATTATGAGTTCAGTTTCCATATTTTTTCCAATGACTTCTAGGAGGAATTCGAGTCTAAGGGGAGGGGGATGTAGTGCCCACTTCCCTTTGACACCTTTTGGATACCTATTTTGATACTGTGATTACATTATAGACATTATTATGTTTTGATTTAGTATGTTGTTAGACATTGATCATGGATTATTGTTGATCTTGATTTGATTATGATGCATGATGATTATTAGAGACACCTTGCATGTGGATGATGATATATTATTTTACATGGATGTTTCATGGATGTGGTTCAGACATGAGATTTGGATATTATGAGTTGATCTAGAAAATGGATATTATTTTGATGATGATATAGTTGTTGATTAAAAAAATGCAAATGATGTAGTTGTTACTTCGATGTTGTTGTGATTCATTTACGTAGGTGATTTTGTGATTTTAATTATATCATATTGGATGTTCTAATATGGCCATGAGGCTAAAGGAGGTATTTGTATTTTGTAGGTTAAAAACATCACAACAAACATCGGGGATTGGAGACCAAACACAATGGAATTCTAGGTGAATTCAACAAGGTCACCATGACAACATGTCTTGTATGTGTGTGTTGCATTTTGTTAGGGATTCCCATGGGGGATTTCCTTTATATGTGACCATGGAGTAATTTTATTTATTGTTGTATGTATTTTATTAGTAATGTGTTCCTTCTTTTAATTAATTAATTTGTGATAGAATTAATGTGAGAATCATATGGTTAAAATTTAAATAAATTAAATTGGGATATGGGAAAGTAATTATAAGAGTTGTTGGCTTGTTTGCATTTAATATGTAAGGGATGTGTAAGTTATGTAAGAGCTTGTGTAAGTTAGTTTTGGAGTATGAAATACTCCACCTCCATGAAAAAATCGAATTTGTCCTTGGGGTTGTTTTGGAGGCTTGTGGGACAAGTAAAACTTGTCCCATGCCTCTAAATTTAATTTACCAACCATACTTATGGTTGGAGATGTGATTTGTGATTTTATAATGCATTTTATTAAGTCATGTTGCATGTTTTTAATTACACTTTCTTACATTTTATTTAATTTTGCTTTGTCCCTTGAGGTGTGGGCTTTTGGAGTGTGCAAGTAACTTGTCATTTTTCACCCACCTCTTTATTGTGCTTGGGAGAATGGATTTTGTCTTTTGTGTTTGAATTGGAGGATGTGTGATGTGGCATCCTACATGGATCCACATCATCCTCTTCTCTCCCTCTTCTATATAATTCAAACTCCTTGCTTGTTTTGGGTTGTTGAACCTTTTTGCATTCTTCCTTGGGGGTGCATTTTTGCTGTTTTGGAGCTCTTGTGGATTGTGGAGGAATTTGGAGATATCTTCATACTTGGCATTGCTGTTTGGAACTGTGTTATTGTCTTGGAAAGCTTGCTGTTTGGAAGCAAAGTAACCATGGAGAGGTAGGAATTTAACTCTCCTTTTATGTTGTTATTATCTTGTTGTGTTGTGTGAATGGTGCATGTTTAGTTTTATTTGTTGGCTGGTTGGGTAGACTGCCTTAGGGAAGGTGTAGGAGAAGGCTATGGGGAATCCATGTGGGGGGGCATAAGGAATGCCATTGGAATCAGAATTTTATGGAGGGATTTTGGGTTTGGGATCCACCATGGAAAAGAAATAGCTTTCTTTTTTTACTTTTTGGGGGGCATAAGGAGGGATTTGTGGGGGGCATAAGGATATGTATGGTGAAATTTATTGCTGATTTGTTCTTGGTGGATGTGAAATTCCCAATTGGGAGCCATAAGTAGCTTCCCCATAGACCTTGCTCCTTTGGCTTGCATGATCAAGCTTGAGTTTTGATTTGAATGTTTTCAATTGCAGTTGTAAACTCTGTTTTGTGTTGAACTATGTTTTATAATGAAATGTGCATGTTTGAAAGAATGTTGTGTGTTGTGGAAGCCAGTTGTTGCCATGGGTTGAATTACATCTTTTATTGTATTTTGGTTGGGGCTTGGGGGCCAATGATGAAGGAAGGCTTCTCCTTTCATTGGATGTCTTGGTTGGGTGGAGAGCGTTGCCTTTCCCCTCTCTTGTTGTGATCAGCTTGGAGAAAGAGAAAATGTGCATGTTGCTGTCTTGGAGCAAAGGAAAAATATAGTTTGATAGTCCCTTGTGAAAACACAGTCATTTGTAACCCTTCCCACTTGAAGTGGATGAAATTGTAATATGTATTTTTAAAAGAAAGATGTATGTAATTTGATTATGAAGTTAGATGTTGGAATTGTGAAAGACATGTACATTCTGTGTTGTTATTGGAAAGAAATAGAACTCATTAATTGCATTCAAGGAATGGAACATGTACAAATGTATTCTCTTTGGAGTTAATAAAGAATTGCAAGTTTTCCTCTCATTGCATTGTTGGGTTGAGTTGGAATGTTAAATTGTGATTGGAATCTCTGTTTTGAAAATTGAAAGAAGAAGAAATACATATGAGGGAATTATATTGCATTGTTTTTTTAAATATATTAAAGTGGAAATCAGATTTGCAATTTAGCTTTGAAATGGTTTGTTTATAAACAATTGAATGTATTGGACTAGTTTAGGAATGAAGTGCCATATTTGAAGGATGAATTTGATAAACAAATTTCTAGAAATGGGATATCTGTTACAAACTTAAAACTGGCAATTAATTTTAATAAAAATGTACAGTTCGGACCTGCACACATTAATCAACTTGGAGATGTTAAAATTTAGTATGTTGTTTCATAAATGAACTCAAATTGACAAAGAAAACTTAAGAAAACAATTTAACCATTGCAAAATCGAATCCAATCCCTCTAACAGTCGTTTTTCTGTCATTTGATGGGAAAATGCAACTTGAAGAAATTGAAAAAATTTACTTCCCTAAAACATTCTAAATCCTTCCTAGAGAAATCCTCCATGTCTGTTTGACATGTTGAGTGAAGGAGGAGATCCAATTTAATCAAATTTAGAAGTTGGAAATTACCAATTTGCTAATTAAAATCCTACATATCGTTTTTGTAAAATTGACCCTCTAAACTTTATCAAAAAGTGAAATTTATGATTCCTGTGTAAAGAGGGCATCGAGAGCTTTCCAAAAATTCTTAGTTTTCCTAAAACTGAGCTTTCTAGCTCAAGTTATGACACTTTGAATTTTTTATGCCCTGAGGGGAAAATTTAGGGAAATTTTCCTTGGAGGGCCCGCGGTTCGAAAATTTCCTTCAAATTACCCTTAGAAAATATTTTGAAAATTTTTGCTATGGAAAATTTTCACCTTTTCTCGCACCTGCTCGTAGCTTGTCGAAGACGCCACGTGTCCTCACGGGCAAGGCGAGTCGCAACACTTTTTCTTTCTTGAAACTTTTTGAAAATTTTGGAAATTTTTACCTTTCTACTCACTGGCACATGACCAATCATAGAGCACCACGTGGTAGCTTGGGGGTGAAAGCGGGGTAGAGAAGACCCATAACCTTTTGTTTTTGAAATTTTTATTTGGGAAAATTTCCCTTAGACCCTCCGCAGCCCCGCACTTCCACCCTCGCCTTGGGTAATTTCATCTATGGGTGCACAGACCGGTGTGTCCAACCTTTTCCCTTATCTCCCCTTTGGAAAATTTCCTCCAAGACTCCCACCACCCCGCCCTTCCCTCTCTTCCTTTCCGCTTTGGCTCGTGGAGTGACACGTGCCCCTAGCGGACCTACGGGCATGTGGGCGCAACTTGCATTTTTTCCCCGCTTAAAGGAAAAAGTTTCTAAACCCGTCCATGCGCTCCTCCAATCCGCCCCTTTGGGTAGTTTTTCTTCCTTAGGCCTGCACATTCACCCGTTGGGGAAAATTTGACCCCCAAAGTCCGCATGCTAATAACTTGAGTTCTACAAAGAGTTAGGAGGACTTTTTTAGATCACTGAAAAGGTGAGAAAATTTCATATTAATGGAAATGATTTAGGGAAATTTTGGAAGTGTTAAGTATGAGAAAAATCAAGTTAAAACTTTGAGCCTATTAGAGAGTGGGTATGGGGGTAAATTTCTCCCTGAACCTAACTAAAAATTCTAACCCTAAAATTTGAACCATGTGAACTTGTTATTTGTTAATGAAGGAAAAATATCTTGTTGTCTTACTGAACTTGGTTGTGGATACTTCTAATAAAAAAATTATTCCATAATTTTCTAACTAATCCTAGGTTGTTTCTTGGGTCTCAAGTGGGTTGTTTTAACGGGCATCACATCCCTTGAAAAACTCACTCTTTGTCAACATCTTCAATGTCATTTCTATCACTTTTTTCTCATCATAGATTAGGTGCACATGTTCCTTTTTCTACTATTTACACATTTTTTCACACTTTTTACATATATACAAACATATTTGACTACTTGTTCATTCTTCTCTTTTGCAGGTTCGTCCTTATGGGAAGCGGTAGTCAACATCAACACACAACCATCACACTCCAAGAACATCATCAACAACATGTACAACATCACATCTACACATGCATTTTCACCCTAGGGTCATTATTCATCACTTTTATTTTTAATTCCTCTTCTTTAGCATCCATGCTTCACACTTTTTATCACTTCAAGATTTTATTTTCTTGGCATGATCTTCTACATTGATCTATATGGTTATTAGGTACACATCTCTATCTACTTTATGTTACCAAGATTTTTCTCACCAATATAAAGTGGGGAAAATGTAGACACTAAATCACGTACTTTGGGTACATTACTAGGTCCTAATCACATACTACTATTCATATTCTTATTATGGGAGAAAAGTACTAATTGATCATTATAATTGGCCTCTTAGTTTCCTTTCTAGCCTCCCTCTTGACCTTACAGATCTCATGGCCTAGTCTGACCCTTCATAGATCACCTTTTCTATCTCTGGACACTAGCGCCTAGCTAGGACATCAGCACCTAAGAGCCCTCTTCCCCTGGGAGCCCTATATCTCTTTATACTTTTCTCACTCCTTTTTGGGTCCTTTCTAGCCATTGGGCATCCCTATCTCTTAGGGATATGAAATTTGAACAAGATAAGAATATAAATATAAAGTTATGTAACCAAATTAAAGGAAACAACTCTATACATCTATACTATCACTTAAGGTTACTTCTCGAAGCACTCAAGAGTATATTTGCATTCATCTAACACCATTACAAGGGACAAGGGCTAATTTTCTACATCACACACATATGAGGGAAGTTTATTTTATTCCATGCACACATATATTACATATTTTTACATCTAGCTACTTTTCTCGCTATCAAGTACGACATGCACAAGATCTACCGAGGGCACGATTCCTCACACACACATAAAACTACATTAGGTTTGAGGTATAGTGCAACACTCTGTAATAAGATCATTTTTTTATAGATGAGGATATTCCGACCCCTCATTTTTTATCTTTCTTAAGGATTTAATGTTATTTCGAGGGATTTGTAGGTGATCTCTTCATTGTAGGTTATAGAAGACATTGGTGATCATAATGTGAACATTTGGTGAAAAACATCGAGGGTTTCAAATCATCTAGGGACCTTGTAAAATTCATCTCTCGGACCTCTTGGGTAGACCACGATGCCAAGGAAGGGATCCTAGCACCTAGGCACCCTAGTACTAGTCCAGAGCCCCTGGTCCCTTCTCCTACACTCCTGCACTTTTCTAGGTTTGATTTCAAAGTTATACATTGTTGTTCTGCTAGTCTTCTGCCTTCGCACACTACTAGGATATTTGTGAAATCAACTAAGAAACCTAAATCTTAATTGCACTTAGGGTTTTACTTCTTTTCCTTTTTGCTTAAGTCATTTCTCAGTACTTTATTGTCATATATTGCTTGCCATAGCATACATAATAATTTAACAAAGTAATCCACCTTTTAGTTGATTTTTGTTGAATCAGTTAGTAGTTTGATTTTTTTAAGAATAACCTCCTTTAGAGCTAGTCCTGCAAACAAGGATTAATAAGTTTTCCGAGGTAGGTGGAGAGGACAAGATAAAAGAAGAAAGCCCACATTTCTGATTTCTAAGATCACTTAAAAAGTGTGAGGAAAGAGCATACACATGAGCTTACTTTGATTAAGAAAATAAAAAGTTAATTTTTAAATAGCATCTAAAAAATGATCATGTTTCTAATTTCCAAGATCACTTACAAAGTGCGAGGAAAGAGCATATGCGTGATCCTACCATGATTAAAAAAGAAATATTGTATTCCTTAACAATAATTGAAATAAATAAAAATAATATACTACAAAAATATAATAAAAAGTATTCTAAAAATGAGGTTAGATTCAAACAACATGTTAGAAAAAGTAGAAAATTGATTAAAAAATAGAAAGAGTATGCTAGCGCATATATAAGTAGACGCTAACATATACACTTTGAGTCTATAGCATTATAGAGGACGCTAGTGTGTGTGAATGGATGTGTCACATGACACCGATCTTACAAAAATGTTAAACAAAAGAAAAAAAGAATGGAACATTGATGCATGGAAGAAGATACTAACACATGGTGATGGACTCTAGTGTGTGTAGGTGAACAAACACACACACAGATGGATGGATATGTGTACACTTGAATGGTAGTACATATAATGTAATGGAAACACACATAGATGGTAAAAACTTGTACAATTTGAACGATAACATGAACATGTGCACATTAATGCATAAACATGTATGCTAGGGACTTCGAAAAGTTAAAAACGTGAAAAACACAATCGGAAGATGTTTACTTTTATTTTTATGCTTCTATACTTCACCGGGAACCTAAAATTTGGACAACAAGGTTAGAAGAATAAAAATAATGCACAAACAATGTTAGATTAAAAAAGATAAACTAAAAGTGTGTAATGGAGCATGGGAGTCCCACCAGGCATGCTAGAATGTGAGCAATGAAAATTACCAGATAAATGAAAGATAAAGAAATAAAAAACAATATACCTTCTTTGTAACTCTCTTACAAACCTCAAGAATATTTGTGAAGCACTTAAGCTTGTGAAATCTTAAGATGTTTGAATTGTGGGTGCTCTTGATATGACTCTCCAAAGTGGATTTATAAATGCTACGAGCTTGGATACACAAGGGCAGGAGAAAAATTTGGAAGAAGTTGGCTATAATTTGCATAAGATTCTAGGGATGAGTTATCAAAGGAAATGGAATACTTTTATAGCAGAGGTTAAGGCCATGAAAGGTGGATTGAAGTTTAACTAAGTTTCAAGTAAATAATTGCAACTATCTCATAATATAAAGTAGATTTCGTCATGGAATTGCAGATTTAGAGAGGTAATGGACATTTAAAATGACAAAAGTTACACTGGGAAGGTGGTTGCAAGTACAACTCAATTTTCCTCACCTTTCTAGGAATCTAGAAGCGGTGTCTAAGTGGAATAGGGAAGTGGAGTTCAAGTGTAGTTAACTAGGATAGGTGGAATTAAATAACTAATTAAATTAGTTATTAATTGTGAGGAAATAATCAATTGAATTAAAATAAGTAAATGTTTAATTATTTAGCTAAGAGGGTGTAAGAATTAATTTAATTAATTTTAAAGGGTAGGAATATAATTTAAGTAGTAGAATTAATTTAATTAATTCTAAATGAGTGTATTATAGCAAGATAAAATTAATTTAATTAATTTAATTGGATAGAAACATACTATAAATATGCGTGTATTTTTAGGGTGTCTACAATTGGGAATAAGTAATCAACCTTACTCTTAATGAAAGTTACACTATAGTGATGATCAAATCTTTGAGATCAAAGCATATTCAACATTGGAAGATTTCCTCTATCATCTTATGTATCCTTTAACCTCGTATAACACATGCCTTCATTAGCTAGGTTGACCTAGAAGATTATATGGACCCCAAAAATGTTACAATGGGCTCTTTAACCATTTGGGAAAGTTATCTCGAT